>CALNHX010000103.1:0-521771 GCA_940337035.1 Agriotes lineatus | reverse complement strand
TACTCGCCTTAACGCTGAAAATGTTGATCCTTGTACGTAAAAGTACTTTCAAACCTACGAATTAAAAGTGTTGCCTAGCAACATATACCTTCTGTACTCATACCAATAAGGGAAACGTCAATTCCAATGACAGCTTTTGGTATTGAAAGTAATGCCTTTGAAGACAGCAGCAAGAAATATATTTTCGAGAAATCAGTATTTATCCCTTGTCGAAGTTATTGTAGTCATATTTCATTTTTTTCTTTTTATGTCAAATATTCTCATTGCAACATATCACGTAAATTATGTCAGGTGCAAAACATATTTTTAGTTCTCTTTAGAGTTTTTTCATTGGTTTTAAATTTGAACATTCTATCTGAATTTAAATTTTGAAATAAGAGCTGCGTGTCACGTCGTGAGTGGCGTGTCACTCCGTGAACGTGAGTGAACGTGAGCGTGAACGTGCGTGAACGTGACTGTTTCAAGCAAGCGTGAAACGTGCGTGACGTGAGCGAAAATTCACTCACGCGCCCATCTCTAGCCTAGAGGCCCTCGACCTTTTAAACTCGTCGCCCTCGCGCATAAACATCATAATAATGCCCTTAATTCATAAATAACTATTACAGCATTGGCAATATCAGAAGGATTAAAAGAATAATATAGCTGAGTATCATCAGCATATGCATGGTACTTACAGTATCTAATACAATCAATGAAGGAGGAAGTATAAATAGTGAATAACAAGGGACCAAGAATGGATCCTTGTGGGATTACAGATCTTAAATAAACTACATTACATATGTTATCTTGCAACTTAACGCTTTGGGTTCTGTTGGATAAATAATTCGTTAACAACTCGATAGTATTTTTCTTTAAACCAATAAAGTAAAGTATAGCAAGTAAAACGTTATGGTCAATAGTATCAAATGCTTTGGTGAAATCGAGCATAATTAACACAGGCAGCTTACCCTGATCGAGAGAATGTATCAAATCATCGACTACTTTAAGTAATGCAGTGGTGCAACTATGCAGTGGTCTAAAACCTGACTACAGAGAAGGTAGAATGTCATAAGAAGATAAATGAAGTCTGAGTTGATAACAAATTACATTCTCCAATACTTTGGATAATACAGGTAATATGCTTATAGGGCATAAATGTTTGTATTCGGTGGGTTGTTTAATTTTAGCTAAAGGGGTGACGTACGCTTTCTTCCAACATGTAGGAAACCAATTCTGAGTAATACAACAATTAATGATATGCGTTAAAAATTGTACGATGAAAGGACAGCACAATTTAATCATGGCTACACTAATTCCATCAGGTCCAACTGATTTAGTGTTAATTCTATTTAGAATACTATTCACAGTAGTGATATCAACTACAGTAAATTCAAAAACAGAACCTATTTCATTTTTAGTATGCGATAAATAAAGATTGATTAATTCAGAATTATCAGTATCATTTTCAGGAATGCTATTAATAAAAAAGTCATTTATTTTATTAACATCTTGTAAACCTGATGGTATCTCCGTGTATTTAGAAACACTAATCCCTAAACGTTTTAGTTCCTTCCATAGAGTTTCTGTAGTACTACGCTGACGTAATTTGAATTCAAGGTAACCTTTTTTTTCCTTGCGAATGATCAACGTAGTGAAATTACGTAGAGTTTTATAGTATTACCAATGTCTGTTTAGTATTTTGTCCTTTAGATTTTTGGGAGTAAAAAGCCTTTTTTTCTTTCAAAATGCAGTTATTTGTTAAGTTTCTTAGTGACTTGTAATATTCCTAATGTGCCGGATTTTTAGATTTTTTAAATTTATGTTTTGCCTTGTTTCTTAATTTAATCATCAGTTCAACCAAGGCACCGGTTTTTTAGTAATTTTAATTGTCTTCCAAGGAGCATGCTTATCAAATAATTTTATTAAATTTGTATTGAATATAGCGATTTTTTCATTTACATCATTTACATAATATAACTGTTGTAAAGGCAAAGTTTGTAAATCAGTTTGAAAAACATCTGTATCTAAGTTTTTAAGTTTCGAAAGGTTTTTATTAATGGATTTAGCTTCGGGGATGTTATATCAGTAACACAATAAACCATATCGTGATCAGATTCAACATTTAGTTGAACACCAGAGGTTTCTATTAAAGTAGGATCGGTAGATATTATAACGTCGATAAGTGATGCCCTATCTTGTAAAATTCTAGTATATATATATTGTTGAGGTCTCTATTGTATAATATTTCATTATTTAATTCAATGTCAAGTTTTTTTTAATTTATTACAAATTAATATTAAATATTATTTCAATTGTATGAGTGCTCTTACTCAGGGTTGGTTCGCCAAAATCTAGTAAGTTTGTTTGTTGCTATTTTATTTATCTGAATTGAAATATTTTATGAAAGTCGCTTGCTGTCAGCTATTAATTCAATACCGTGTTCAATGACACTTTTAAATCAATATGACATAATAAAATTCTTTACAACGTTTTTATGACCCAATAATGTTATGATAAGTATTCAATGATATTGTAATAAACCTTTCTAATTGTCTTTTTATTATAGATTACTTCATATATCTTTGTGTTGACCCACCTGGAAACAGCTCCAACTCACCTTGGTGTGTCTCTCTCCTGCTATCCAAACTCCTACACCGCAGCTATAAAACACTGGTCACCAACAAACCGCCTTCCAACTTGTTACACCACAAGACACCGGTAGACATTCACTCCTTCTCGAACCCCAACACAGCAGCTGTCACTCCTGCAACCTTCCTGCGTCCAATTCTTCCTTGGTAAGTATACTTCCAATTAAGATGGTAAATTAACTGTGTCCTTCCTTAGCTCCTTGTATCTCCATACACGTCGTCAGCATCCAGCACAATCTGCAACCTCCAACAGCTCCTCCCTTTTTATGCAAGCAAGCCGGTCCCTGTCAACTAGTCCTTGGTATTTTGTCCTAGCCTCCAACAGCTCCCCCTTTTGATGCAAGCACACTGGTCCTCGTCAAACTGGTCCTTGGTTCCTCAGGCGTAGTCCTCGAAAACTCCAAACAACAATAATACTCCATTTAATGTAACTCCTGATGACTTGTAATATAACACCAATTCAATTATATCCAAATCTATTCTTCTTGCTTCTATGCCTTGTTCATATGTAGATCCACCATTTCATATTTTCATTTTAATTAAATATAATTTTCTTCTTGTAATTCACTTGCTTATACCTTGTGCATATAATTAGTAAACCCTTTTAATATTAATTGCATTTAAATTAAATAAATAAAGGCAAATTTATGGTTTATTTTTCACCAAACTCAATTTTTACAGACTGTTTCTCAACTTGTTATTTTCAATAATTAAACCAAATTTTGTTTCTATCCTAGACTACAATTATTCCTGCCTGCTACATGTTATATAAATTTGAATGGTACCCACTTTATAAATTGTTACAATAGAATTTTATTTAATCATATGCAACATTAAACTTTGTATTTATTATTAACTCTTGTTACCACCATCAAATAGTACTCAATAGAATTACTGTATTGAACTTTTCCTGTTGTATTCATTTAAACAAATAGACATATTTAATGTAGTACATAGGCTCTATATACCATAGCAATATATATCTAATAAGGTAGCGCATGAGGGAATTACATCAAGTTATAGCAGAAAAGGGTATCCGCTTGCTGTTAAATGTTTAAGCTCAAGGACACGCTTAAATGTGTAAAGTTGGATTCTTCGATCGCCGGAGAGAGGCCAAAATTGATTGCAAATTGTCTTGCAGAAGCCATGGCATTTGCTTTAACTGTTAAAATAGCATGTGCCTTTACTTCTTTGGTAGCTGTTCTCGACATATTCGTTTTTGTAATGAGTGACAAATTAGGATAATAAAAAGCGAGTATACTTGGAATTTACTAATAGCCGCTTAATAATAATTCTATTAAATGCTGTAACATTATTATCAGTATCTATACATATACATTCATTTTTCGTTTATAACTGCTATAGTTATTTGATCCAAACGGCAAAGTTGCAATACATTTTGCGGATTTCACTGCAAGCGGTGGAAGTGCCTGTTTGTCAAAAAATTTATTGCCTGCGTCGATGCTATTAGAAACACGCGGATGTCTACTTTTACAGGGCACAAACAAACTAACAGGTGCTCTACTTGCCCCAAAGGATGAAAGTGAATGTGGCAGAAGCGTCGAAAACACTTCAGTTTTAATTTAAAGCAAGATGCTTATGGTGTTCATTGGGCTAACGACTAGTTAAATGGAAGTAAGAGATTTAGACACTTTTAAATATCATAAAAAAGTCAAAGAAGTAAAATTACTGTCTTCAGTTTGCTTTTGTTGCTGATATGTATTATCATTATTTAACTTAAATTCATTTTGGCAGTATTTAAAAATAGTAGTGAAATTGAGATAATCACACAACTGGCCGAAAATAAATTTTAAAAAACACTACCGATTTCACTAGAAAATAATAGATATGAGCAGCACATTATGGGGAAGGAGTGGGGTATTTCTAAAACTAGAAGATTTTCACAAATTTTATCATTTTGATTTTTGTTCAAATAGAATATTCTGTATATTTTTATATTATTGGTAAACCGCCTTAATTTATTACACCACGGAATTCAACAGCATTTCAAATATTCGAGTTTGAGCAGAAAAAACAATCTAAACCACTTAAGATGATTTACTTAAAGAGATAACAAACAAACGCCGTTAAAATGCCAAATTGTACACTTGAACTTTCCGAACGCAACAAAAAAAAATCTGATGTGATACACGCACACAACTTCCTTTTACAGTGATCTTATAATTAGCCAAAAATTTGATTTTTAATTTTTAAGCAATTGTAAAAAATTTTCAAAAATTACACAAAACTTGTATATGAAGTTTTAACGTCATACCTTTTTTCATTTTTGAGATATTCTGTTCACATACAGACAGACCAATCAACAAAAACATGTTTTTTGTGTTCAGGAGACACGTAAAGATCTGTTGAATACTCAATTTCTAATTTTTGCTTCCTTTATTGTAAAAGGAAGTAAAAATCTGTAAGGGAATTTACCCGGTACTTCCCTCGGGCGAATTACATAAAAAAATGCAGTCGCTGGGATTCGAACTCGGGCTCCCAGGCTCTCTATCACGTGTTCAGCCAGACGAAATCCAATTACTAATTGTGCTAGTACGCCGCTTTATTAATCGCTAGGCCACGCCGGCAGAGCAGTTAGGTCGCTTCTAGTTCTATGTAAAAGACACATCGATCGCTGCATATTTCTATTAATTTTACGATATTCATCCTGTGTTTCTTGGGTTCTATATTCATTAAGGGTGAAAACCTAATCCTGTGTTAAAGCACAATTAGTATGTATGTATTATCGTTAACCTCTTATTACCTTATCCGTGTAGAACCTGGTGCTTTGTACGTTAGCATCTGTCGGTGTAGTACTTAACTTCCCCAAGTTGCGAGTTAGGTACCTACTAAGTTGGAGCGCTCCTTGTTAAAAAATGATTTTCATCATCTATGGGCCCTGAGAGGCGAAGATTTGAATAAATCTCGGAAGACGATTTTTCACGATTACAATAATCATCCAACTTAATATTATCAAACAAACTATAGTTTGAATAGTATAAAATAATGACAATGGTCTGCAGATGATAAAATGTCAGATTAAACATTTTTAAATGTCGGCTTGTGGAACATGGAAAGATCACACAACGTACATTTGCATTACTAAGGAGAAAACTGTACCATTCCCCCCGCGGATGTAGTTTAATACTCGAGCTTTGGAGAGGCAGTAATCATCCACGACGGAAATAACACTCCAGAGTTATACATTTTTGACACTTTTACATTTCATGATAAGACTACATTTTCTAGTCAGCTTCAATCAAAAATATCTAAATATAAAGCGCAGGATGCTAGTTGGCTTGTTATTCATTACATTGCCTCCCGTTTCTAATGACAGCGGGAGTCAATGTATTATATTTGAACAAAAAAGCCCTTAAGAAGCGACAGAAAAAATAGATTTTCTGCAATATAGATTAGGTTACACTGAATTAACAAATTTATTGCAGCAACTTCAAATTAACAAAAATACAGAATGCATCAAGCAACTCAACTGCAAAGAAAGTACATACATAAAAGCAAATTCGCCATAAATATTTAGTGGCTATTTGTTAGTTAAAAACTTCAGTAAATCACGTCATAAAACACATGGCATATATTTATGTGTTACCTCTAAAATAGTCATTAATGAATAAAAGTAGAATAATAAATAATCTCCTAATTAAATGAGCATTTTATAACGTTATCAAGTTACTATGTGTTTACTAAAGTAGAAACAGCGAGTTGCCTTTACAAATAGAAATATACCACTGACCACAGCGATAACCTGCCTATTTTAACTAACCTCACTTGAATTAAAACTTAGGTTATAAATAATTACTGATGTAAACACTGCAAAAAGTCATTTATTATCCAGCCATATAGACTCAAAACAGTTACAAATTACACAAAAATTTGTAAAGGGCTTTACTCAGAACTTTCCTCGCAAATTGTGACACTAAAATCAAAGAAAACTAGAGGTAAAAACATCCTAACCCTTAAACTAGGGCGTGGGGTCACTCGGCGACCCCAAAATGGTTTTGTTCTGTTATCTTTCAACACCTGTTTTAAATTTTGGTCTTATAGCTACTTGAGTTTTATTTAATTGCCCATATGATATCGTGTTTATTTCTATAAATATCTGCATATGTTTCGTATCAGAGCCCAAAAGTCGCTTTGGGGGCACCGTGTTACTCCACGCCATAGTCAGCTGTTTTTAATATAAGTAATGTGTATTCACTTTTTAACAAGCGATCGCAATTTGTGTGCTACACGTTAATAGTAATTTACGATACAAGAGCGTAAAGCTAGTCTTTAGTCAGGATTGGGGCAGAGTTAAAACGCGAGTGAGCGAGTTTGTTATGCCCCGCGAGCCACTAAAGATGCTTTACGCATGTGTATCGTACAAAATTTTATCTACGATACAATCTAGAAAACATGCGTGATTAAAATTTTTAAAACACGTTGCTACTAACGACGTGACTAATAAAATCATTTTAAACACGTTGCTACTGATGACATGAACAAATGAAAACATGCTATTAAATAGTCGTTTTACAAACTTAAAACTGCCAACTAAAAGTAAATTTTACATACTGTCGTAGATAAAGTATTTTTAGAAGTCAAATACCTCACTGTGCGTTTTGGAAATAGAATTAAGCAGCCAAGTATCGCAAAATCCAAATATATTAAGATGTTACGTACGTTTCGTCAGCTTAATAGATTGCTAACTTCTTCAGACAACATATAACAAATATTACAACATTTGAATAATTAATCTAGAATGAGGAAAGTTACATTTGTATATATATAAACAATGTATTAATTATCAGGTATAAAGGTATAAATGTTAAAATGAAATTGGGAGGAATTAACACACTCATTCATACTTTTTAAATAGTTCATTTTCGAATGAAATCAATATAATTTCTATTTATTAGGAAATAACTGTTAATAACTTGGAAATGTTTATTGTTATAATAAATAGCAAAAGCAATACATTTGCTAAAACTTACTTACTCAGAGATACTTGTATGCCTTAATTGACCTATAAATAAAAGACTGACAAGTTTGAACATCTGCTTTTAGAAATTACGCATAACTAATCAATGCTCACAGAACCTCTGTGAAGTTAGCGTCACAAGTACAAAAAATGTTATTTTTTTCAAGAGTTCCCGTTGCACCCCAAAGAGTTCTAGAGGTCCTTGCTATTTTTAAAAATAGTTCTATGTATCTAACAGGAAAAAAAATCTGGTGTGATACACTCACACAACTTCCTTTTACAGTGATCTTATAATTAGTCAAAAATTTAATTTTTAATTTTTAAGCATTTGTCAAAAATTTTCAAAAATTACGAATTCTACAAAAACGGTACAAAATAGAGCGTTAGTTGAAGAGACAAATTTTCTCTAAAATCTTAAGCAAAATTCAAAAATGTAATAATATACCGGGTGTTCCATTTAAAATAGGAGTTAATAAAAAAAATAGAAAAAAAAACAAAAGAAACCCACTTTAGAAGTTTTCAACTGGAAAATCACCTATCTCACGTCAATGCACATTAAAAATGTAATAAAAATGTAAAGTTTGAAAAAAATCGTTAGAGCCGTTTTTGAAAAAATCGAAAAAAACTGAAAAATCACAAGAGTAAACACCTACTTCCGGTTATGCGATTTTCTTCAAAAGCTTGCTGTCTCATCTACATAGTACACAAAACTTATATATGAAGTTTCAACGCCATACCTCTTTTCGTTTTTGAGATATTCTGTTCACAGACACACAGACAGACAGACACACAGACAGACAGACAGACACACAGACCAATGAAAAAAAATATGTTTTTTGGGATCAGGGGACTCTAAAACGTGAAGATCTGTTGAAAACTCAATTTCGAATTTTTGGGGTGAATCCAATACTTCCTTTATCGTAAAAGGAAGTAAAAATGAATCGCAAATTTGGGGTGCTAACTTCACTTTTTCTTCGGACAAATACCACTATAACTCTTTTTCAGTCATACTTATTGAAAAATGTCATAACACTTTTCGATAGAATTCGCCGGGGTGCTACTAGAACTAACAAAAAAAAACAGATTTTCAATTTTTTTGTTTCCTAAACCGGAAAAAATCTTTTTTAATTTTGTTAAGTTCCGGTAGTTCTAATGGGAGTTCTAGTAGCACTCCGACGAGTTCTATTGATAACTCTCATAACATATTTTGATAGGACTCGAAGTAAAAAAGTTACCCTCATTTTTGTATTACTACTTTTACAAAACGACGAAATCCTGAAAGCAATTTTTAAAAAGTTCCGGTAGTGCTAATGGGAGCAACTAAATTTAATTATAGCGCCCCGACAAGTTCTATCGAAAATTTTAATAGCATTTTTTGATAGGACTCGAAGTAAAAAAAATACGCTCATTTTTGTGTTTTTACTCTTGCAAAACGACAAAGTGTTGGAAGCAATTTTGCTACAAGCTATTTGAGCCTAGAGTACCGTATTTTGCGTTATTTTTGAAGGAGAATAAGTAACTTAATGGGATAATAATTTTATCGGAATTTAAAGGTTCTTATCTTTGTTCTTCGTTCATAGGTTCGCTAAATACAGGTCAAGTTATTTTCCACAGTGATGACCGCTCTTTTAACTATATTCTTATATTTGTTCAATGTCCAATTCAGTCTCATTTTACAGTGAGCTCAGTTCAAACACTTTATGATCTTCGTTCGCAAAGTGTCGTTTTATAAAGCTTCTAAAGTTTCTGTATATAATACAGAAAGTGTTAGATAACAGGTAACATACATATTTTCATAAATACATTAGTGATACTCTATATAATAATTTATATAATAATTAGTTTTTTTCTATATTGTCGATGGCGTGGTAGAAGCATTTTATTTATTTTATTTTGTCGTTTTACCGTTCATCGGAAGTGTATAGTAATGTAGAAGGGGGGGGGGGGGGAAGTTCGACATAACGGGTTCACTCAAAAAGCGATTTCTTGGGAATTTCGATTAAAAGATGCTGTGTGTCGTTGTAACTTGTTTAGATTATATGCAGCCTTTGATTGTGTGTCTGTTGTAAGCATTCTTCATTACATAAAAACGCAATCTGATGTATAACTGTTTACAAGTAAGCAAGGGAAGGTGCCAAGTTAACCACTCAAACAGCCTATAGAGTCGAGACCATCGCCATTGTGTTAGCCGCCCCCGAGAATAATGAACCTACTGCTTACCTGGGTGGCCCCGATATATCCAACTTTCACCATGTACTATCTTCCAGTTAACGAACACAATTCCCTATGTGCAAAAATATAATTATTAATAAAGTGTGTATTGGCTAACAAGGTTTAATAAAATGAATTTGAACATGGTTAACGGTTGCCAAAAATTTTAAGTACGTAATAATTTTTTGTGACAATTTACTCTCATTATACAGTTTTAATATACAACCCAACTTACTCGCGAGCGTTTTTTCGTCGACTTTTTAACTTCGAGACCTATCAAAAAATGTTATTAGAGTTATCGATACCACTCGCCGAGGTGCTACTAGAACTCCCATTAGAACTACCGGAACTTTTAAAAAATTGCTTTCAGGACTTCGTCGTTTTGTAAAAATACTAACACAAACAAAGGCGTAACTTTTTTACTTCGGGTCTAATAGAACTCCTATTAGAACTACCGGAACTTTTTAAAAAATGCTTTCAGCACTTCGTCATTTTGTAAAAGGTATTAACACAAAAATGGACGTAACTTCTTTACTTCGGGTCCTATCAAAACATGTTATTAAAGTTAACGATAGTACTCGCCGAGGTGGTACTAGAACTCCAATTGGAACTACCGGAACTTTAAAAAAATTACTTTCTGAACTTCGTAATTTTGTAAAAATACTTACACAAACAAGGGCGTAACTTTTTTACTTCGGATCCTATTAAAAAATGTTATTAAAATTAACGATAGAACTCGCCGGGTTGCTAGTAGAACTCCCATTAGAACTACCGGAACTTTAAAAAAATACTTTCAGGACTTCGTCATTTTGTAAAAGTACTGACACAAAAATGGGTGTAACTTCTTTACTTGGGGTCCTATCAAAAAATGTTATTAAAGTTAACGATAGAACTCGCCGGCTTGCTACTAGAATTTCTATTAGAACTACCGGAACTTTTAAAAAATTGCTTTCAGGACTTCGTCATTTTGTAAAAATACTCACAAACAAGGGCGAAACTTTTTTACTTCGGGTCTTATTAAAAAATGTTAATAAAGTTAACGATATAACTCGCCGGGTTACTACTAGAAATCCCATTAGAACTACCGGAACTAAAAAAAAATACTCTCAGGATTTCGTCATTTTGTAAAAGTACTAACACAAAAATGGACGTAACTTCTTTACTTGGGGTCCTATCAAAAAATGTTATTAAAGTTAACGATATAACTCGCCAGGATGCTAGTAGAACTCCCATTAGAACTACCAGAACTTAAAAAAATGAAAAAGATAGGTATTTTTTTTCGGTTTATAAAAAAATTATTTTTTTTAAAATCTTTTTTTTGTTAGAGTTATAGTAGCACTCTGGCCAGTTCTATCGAAAAGTGTTATGACATTTTTCAATAAGTATGTCTGAAAAAGAGTTATAGTGGTATTTGTCCGAGGAAAAAGTGAAGTTAGCACCCCAAATTTTCGATTCACATTTTTTTCTCTTAAATACATAGAACTATTTTAAAAAATAGCAAGGAACTCTAGAACTCTTTGGGGTGTAACGGGAACTCTTGAAAAAAAAATAACATTTTTCGAACGTGTGGTGCTAACTTCACAGAGGTCCTCATGGACTGTAGATAATTACGTTCAAAATACAGGTAAAGCTGATAAATACATAAAAAAATATGTTAGGAAGTTTATTACATCCAAAGTAAACTGATGATTACATTTTTAGCTCCACTAATTACTTCAACGAAGCACACTCGACAATGAGGAGATCTAAAAAATTATCAAAATCCTAGTGTTATTTATTCCCAACACAAATTCTCTAGAAGTCACAAATTTCACACTGGAGAAAACCCACTACAAATTTCAATCTCAATTATAAGTATTTTCGAGTTCTGATCTCTATCCATATTTTTTAAGAGGCAGTAAACCCAAGATAGTATGCAGTAGCATAATCTATAATATAATTTTCCTTAATGTGTGTTTGTCTGTCTGTGGCACCACATAAAATCTCACGTTCCGGCTTCACAGATGTTTATATTTGTTTAGGTTTTGTTTTTCTTATCTTACGCTCGGCTCGGAGGTTGACCTTTCGCGTATCCTATTTCACGTGCGCGTAGCGCGCAATTTGCTTGTATGTATAAATAGTATCACATCGATTTTAAACAAATATTTTTCGAAGTACTTACTATATGTACAATTTTAAACTAGAAAGTGGGCTGTAGCAATCGTTGAACACTCTGGAAGCAATTTACAGTAATCTGGTAGTGAACGTCGCCCAATTTGAACTACCGTTCCTAGAGCCAGTAATGCAGGTGGGATTGACATTTAACAACAATATTCTTTGTACTAAGGTATAGATTTAAGTTAGCTGAAGTTTAGGATTTGTGTGTACTTAGTACAAAAATATCTGTGTAATGTAAAAAGTGTATGTAGACTGTAACAAAGGGGTTAATATGTCTATCCCTCCCATATTACTGGTTCTAGGAACGGATGTTCAACTTGGGCGACGTACACTACAAGAATTGTCGACTCGAGAATAAGACTATAAGAGTTAGTCCCGACAGTTAACTGTAACGATCGTATCATATTTTGAGACGACAACAAGAGCATGTATCCTACCGACAGTTTAAGAACCACTAATAGGCAATATTCTTAACTGATTTTCTTTGTAGATTCCATGCTTTAAATCAAACGTAAGAGGTCATGAAATATTTGAATGAATTTTCTATTACGTTTAAAGGTGATTATTTATTAAATTTAGTTCAATTCAACATCAACTCTGGTACATTGTGGGTAAAGCTTGAAATAAAACGACAGTTCATGCTATTTTAAACTTAGGAAGTTTTAACGGGTGGGACAAGTAGGTTTCTTTTTAAAAATGCAATAAAATGATCAATTTTTTTTCCATATATTGTGGCTTTACTGGAAAGTTTATTTATGGAATACGACTTTATTTATGTGGCTGCCTCGACTGGCTGTACAGTAGCGCATCCTGTTAGCCCAATTTTTCAAGACGTTGTTGATGGTTTCGGGCTCTATCTGACGAATGGCTCGGCCAATATTCAACTTAAGGGCCTGGATCGTTTGTGGATTATCCGCATAACATCGATCTTTTACGAAACCCCACAAAAAAGTTCAACGGCGTCAAATCGCAGCTCTGAGCCGGCTAATTGGCATCGCCAAAACTGCTCATCACACGATTACCGAACTTGGTGCGCAAAAGATCGATTATTTGATGGGCGGTATGGCATGTTGCGCCATCCTGTTGAAACCAAAGGTCGTCCAAGTCTATGTCCTCAATTCCTGGCCACAAAAAGTCGATTATCCGAAACGGCGTTTCCAGCAGCATTTAAAAAAATGGGCCAATGATGCCACTACTCCACAATCCGCACCAAACTGTCACTCTCGTAAAATGCATTGACTTCTCGACGAGCACATGCGAGTTTTCAGAGCCCCAGATGTGACAGTTTTGTTTGTTAGCATAGCCGCCGAGATGAATATGCGCCTCATCAGAAAAGATGATTTTTCTACCAAAATCGTTGTTCATTTCGAGCTGCTCTAAAGCCTAAACTGAGAAGCGATAACGAGGCAACGACATGAATGAAATCGTATTCCATAAATAATGGGAATGTTTGCTCTTTTCAATAAAGCCATAATATTTGGAAAAAAATTATTTTTGTTCATTTTATTGCATTTTTAAAAAGAAACTTCTACTTGGCCCACTCGTTACATGCTGGTCTAGTTTACATGCTTGCCAGAAGGGAGGTTAGGAAATAAAAGCGTTAAACGACATAAACAAAACCTATTGACATGGCGTTGCATTTATCAATCAATTAATCTGTTTATAGGCCGGTTGTGTTGAGCCAATATTGAAAAAAGCTAAAAGTTTGGACGGCTTATTGTTATAAGGGAATTAATTAAATGGCTGTTGTGCAATACAGAGGAAAACGTAGTAAAATGTAAATATTATTCTGTTGTCCACTTTTCGCCCTTTCTGTTTACTTTAAGTATATTTGCATTGAATGCCAAAGTATTGTATAAAACATTACAGTTTATCATTAAAATGTTTTGAAGTGTGTTTAGATTTTATAGAAATCATTTTAATGGTTTTTGCTACTGCTCAGTTATTTGTCGCATAAGATCCTTGTACGTTTATGAATTTTTCTAATGATATTTGAACAAGATTTTCAGATATTTTAAAGGTGTAGGATTAATGTAGATAGAACTTATAAGGTGTTACACTTGCAACAGCCAAAGTCAATTTGATGGATGATTGATAAATAGTTTGCATACTTAAATAATAAAATAAATAAAATACTTATTATTTATATGTGTATAATGTGCCCAATTGAAGAATATATACTGTGTGGCCATCGATATAATGTAGTATAATCATGGAGTAAAAATATTAAAGACGTTCAGCCTTATGGAGCAATGGGTAAAGTAAAGTTCGGGCACTTCATTCCATGCAGGAACATAGCCCGAGTCAGGGTCCAGAAATATCTCTTTCCGAAACCCACTCAATCTGGCACACCGTTAACGGGGCGTACTGGGTGATGTGGCTAGCATCACGCCTTCGACGACTGCCTTACTTTCCCTACTTCCACAACTGTGGTTTCGGTACCCAATTTTTAAAGCGACTGGGTGGGCCGCCCGCTGGTTGCCAGACGTAGGGATTGAACCACGTATCGTGGCACCGCAGCCTAAGCTCCCTAACCGCTCGGCCACGCTGGCGCTATGGAGCAATGGGCAACGACTGTTAAATGGGTTGCCTAACATACCGATAGAGCCATAATTATATACAGTGTGTCTGTCGACATGCGGAACATAGAAAAACGCCAATATTTAATTCTGTTAAGCATGCACGTTGTCTTTGAACAGTGCAGCGATGCTTTCTTGGATGTAGCTCTTCATGCACATAACAGGCATTCATTTATATCGTTCTGTTTAAGTTATTTGTGAACCTAGGTTAATCAATGTTTCTTCTTCTTCTTCTCGCTCAGCATGTTTCATCCATTCCAATACTGGATACATGCCTCCTCAAGACTCTTCCATTATTCTCGTATTTGAGCTTTCCTAATCCATTGTGGACCTGCTACTTTTGTCATATCTTCCCTCCATCTTGTCTTTAGTCGTCCCATGCTTCTTCTTCTCATTCGTGGCCTCCAAATTGTGACTTTTTTTCTCCATCTGTTATCCTCCCTACGGAGCATATGTCCTATCCAATGCCATTTCTGACTAGCTATTCGCTCAGCGGCGTCCGTAACTCTTGTTCTTGTCCTTATATAAGTGTTTGTTTTTCTGTCAGCTAATGTGAAACCTGGCATTGATTGTTACATTTTTCTTTGTGTTATTTTTATTCTATCCATATTGGTTTTCTGAGGGACCACGTTTCAGAGCGTATGTTAGTACGGGAAGAATGCACTGATTGAATATCTTCGTTTTTAAGTGTTGCTTAAAAGAGCCTTTGAATACGTTTCTTAACTTTCCGTAAGCTCCCCAAGCAAGTTGATTTCCTCTGGTTATCTCAATTGGATGCGTTGACCCTTGCATTGTGAGCTGTTGTCCTAGATATTGCACTGGCTACTCTATTTTTAATTGAATTATACCTTTTATATATGTAAATGTTTCAAATTATTAAAATTATTACACTTGAGACTCTTTCAGGGTTTTGGGTTCAGTTATCTAGTTGTTTTGTTCTAAAAGTTTGATTTTCAAATAGTTTTCAACTGTACATTAAAATTACTTGTCACGTCCAATGTCAACCAACTGTCAACATTAATTCTTAAATTTCAATGACAAATGCTCAATTCTAAGACTTGTACGTTATAACTTATCATACGGTAAGTAATTGTTTCTAATTAATTGCACTTTTTAAATTGTATGTTATTTGATTTAGTGTTGGTAGAACTAAAGAATTACCCACCTTGTATCGTTCTCACAGTACCTCCATGACAGCAATCCACTTGAAGTCAGCAGCTTGGACCTTTTTCAGTTCCTGCTGTAATACACCACTCTCTAACAGAGAGCTAACTACCACTGACTAACAGCTGGCGAATCTCAAAACTCCCGACAGCTATCAGCATAAACTGTGCCTCACTCTGCTCTCTTACCTTCCAGAATGAATCCTCTTCAAACAGCTCTATGCCAGGACGCTGTTACAGACGACCTCCCAGTGTCACACCTCTTCCGACGCTCCAAAATTCAAAAACCTCTGTCGTCAGTAGCCAACAGAACACACCAGATCCGGTCCTGCCTCTGCTATCTCCTTTGCAATGGATCCTCTTGATTCCTTGATGCTACCACGAACTCTCTAATCAGCAAATCTCAAACTAATGTAATCATTTCTCACTTGTATTCTTCAAAATAAAGCTATTTCAATATAAATCTTTCATTCTTCACTTCTAAGTAACAATTCTTGTGTCCATTTAGTTTTACCATATACCAATTATTTTCTTTAACGCATTCTTCAGTTCTATTACTTATTTCTTAATATTTCACTTTTCTATTCATCACGTAGATTTAGTTATTACTCTTTTTAAAGTATCCAAAACAATTACAGTAACACAGGGTTAAAATTCCATATTTTTAATAAGACCAACAAATTTTATTACATGTTCTTCAAGTTGTTATTTTTCTTATTATTGGAACAAAATTACTTAACTACCATAGTTCATTCTTAATGCCTTCTATTTTACGAAGCAGGACATTTGGGCGCCGCCGTCTGGGCGCCGCCGTTTGGGCGCCGGCCGTTTGAGCGCCGGCCGTTTGGGTGCTGGGACTTTTGGGCCCCGCCGATTGGGCGCCGCAATTTAGAAATATTAAAAATAGTTCGCGATTCTTCTGTTATTTATCGTAAATATGATTTTTTGCAAGAAATTTCAAATGACACTGTTCACGGTGTAATAGATTTGATATAGATGTATCTATTTAAGTAAAATTTACAATTACTCCACAAAATGTAACACAATCAACTTACAGCTTAGGTAAAAATGAAAACTTCTGCATTTATAATCTTAAACCATCCCAGAAAATTAAAACAAATATCATTGTGATAGTAATTATTTATTATATAACAAGTAAAATCAGGTTACAGTTACTTAAGTAGTATACATATAGTCACATAATAAAAAATAGAACTACCATATAATCCACCACCAGTTTTTGCTGAAAACTTTTTCATTCATAATCTTAAACCATTCCAGAAAATTAAAACAAATATCATCGTCATAGAAATTATTTATTATATAACAAGTAAAATCAGGTTACAGTTACTTAAGTAGTATACATAGGGCCGGTTGCAGAAAGCAACGTTAAGTCTGGTGTTAGCTAACACGACGTCAAAGTGAACAAAAACGAATCAAATCTCAAACGTTTATGGTAACTAATACATTAGTAAACAAAATTTGATGCGATTTTGTTCACTTTGACGCGACGTTAGCTAACACCAGACTTAACATTGCTTTCTGCAACCGGCCCTTATAGTCACATAATAAAAAGTAGAACTACAATATAATCTACCACAATTACAAGAAGACATTATGTAAAATTATTAATAGTAATTAAGCAACATTATTAGAAGTTTCAAACTATTTAAAAATGTATACTACTGGCGTCCGAACGTCCGGCGGTCAAAAGTATGGCGCCCAAACGGCGGCGTCCAAACGGCGGCGCCCAAACGGCGGCGCCCAAACGGCGGTGCCCAAATGTCGCGTACCGTCTATTTTATAATTTTATTTGATATTTACCTGCTTTAATAAATTATATTCTTATTAGAATCTGGATTTGTCATTACTGATACTATTATCAATTAAATATCCTTTTTCGACGACTGATATCGAAAGTAGACTTTTCTTACTGTCATTTGACAACAGAAAGTTGACATTTTCCGCTGAGCGTGCGTTTTCATCACTTTGCCGCTCGCCGAGCGTTTTGGGTTTCCACGTGAACAAAATAGGTAGCCACGTCCGAATGTTTCCTTGACAACGCCCGTCATTTGTGGAAATAATCGCGTCACGTGTCATAGACTGCGCGAGTAATGTTAACTTGATTGTCAATTAATATTTCCAATAAAATGAAATATGATATTTTCCATTAATAATATGCTCAGTCGTCGAAAAAATAGTATGTATGTTTCGAGCTAAAAGTGCGCTTGTCGCTTTTGCATGATTGCTGGTTTCGGTTTTACCTCAACCAGCAATATTCATGCGCAAGCGGCAAGAATGCACTTTCAGCTCTTAACATACAATATACTATTTTAACTATATTTAAAACACCTGTAAACGTTCAATAGCTAATCATTTCCTTAATAATTTGCTCCAATACAGATTTATTCAATAAACTTTTTTAACCATCCTCGACCTTTTGAATGGGTCAAAATAGATTGTATTAACATTCCAATTTCTTTTATACATTCTAAATTTAGCCAACACCATCGCATAGTGTATCATAACAACATATATATTCGGTCACTATTTTTATTTGTTCTCCATCTATTTGTACATGCCTACCGTCTTCGTTGTCATTAATTTTGTCTTAGAGATGTTCAACTTGAGTCCTACTTCTTGTGCTGCAGTTATTACGTCATATATTATTATTTCTAGGTCATTCATATTATTCGTGAATAGCACAATATTATCGGCAAACCTTAAGTTTGTTAGGTGTTCCCCGTTCACATTTATACCATTTCCCATCCATTGGAGTCTTTTAAATACATCCTCTAGTAACGAAGCCGGACAACTCGGCGCCGCCATCTCGGCGCGGGGCCAGCTCGGCGCCGGGACAACTCGGCGCGGAACCATCTCGGCGCCAGCCAACTCGGCGCGAGGCCATCTCGGCGCCGAATTCAAATTTGCAAACTACATTGTGCACTACGTAAGAAAATTGTTATCAAAAAATAATAAATAAAGTGATCGCCAAAAAGCTGTCATCAAATGAAAAAAAATATTGAGAATTTCTTGGAAAATCAAACACTGACGACCAGAGGTGGTTGCACAGTGATTACAAATGAGCCAAACAAAAGTTGTCACATGACTTCCGTTATCAGTAAAATTTTACGTTTTTTTTTTAAATAATTACGAAGCATGCATTTACTAGTCAAGATAGAGACACATTTTACGAAAAAAAGTTTTCTGGCCTTGAGATTGTTCAGTCAGCTAAAACTACCACACAATAAAAAATATCATTGAAATCTTGATTAAATTCCGAAAAATAGCACGTTTTAGATTTACACAATTTTGAAAAACGCCATTTTCTAAGTAAAGTGCTTTTTATATGACAAATATTTCTTTAATGTTTATTTTCCAAATCAAAGAATTTTATTTTTAACAATTTTTTTTATTATGAAATAAAAAACATGAGCCATTATTGCAGCAATAACATTAAGAAAATTACAATGGAAAACTACTTGACAGATCATTGCTTGACAACAGAGATAAACAAAAATAAAATTGTCCAGCCGCCTTTGCGCCAAAGTTTAGTTTTTAATTTGAAACTTTAACACCCTGTACCTCTGTTAGTTTTGATATTTCGGAAAAGTGGTAAACAAAAAAAATACTTATTTTTTTTAGCTTTATTTCCTGGTAAACGGAAAGAATCAACTTAAAAATCACCCTGTATATAAATATATTGTTATGATACACTATATTCTTTGACATAAATATGAATACTAAAGAAACAGTTTAGTCAAATAAATTTGGAAGTCAGATATAAGCAAATTAATGGATCTAAATACATGTTAAAGTATAATGAAATTAACTTTCTTATTATTGGTTAGTCAAATAATAGCATAATGATTGATTACTCAAACTTAATCTGTAATAAGAAAATTCTGAATAGGAATAAATACCAAGGTTACTACTAAAATGTATCTGTTATGATAATTAAAATAAAATATCTGTTTTGATTATATAAAAAAGTGTAGATAGGAGGCAACAAGAATCGTGTCTAATAGTAATAATTTGTAATTTGTTTAATTAGTTACTGAAACAACTCATAAAAAACAGACATGTAATTTTGAATATAACGAATTTGGAAAATAAAAAAACCAGAATTTATGCCTTACTTTATGTAATTATTTGATCAAATACCATTTAAAAAGGCTGTAAACAAATATACTTGGTGGAGGTATAATATTATAAATTGGAACTTATAAAAGAATACAATCGGTGAAGAGATTGAACCAATGCAGTGAATTATAAATAATCAATACAGAAGATTACATTATATGAAGAGAATTGGATTTATTGATACTACATTGGAAATGGAATACAAGACACAAACAAGAGGTTAGTACGTGCAGCGAATTGTTTTTGGGAAACCTGTGGGTATCATTGAAGACGTAGGACCATCTAAAAAAAGAGACAAATTCATATTTGGAACAAGATTTATGCTGACACTTACCAGAGAGGGATCGGAGCCGCAGTAATCCAGTACAGGAGCTAGGAGAATTGAAGTTAACAGCAGCAGGGGACAACGACAGGAATCCAGTATAGGATGTGGAAGTTTTGAAGTGGATGGCAATAAGGTGAGGCTGGGAGTTTACATTCATCGTAGGTGATGCAGTTTGGATAAGGACTCAGCAGGTGTTTGAGTGCAGTCGGAGTGAGGATCCAGCTTAGAAGGATTTTGGCAGTATTAACAAGCAAAGTGTTAAATCAGGTTTGTGTTTAAAAGGTTAAATGAAACATTTAAAAAGCTATAACCAGTAAGAAGGTATAAAAAAAATATAATTGAATTTCATACTTACAAAATAGATTGGTGAAAGAATTACATATTAGATCTTATTGTAAAAACCTTGATATTCGTTCTGAATTTTGATTAATTTGACGTTAGTTGTCAATTTTTTTGAAAGTCAATCAACTTGCAATTAAACAAAGAGAATTTGACAAATCAATCATTGGGTTACTAGATATTGCGAACCACCTGAGAGAGTTTCATTAAAAATATTGTAAAATACGGATTTGAATTGAAAGTTAAAAATAAAGGGCAAAATAGTAATACGATAATTTAAATAAATTTATCAGCTAGCATAACATAGCAATATATATAAAAAAATATTGGTAATGTTTACATTTCACTTTATACAGGATGACAGCTTGTCCGAAAACCTATTTAGCCCGTATTAGATATATTGACTGATTTTTACTTAGTTAAAAGTGGCGTTTTTCGAAGTTTTTCGGAAATTAAGCAAGATTTCCATACGATTTTTATTATGTGTAAGTTTTAGCTAACTCAACAATGTCAAGGCCAGAAAACAACTTTATTTTGTAAATATTGTCTCTATCTTGGGTAGTAAATTCATTTTTTATAATTATTTTTAAAAAATGTTGAATTTTACTGATAACGGAAGTCACGTGACAACTTTTTTTTGGCCCATTTGTAATCACTTTGCAATTACCTCTGGTCGTTAGTGTTTGATTTTCCGAGAAATTCTAAATATTTTTTTTAATTTGATGTCAGCTTTTTGGCCATCACTTTATTTATTATTTGTTTATAATAATTTTCTTACGTAGTGCACACTGTAGTTTGCGAATTTAAATTCGGCGCCGAGATGGTCTCGCGCCGAGTTGGCTGGCGCCAAGATGGCTCTGCGCCGAGATGGCTCTGCGCCGAGTTGTCCCGGCGCCGAGCTGGCCCCGCGCCGAGATGGCGGCGCCGAGTTGTCCTAGACCCCTCTAGTAAGTTGGTAAATAATTTAGGAAAGAGAGGGTCGCCCTGTCTTACTCCCCGTTTTACTTCTATCGCATTTCTGTCCTCAAATAGTTTCGCTGTGATGGTGGCTTTCTGGTACATATCTATTATTACTTGTATGTAGCGATAGTCTATTTTGCATCTTTGGAGAGCATTCTTTAGGGCCCAAGTCTCGACGGTGTCAAAAGCCTTCTCAAAGTCTATGACAATCATATATAGAGAGGCTGGTTGTATTCATGTGACTTTTCTATTAGCTGTCGCACGGTATGGATGGATATGGTCTATCACAGTGTATCTTCGTCTGAAACCTGCTTGATCCGGTGTTTGAAATTCATCAAGTAGTAGTTCTATTCTATTCGTTATGGTTCGTGTAAATAGTTTGCAAATATGTGACGTAAGGAAAATGAGCCAGTAGTTTTGCAAATCTTGTGTTTCCTTTTTTGTGAATAAGGATGACATTAGCTGTTTTCCATGCTTTAGGTATAGTTCCTGACTCCAGGCATTTGTTAAATAGTATAACCAGAGATTTTAGTATTGTCGATTCGCCTGCTTTAACCATTTCGATAATAATCTCGTCGGGTCCAGAAGTTTTTCGATTTGCCATTTGATTTAGAGCTTGTACTACTTCGGCTTGTGTTATATCTGGGATGTCTTCAGTGAAGCGTTTTGTTAAGTGGTGCTCCTTGGTCTGTTGGACATATTGGCGGTTCTTTGGAAACGGATGAATATAAAGTCCGATAGAAATTTTCTACATGCTGTAGTATATCGTGCCGTGTATTGTATGTATTCCCCTGATCATCAATTAGTTTTATGATTTGGCTTCTTCCTGCTGTCACCTTTTTTCTAAATACCTTTGGTCCTTTGTTTTCTTCTAAAACCCGTTCGATTATCTCGTTGTTTGCCGCGGCTACGTCTTGCCTGACTACACCGTATTTCTTTGTTTAGTTCCTTTAGTTCTTCTTTTGTTAGTTTCTTTCTTTTCTGATTTCGTGTAGCTATAAGATCCCCCGTTTCTTGTTTCAGTTTACTTCCCGAATTTCTCCTTCCCGTTTTGTTCTCAATACTTTTGGCGGCCTTATTTATGCTGTTTGTAATATTGGAGTAACGTTCTTCAATAGACTAGTTTTCTTGTATAATAATTTTTACTTTCCAGTTCTTTTACTAGTGTTGTTTTGAAATCTACTTTATATTCATTTATCAACTCGCCATTTATCCTTAGTTGTTTTTTATTGTTTGTAAGTTTATTTCTTTCTTCTTTAACATTTATTCTTACTTTATTATGTGTGTCTTCTCGGTTATTATGAAATCTATCTCATTTTTAGTGAAGTCGTCTGGGCTTTGCTATGTCCACTTTCTGTGCCCTTTTTTGTGGAAAACTGTGTTTAATATTGTAACGCTCCTGGGGCCAGACCGTCGCCCCAGATATATGACTCAGCGTTCCGTGCGACATCATTGCAGAACGACCTTGGAGCCGGCTGCATGAGACGACGTGAGTCAACCTTCCAGAGCATTCCAGAAACGACCTTCCGCGTGACACGCCAAAGTTGCCAGAAAGGTCGAGCGAACTCGAGACGTTTTCCAGAAGGAACTTTCCGGAAATATAAATACACGCCCGCAGGAATAGCGGGCAGTTCTCATCCAAACTCGAAGCGCGTAAACTGCAATATAAATGAACCCGTGTGTACATAACTCTAGTAAAATAAATAACGCGTGAATAACAAATAAATATAACCATATAAATCATTAATTTGAAGTCGTAAATAAATAAATAATATATATCTGTTGTTATAAATAGCTCCTGTATTTATAAATAATTCGTGTTCCGCCTTAATAGTTGCTTTGTAAATAGTTAAGATAAATGGTTGTAAATAAATGCATGTACAAGAAGCGGAGTATAGTTTTGAATAGCCCGAGAACGTAAAACGTAACAATATTTTCAGTTTATGTTCTGCAAAGTTAACAAGGGTTTGGCCTCTATCATTGCGCTCTCCCACACTATAAGCACCTACGCTGTTTTCGTTATCTTTTCGTTTCCCTATTTTAACGTTGCAATCACCTATTACGAGCATATAGTATGTTTTCTCGGTTTCTAGGTAAATCGCTCGAATGCAATTACTCGAAAACGAATTGCTCGAAATCAGTTGCTCGAAAGTCAATTGGTCGAATGTGACTTTGCTCGAATTGCAAGTTTCTCGAACAGCAATTTCTCGATAATCTGTTGCTCGAAAAAAAAAAGTTGTGAAATAACTGGAATCAGTTATTATCAAGTATAAAAAAACATAAATTACAAATTATAACCTTTATTAATAAAAATAGCTATAGGTATGTGATTAAGTTAAAAATTATAAAAACCAAATGTTATATGTTTTTAATATGATATGTTATGTGCTATTCTACGGACATAATCATATATATTTCTATGTCCATAATTATTCACTAATCTTAAAAGTCTTGGTGCACTATCACTATATATTCTTCGACTTATGGTGTGTTGTTGGCCACTGACATATTGTTCTATCCGTAATTCGTTCAAACTCTGCTCCCTCTTTAATGCCGAAATAAATTTCCAGATATTTAGACCCCATAAATTCGAGCAAAACATTTTCGAGAAATTGCGGTTCGAGGAACTTGTATTCGAGCAATTTGATTTTCGAGCAATTGATTTCGAGCAATTGCATTCGAGGAATTTACCGGAGACGTGTTTTCTATCTTGTTAGTGCGTTTTCGATATCTTCGTAAAGTTGGTCTATTCCTTCATCGGTTTGATGTGGGGGCGTACACCTAGATAATTTTGAATGCACATCTTTTGTTTACCGTGAACATTCCGTATATTGTTTTTGGGGATATCGTCTTAAGTTGCTTTTCCCATTTATTATTTATCAACATTCCAGTTCCGTCTTTTTAACTGCAGTCTTCTCCTTTAAAATAAAATAGTTCTTCTTTTGTTCTTATCAGTGCTTCTCCTTGTCTACGTACTTCGCTCAGTCCAATTACGGGTAAGGGTACGTTTATGCTGCAGCCTCGCTGCTTGCACATCGCCGAGCTGTGCACATGGATGCCTAGCGATGATGAAACAAAACTAGCATTCTTTATTGTGGCATTTATCCTACAACAGCGCTGCTCGCCTCGCTGCACGCTGCTACCCTCGCCACAGCGATGATGACAAATTAGTTTGATTTTCGAGCCTGGACCATCACCGGGCATCCCTAAACTTGCGCTGTGGTTGGTTCCTTCAAAGCTCCTCCGCCCCCCCCCCCGCAGTCAACCGCAATACTTATTCCTCTCTTGTTGCATTACAAACCGTGGGGTGTTAATAAGCAAGATAGTGTTTACATAAGTATGAGTGACGATTTCAAGCAGACACTTATATAGCTGTTTTTGAACGCAAAGCTATTTGTGATCCAACGGCATGCAGAGCACCACAATAGAATATGAATCGCTATCACTGTCAAATGATGAAGAAAACTTGCTTGCTGAAAGCGAAGGCTTCAACAACCAATAACCGAACACCACTAGTCCTCTCATGTCAGCATGACAAAGATATGAGCAACTGCAGGGTAAATGGTCCAGGTGAGCATCACAGCTATATGCCACCAGCGAGGTAATTAGGCGAGCATCCAAGCGACCCTGTCCCAACCTGAAACTCCATCTACACTTAATTATCCTTCCCACACCCCGATCCACTCGCCAACACGCATTTGGCCAGCGCGGCGAGACACGGCCAAATACCTTCAAGATAAAGATGAAGACAACGATCTACAAAAATTCTCCCCAGGTAGATCAAACGAGAAGTTCGGAATCCCACACCGCTAAGACGGTCTGCCCCACGGAATATGGAGGGGGGGGGGGGGGGGAGCAAGAGCTCGTTATCTAGAATCAAGAAGAAACACAAACACAGTATCCATGTTAACATATGTACATATAATACCAGGTCATTACTTTCCGAGGACAGATAAATTCAATTGATAGAAGAAACAAAAGACGTAAAATGGGACATAACTGGACTGAGCGAAGTCAATGTTTGCTGTCTTATTATTCAAGGTTGGTTTTCGCTTACAATGTAGTTTAATTTTTGCTTATAACAAAACTTAAAGAACTGTAACTGGTTTAGGAAAAGGTGATATTCTAAGATTCCGTACTGATTTAAGCGTAATAATAACACCTGGGTATAGGCCTCACCCAAGGTTCATTCAGGTTGTGCTCGCACAACACTTCGTTTGGATATTCAGGGAGGGAGAGAGGCTTTTATTTCATCTTTGTCCTTGCATGCGTGTTATATGTTCTGGCCGATACCATTTTAGTTGCAAGGTTCTTTCTGTGATATCTTTAGTAATTTGTCTAATATATAGGTCTCTTACTTTGTCTTTGAGTTCCATCCATAACATACTCCATTCGCTTTTGGTTTTTGCTTTTCTTCATTTTATTTGTCAGCTTAGTGGTCGAGGTTTTTTGCTAGGCTTATTGCTTCACAGATCATAAGAGCTGAAAAATTCTCTTCTTGGACTGATTAGCAAGTTCACATTCTGTCATTGTTTTTCACATGCTTCCCATCCAAGTCTTATTCTGTGGCAGATTTCTGCAGTCTTATTTTTTGTTTTTAGTTTTACGAGTTAGTAGGTATATATCTACACTCTCTATTTTGATGTCGGCCATTGTCATTAAGTAACAAACGACTTCCGGGATTGGACAGTGTCATTATTAAGGTCGAAAAGCTCAACGTTTCACCCACTTTGGTAAGCAGCTTCATCAGGAGAAAAACCAAAAGAGCACGGTAACTCAACATGCAAACCACGCCAGAGGCGAAACTCTTTTGCAAAAAGCCTTCGTTGCGCTAGCCTTGCTTTACTTCATGAAAGCATTCACCAGACGAAGTACGATCTCAATACCGTTTCCAAACAATTGTTATATCTTCATTTAAAAATGTCCAATACTCTTAGATTTCTTGACTCGTCTCTATTCGATCACCTACACTCAAGCCCAAGAAACATTAGTAACGACAACTGCGACTCATCTTCGTATATTTCATTCCTTGATGTCATCGATGAAGGCCTCTAGAGATCAAAGTGGTTTTAAGACGGTTATAAATATTTCGTCTTTTGCCCTCTCTCTTAGTGAAAATTCTATACTTTTCAAGGGTTTGAATTTCTCGCTAGCCCCCAAAAGCATTCCTACGGAAGAGATTATTAGTTCGGTAGAACCTTCTGTGAGAACGCTTCCTAAAGATGTTGCGATCTTATCCGCTTCGAAACTATCAGGTGTTTACGATCATCTAAACCTCCTAAAACTAACATTAGAAGAGACGAAAGGAATGCTCTCAACACCTTACGTTTCAATTCCGACATCTCAATTTTACCCGCTGATAAAGGTAATGCTACGGTAGTTATGGACCAAGCAGATTACACCAACCACTAAGGTTAAGTCTTTACTTCAAGATTCTTTTTATACCCCACTTTCTCGAGACCCAACTTCCAAAATCGAAAGGGAAGTCATTTCTCTCTAAAATCTTCAGATCTTCCCAATCATATTCAACAGATGTTGATTCCTCGCGCAACGCCTCCTCGGTTCTACGGCCTTCCCAAAATTCATAAATAAGACATTTTTCTCAGGCCCATTGCCAGTACCGTAGATCCCCTACTTACTCATTAGCTAAATACCTAACCACTATCCTCGGAAAGTTCACTGGTAAGTCTACCTCATACATATGCAATGCAGCCAATTTCGTTGAACTTATATCCAATATAAGCGTTGAATGTGAGAATTTACTTGTGAGTTTCGATGTCACTTTCCTTTTTACTAAAGTTCCTATTCTCGATTCCAAAGTCATAATTCAACATTTGTTAGCAGAGCATGGCGAGACGTCTTCGAGTCTACCTGCCCTTATAGAAAAATGCTTCTCTTCCACTTATTTTCTATTTCCAGGCCAGTTATTTAAACAAATCTCTGGTGCGGCCATGGGTTCTCCTCTTTCACCTGTCATTGCCAATATCTTCATGGAAACTTTCGAAATCGTAGCTCTGGAATCTTTATAATTGAAACCCAAGGCTTGGTTCCGATACGTTGACGATATCTTTATTATTTGGTCACATGGTAAAAACACGTTATCCGTCTTTTTAAATAATCTCAATAGTCAATATCCAGACATTAATTTTATTATGGAGATAAAAAGTAACGGCTCCCTTCCTTTCTTAGATGTACAGGTCTCCCGCCAACTCAGTGGCAAACTTGGTCATTATGTATATCGCAAACTCACTCACATTGATCGCTATCTACCTGTCGATTCCCACCATCATCTACACAAAAACTTTATGTTATCAATTTGGTTGTACCACATTCGGATAGCTTTTAGAAACAACGGTTACCGTGCTAGAAATATACAGTCTGCCATCAATCGCCATTTCCATCCACGGCCACCCAAACTTCCAAAACCGATCCTTCTGCAGCAATCGTTTTTCTTCCCTATATCCGCCAAGTCACCGATCGCGTAAGAAAGTTTCTTCGAAAACGAAACATTAAAACAGTATTTAAACCTCCGAGCAAAATCTCACAGGTTCTTCCTTCACCTAAAGATAAATTAATCATTATGTTATCTAAAGGCGTTTATAGAGACCCTTGCTCTTGTAATGCTGGATATATTGGTGACACAGGAGGTTCAGTGAAAACTCGCATCTTTGAGCACCTGCGCTGTATCAAGTCGGGTCTCGTTTCATCATCAGCTATCGCCGAGCACCAACGCGATACCAGCCATAAGATCATTTTTGATGAAACTTCCATTATCTGCAAATCCCCATTCTTGTTTAGCAGAAAGATTCACGACGCCATTGAGTTTTACAAACACCCTAACAATCGCAATCCGAACGAAGGCTTTCCCCTTCCTTCTATGTGGAAAGTGCTAATTCCTAGCCCCGCCCATCGCAACTAAAGTGCGACGGCATTTGCCGAACCTCGACCGCATTTACCTATAAATTCTAGCCTTCCTCCTTCTGATCGTTAGAAGAGTTTCGCCTCTGGTGTGGTTTACAAGTTGAGTGTATTCTTTTGCTTTTCCTCCTGATGCAGCTGCTTACGAAAGTGGGCGAAACGTTGAGTTTTTCGACCTCAATAACGACACGTCCAATCCTGGAAGTTGTTTGTTATTATCCATTTTATTTCGATATACGTTAAATTGTTTTGAATTTGATGGCACAATGTTAGTTTTACACATGCCCATGCGTAATCGTGCAGGTTCTGCAGTTCTGTTTAATTGGTTCGTGATTATTTCTAACTCGACATATTTTGAACTAATTAGAACAATGTCATCTGTAAACCTTGTACAATTTCTGTCTAAATATCTGTTTTTTACCATTGGTCTTGGTGGCCCTTAATCTCAAATATTTGAATTCATCCATTACTTTTCGTAGTGTCGATTGTCCGTTTAATTATTCTAACTAATTTGAATTTTTGAATTCCCATATGGCTTAACCTTCTTAAGACAGTCCTAGGTCTTTCGAAAGTCTCATGCTGCAGTATAACTATCTAGTCTATAGTGGATCACTATGTGTTCGTAGTAGGGTTGTAATCTGTTATGTATTATTGTAGCAAATATGTTATGTCTCGATAGTTGTTATAATTTAGCTTGTCGCCTGTTTTATGTTCTCTCTATTGTTGGACGGTTTATTTCATTTTCTTCTTCTTATGCTTTTTCTCCTTCCTCCTGTCTTCTAGATTCTTACTTTTGTAGATTGCGTGTTTTTCCATTCTATGTTCTCCTTCGTTATTTTTCTCTTTTTACGCCTTATTGTCATGGTGCTCGCCTGATATGTTCCTGTAGTCTTATTTATGACCTGGTACTCGTAGCATTCTCTTATTCGTTTATTCCGGAGAAGCTTTTGTATATCCTTCAACATATTATTATTTACTTCTAGCTTGCCTTTTCTATAGAGCATGTGTGCTTCCTTCCTTGCTTATTTGTGCTCTGCTTCCCATTATCTAGTTGGCGTTTCTAAAAACTCTCTTTCGTTTCTCTGTTTGTATCACCATAGTCTTTTTACACTCATCTTCAAAGCAGTTATTTTTGTATTTTTGCTTCTTTTCCCAATTATTCTACAAGTCCGTTCTGACTACTGTCTTCGAGTTCGTTCCACAGTTGTTCAGTTTTGTGTTCATGGCTTTTTTACACTTACAATGTGTCCCTTGTCCAACTTAGCTACGCCACATCTTTCCGTTGCCTGATCATTGTGTTGCATAATGCATCGTTTGATCTTGACCAAGAAATGGTTCGAGTTGTATTCAGCTCCCCTATAGCTACTCACATCTATTAGCACAATTGTGAAAAATCTAACCTTAACAAGTACATGATTACTTTAGCTCTGCGAATTTTCATCAGCCGAAGTCCATGTTATTTAATGTTCCCTTTTATGCGAAATACACGTTCCTGTAATTATCAATAATAATAACAGTAGCGAAATTCACTACTTCTTTCTCCAGTTACCATCACCTTCTTGGCGTGGATTATATTTACCTATATATTCTCGGTAAGTAGAAAAATATTTTGTTTGGGGGTTTTCGTACATGTTACTAACAAGTCGTAAAATATGCCTTCCTCGCGTTCGTTTTTTTTTCCTCAGGTACAGTCGTGTGCAAATAAATCTGGGACAGTGTGTTTTTCACATGCAGATTCAGTTAAGAATTGAAGAATATCTCCATGGATTTCCTGCTCTTTGAAAGAGTTACATTAAACTTTAACAGGTACTGAAACCCGTAACTCTCTCTGATAAGAGGAAATCCATGGAAATATTCTTCAAATTCTTAACTGAATCTGCATGTGAAAAAAACACTGTCCCAGATTTATTTGCACACGACTGTACATGCCTATTCATTATAGACAGATTGAATTTCTTAGTTCTTAATCTTATTTCACTCATTCGTTCATTAATCGGTTGATCGGTTGGAAGTGAATCACCTATTCACTCATTTCCTTCATTAATATAAAATTACAACAAACATGTCCAAATATGAGATACTAGACAGGAGACAGTATGCATGAGATGGAATTGTATAGGGGTTATCAATTTTGAGGCTACTACAGCTGAAAAACTTGCAAATAAAGGTACCGTACTCTAAATGGAATGCTTCTCATGATGGCATTGCGATTATTCACAGACATCCATGCTTTGTCACGTAAAACAAGTAAATAGAGTAATAGCAGACACATTTATTATAGTACACAGACCCAAACCAAGATACAATGTTCAGACAGTCTTTGATAAAATTTTTGGTGGCCACATTGAATCGTGTGCCATTGTAAAGCTAATAGAATTATTGTTATGAACGAATAGCTTTCTTCTATATCGATAAGAATCGTCCAGCATACCAGAGGCTCTGAAACTTGTTTGCTGATTTTTAGGAAAAATTGAAAAAGTAATAACTAAAACTTAGAAACTTAGAAAAACTAGGTACCTACTCAAAAATGTTATTTTTAGAGCAAAGAATAGTTCCGAGTTTCCTAATTTTGCAAAATTCACTAAGTGTTATACACTACTTTTTTTTGTAGCCCAATTACTGATCGAAGATCGTATTTATACAAAACTAACATACGTAAAATACTAAACACAAATAATTAAGGTATTGAAAGTACAATATGATAATTGTAGTGTTAGTGCGCTTTTTATATCTGTTTGTATTTTTACTGCTCTATTCGCCAAAAGAAAAATCATTGCTAAATTACCCAGCAAATAAATTGATTTTTTTTTCTAGCGTTAGGTAATAATATTTAGCATTGTTCACATATCCATTTAGGGAATGAAGTCAAACAAATTAAAGAAAAAAATCTAATCCAAAGCGCAAACATCGAGACAATGCGAAGTGGAATGTTGGAAACGCGTGCTAAAGATGATTATTTGAATTGTGCGTAACGCTTAGTCGCAGAAATTAATTCCGGCGTTGTTCTAGGGCTGAAATAAAGAATTCGGTGGAGCATAATCCTGCGAGGGGAGCGTCTATAAATTGCCAGTCACGAAACCGAATGCGGAAAAAGACAAATATAAATCAGAACTGCTATATTTCAATCAGATTGCGTGGGGTGTTTACCAAACAAATATCTAAGCAATGCATATCAATGGCAAAGGCAAACCGTACATGAAATTGATATCGACGTCGCTCATGAATATACAGATGTAATATACTAAGTGCACCGGATTAGCATACGCTTATTAAGTTTATTCCATCGATTCGTAGATGACTTGCATTATCAGCGGTGTGCGTTATCGTTTCGGGCGGCGCCTGAAACGTGGCAGTTGCGGATCCTAGTTGGCCTCGGCCGCTAATTAAAAGTCAGCCGTGCACTTGTGCCAATGAAACAGAGACTCTTCGAGTCTTTGACATAAAACTCGAACAAACTAAATCTGCCGAGCGTGCGGTGCACGACCCGTTGCGTGCAGCCGCGGACGATCCTTCGGGAAATCTTTCTAAAAGCTCCTGATTTAGAGATTTCATTAAGTTAGTTTGGCCTGGTCTCTGCCGCTGCTTTCGGCCGATACTCTGAAAAACGCCCCAACTGCGGGGTCTTGACGTTTAGATAATCTCCGCAGCTTTCTTGTGACAGATCGTGATGTTTTGTTGGGGATTTAAACACACTACGAAATTTGAAATATTGTGTGAAACCGTTTGTAAAAAATCTTTTGCTTAATTTCATAAGATGCTTAAAAATTGATTCACTATCCACTATCTAAAGTTATCATCAAGCTGGATTTTCCTTACAGACTCTCAGATTTTTATGCCACTGAGTAGCCATTGCATTTCTAATTTCAGCGATATACAAGTATAGTTCAGGATCTTTTTGGGTTCATGATCATCTAATAATTTTGTTGGCAGTACCTCTATGGCAACTAAACTCCCTAATGGAAATTGACACTTTTTGTGTTAGGTTACGTTGTTTTCATTTTAAGGTTATATTTTCTGAATAGATATATTATTGCCGGATGTTTGTTTAAATTAAGGATGAAAAATTTCATTGATTTGACAATTGACGACAGAAACGAAAATGAGAAATAATGCATAAGAAAAGCATTCAATATTAATGTATATTGCAATTTCGATAAGAATTGTGTTCATGAGCACCACACATTTTTGTTTCAAACTAGCCAAAGCAGGAGTAAGTTATTTAACCACCCAATTTTGAAAAAGTTACCCTCCATTGTCTTATGATAATAATAATAATAATAAAGTCTTTATTCCGGTAAGTACAGTACATGTAAGTTTCAACAATAAATAAACATAAATGGAACATACTAAATTATACGGAACAGAGTAATGAAATAAAACTTTCTATTTAGCGTCACCGGAATCATAAGGTGCAATTCAGGTAATACCCTGTTTTTCAACTGGACCTTAATCTGTTTTGTAAAGAAAGCTTTTAAATGTGTGCCTAACTTAAGGAGTATTCTGAATTACGTTCACAAAACAAAACAACTTAAAATAAAACTGAAATATAATACTGCTTATAGGACTCGAAGCAAACGAATCGCGATCTCACATTATTACTAGTAAAGAGCATCAGATTATGTTACATACTTATGCCCTTGTGCAAAATTTTCGTCAGTTGATTTTTAAAAAGCGGCGGTGTTGAGGCTTTTATCATTTCAGGCAGATTGTTAAAAATTTTACTTATATTATATTGAAATGATCTCTTAAAGAGTGTTGTTTTATGTTGAGGAGGTGTGATAAGGCCTTTGAACCTCAAATTTAAATTATGCACATCAGTTCGAAATTTTATCTTGTTATATAGATAAGGTGGTTTTTTTAGGAAAATAAGCTTATGATATAAGCATGCTGTGCGAAGGAAACGTCTGTCTTCCATATTTAGCCAGTTTGCTTCAGATAACTTGTGTGAAATGTGGTCATACTTACGTATACCATAAATAAATCTCAAACATGAATTTTGAACGCGAGTTAACTCGGTTTAACGTCGTTTCGACTTTTTAAAAAAACTTTATTAATTCAAATAAAACTTTATTAGTCGAAATGAGAAACAATGACGGAGCTTGCTAGAAGCGAGCGGCGTTTTACAATATTGGATGCAGGATGCTAGCAAGACTGGCGAAATAATGTGAATAACTAACTTATATAAACTTAGATAAGATAATACAGCGGAAGACAGCAGCCGACTCATCAATGATATGACTGGGTTGTTATCAAGCACGTGCATACATGGTCATCACGCATAATTCCTCCCCTCTGAGAGCGGAAAATACCTGTGAAGCAAAGTATTTTTCCTATGATTGAATTTGCACTAACGGAACACAATTAGCATTGTCCGTTTCTCTGACTAATCGTCGTAACTTATCAGTGAAGGAATTACGCTTACATTTATAAATATATATAACAGAGGCCACTATAACTATTATGAATACAATAATTAAGATTATGGATATAAGCGATAAATGCAAGCTAAATTGAGATTCAACATTTCTTATTAATGTTTGCTTATGCGCATGTAATTTAAATTGGTTTTCTCGTAACATATGTGTATTTACAGAAGTTAAATCTATTTTAGAAATTGTAACATTTTCAGTATTTATTCTAGGTGGAAGCTGAAGTTTATTAATCGATATTTGATTGGGGTTTTCAAGTACTAAAGAGCCAAAAGACAATAAAATTTCTTGTTGATTTATAATTACGGAGCAATCGTTAGTTACTCGAACTAAAGAAGATCCGGTGATCGTTTTCCTTTCATTAAAATTAGGACATTTTAGATCAATAATTGTTTTATTAGGGCAACTTAGAATCCATGTAGATTTGTCTACTTGCGAAATTTTATAATTATTTAAATGAAAGAAGTAAGGTTTACAAGTTTGATTTACAGTAAAGGCTAGTAACTGGGTTTCACATAACTTTTCATTAGGGATAGAAAAATGATACGGTTGTTGGCAAAAATAATGGTTAGTAAATTTTTGACAATGATTCATTTCTAGGGGAATGCTAGATTCTGTAGTGAAGAGAATATTTCGATATGTCGGAATAGTCATTTGAAAGTGTTCGTATTCGTTATAGGCGGGGAATGGTATTAATTGAACGTATTGATATTCTGTAAATGGCTTTATTAAAGGTATTTCATAAATGAATGTTAAAGTTTCAGTTTTTTGGTAAATTTTTAATTGAATAATAGACTCATAGAGATGCAATGTTTGATGATTAACAGGATAGGGTAAGGATAAAGATTTTTGTTTGTGTAGTTGGAGTTCGATTAAATTTTGAGATACGTTAGTAAGTGCGGTCAAAAGGTTCTCGTTGTCAATAAGCGATATGTGTAATTGTTGGTTTTGCGCAAACGTAAGCGATGTTTCAAGACTAGTCCAGGCATTGATAAATAATTGAAGGGATTGTATTGATTGCTCTAATAAAGTATTAGTTGTTAGGGTTCCTAAAATATTGTTTAATTTTAAATTTGTGTCCAATATTAATTTATTTAAATTTTCGTTGAGGGTTTTCTGATTTTCTGATATTCTATTTATATTGTCTGAAAATATTTGAATGGTGTCATTTAGGATCTGTGCTTGTTCAAGTAGTATAATTTTTTGTTGGTCAGTAGATTTTGTGAGAATATCTATTTGATTTTCGAATCTTTGACCGTCTGAGGCGTCGAGATTTCCAGTAACAAATTTTATTAAACTTCCAAGGGCGTCGATCGCAGCTCTTTTAGTTCGCGGTTTTCGTTCAGGGAATAATTGATCGAGTAATTTATCGGCTTCCATTAAGTAATTTTGTAGGATTTGCAATTGATTGTTATGATTGAACCGAGTATAATCCTCTTCCGTAGATGTTTCGGTGCAAACAAAGTTTTTACATACATTTCTTTTATTATGAACTACATTAAAAGATTTGTCGGTAAGCAAAGTGATTACTTTCAAAATGTTGTCTCTCAAGGTTAAATAATTAGATATCATAGGGGAATAATTAAGTATTTTATATAAAGTCCAAGTGCTTTCTTGGAGATATGCTTTACCTTTATTCAGGGGATAAAGTCCGGGGTTATCTTTGATGTCCGTTATGGTTATTTCCGCTAAGGATGCGATGATGCAACCGGGGATGATGATGCATCTGCAAACGGGAGTAATTCGTTTAGATGTCGTTTAATAATTTTGTCGGAATCGTTAGCTTTTAGGAAACATGTTTCGTGATTAGTAATTTTTGTGATTGTGAAAGGTCCTAAATATCGTTGTTGGGATTTATTTCCTGGGGCTCGCGTGTTTCTTACAAACACTTTGTCGTTTATTTTGAAAGTATGGGGATTTCTTTTTATATTAGCTTTTTCATTTCGCGTTTCTTTGGTAACGGCTTGTTTTTCAGTTAATTGCTGGTATAATTTATGAAGTTTGTCTTGGTGGTCGTTAACGTAAGTTTCAATGTAATGTTTATCAAAATCGATGTCAAATGGGTTTCTTGTTTCAGTATGTCCATATAGAATTTCATGGGGTGTATATTTCAGGTTAGAATGTATGGAATTGTTGTATCCTATCAAAGAATATTGAATTAATTTAGTAGGTAGTTCATTCGGGAATTGTTCTTTTAATAATCGGTAATGCTCTATTAGGGTAGAGTGCACTCGTTCGACAGGTGAATTGGAATTGTGATTGTAGGGGGTAGTAATATGAATAAATATTTTATGCTGTTCAAGTAAATTTTTAATTGGTTGAATGTTAAATTCATTGTCAGCGACAATTGTACAAGGGGCTCCAAATATTGATATGAAAGTAACTAGTTGGTCTAAAATATCTATGGCATTTCTTGATTTTACCGGGTAGGCTTGCGTTTGATTCCTAAAATGTTGTAGGGGTTTGTCAGTAATATTTATTGCGGGTGTAGAATCCAATTGGGTATGTATGGTATTATCTAGTGATTGATTATCTGGTTGTGATTCTTGGTTGGTAGATAATGGGTTAGATAAGGATTGATCTATCGCGGGAATATCGAATAGATCTTCTATATTAGGTGTTTCTGATGAACGCTCAGAAATTTCGGGAATCATACTTGACGGGCCAGGTAGGGGTTCAGGTGTCTGTAGGGCATTTTCTCTTGTTTCATTGGGTTTTATAGTTAAAACGTTAAGAGGGATTCTAGATAAAGCGTCTGCTACTTTATTTTCTTTTCCGGGCCGGTAATGAATGTCAAAATTGAATTCTTCAAGTTTTAGGGACCAACGGGTTAATTTTGAATTTGGTTCTTTTAGATTTCTTAGCCAAATTAAAGGTCTATGGTCAGTATATAATGTGAATTTTGTACCAAATAGATAAGGTCTGAATTGTTTAGTAGCCCAAATTATGGCTAAAAGTTCGCGTTCTATTGTTGAATATCGTTGCTCAGTTTCGTTGAGTGTACGGGATGCATAACAAACAGGTTTTTGATTTTGGGACAGCACAGCGCCTAACGCGTATTTAGATGCGTCTGTCGTCAGTTCAAATGGTTTGGAAAAATCGGGGTATTGAAGTAATGGTTCGTGGGTTAGAAGTTTTTTTGTATGTTCAAAAGATTCAATAAAGTTTTTATCGTGAATAATTTTGTTGTCTTTTTTTAAACATTGAGTCATAGGTTTTGTAATTTTTGCAAAGTCCTTGATAAATTTACGATAGTAGCCTAATAGTCCTAAATAAGATTTAATTTCAGTTTTTGATTTTGGAATAGGAAAATTTTTAATTGCTGATATTTTTGAGGGATCTGGTTTAATTCCATTGGGGGTAATGATGTGACCTAGGTATTTTACTGATTTTTGAAGAAATTCCGATTTGTCAAGTTGAATTTTAACGTTGGCTTCGCGACATTTTTTAAATACATTTTTTAAGCGGGTCATGTGTTCTTGAAGAGATGATCCATAAACTATTATGTCGTCGAGATAAACTAAACATTGGGTTGGCGTAAGACCAGTCAATGCTATGTTCATCATTCGTTGAAACACGGCTGGCGAATTCTTAAGACCCATAGGTAAACGTCTAAATTGGTAATGTCCTTCTTCAGTTGAAAATGCGGTTTTTTCACGGTCATTTTTGTCAATTTCGATTTGATAAAATCCAGATGCTAAGTCGAGGGTAGTGAAATAATTTGCACGGCCTAAATTATCAAGTATAGTTTCAATTTTTGGAAGGGGAAATTTGTCTTCTATAGTTTGTTCGTTTAATTTCCTATAGTCAACAACAATTCTCCATTTCCTTTTACCTGAGGCGTCCAATTTTTTTGGGACGACCCAAATCGGGAAATTATATGGTGATTCGCTTGGCTCTATAATTTTTTCTTGTAGCATTTTATTAATTTGGTTTTTTACTTCCTGTTTGTGTATGTGAGGGTATCGGTACGTTTTTGTGAAGATTGGATTGTCAGTTTTTGTTCGAATGTGGTGTTTTACTAAAGAGGTTACTGATAAAGGGATACTAGGATTATAAAAAATGTCTTTATATTCGTAGCATAAGTTTGTTAATAGGGCACGTTCTTCTTCATTAAGGTGGTCAAGTCGCAAATTTTCTTTAAGGTTGTCTGATAAAAGGTTTTTATTCGAATCGGTTGAAATATTATTTAAAGAAATGTTTTCGTGATTATTTGTGTCGGAGTAATCGTCAATGTAAAGAGGTTGAGTAATATTAAAGGATTGTTCTGCATCGGAGGTGTTGACAATGGTGGTTGTAAACCAATTATTTTCGAGGGTAACTAAAGCTGAGGGCATAATAACATGTCGATTGAAATGTAATTTGGGTGCTAATTTACTGCCATTTTTTCCAATTGCAGGTAATTTTACTATTTGTTCAGTCCTAGGGGGAATAGAGATGAACGTTAAAGCTTTTTCCAATTGTATTTTATTGAAATTGCAATAATTTCGTTTTTGAATTTCTCGTTTTTCTTGGTCTTGATTAAAGTAAAATGGTACTACCGTTTGTTCGGTTTGTACGTGATTCCAAAGATAATCGATTCGCGCTTGTAAACTTGCTAATAAATCTGTACCAATTAATCCAATGTACGCTGGGTGAAAATCGTATAAATAAACTAAATGGTCTCCTTCTTGATTAAAGAGTGATGGAATAGGAATTTCTGCTACTAAATTGTGTCTTGTTGTTCCGTGACTAGTTGTAATTTCAAAATCTGATTCAAAAATTTTATCGGGAAAGTGTTCGTAAACGAAAGCAGGAGAAAGTATCGTTCTGGAACTACCAGTGTCGATTAATAGTTTTTGTTTTGTGTTAGGAATTAGTATGTAAGGTAATGTAGGTGAGGGATTAATACTGAAAGATTCTATTCCGAGGCTTACATTTGAAAATTTATTGCATCATCTGGATCTGGAAGTTCAAAATACTCAGGTGTTGCGTCTAATTCTTGGGGTTCGTTTTCGTCGAATTCGGGATTTTCTTGTTCGTAATTTTGGGATTCGTATTCTACAGGGTAATAAGTTTCATACGGTTCGACTATTTCGGCATGATGTAGTTGCTGTTGATTGGGAAAATTATATGGTGGATTTGATTGTCTCACAAAACTGTTTTGTCTAAAATTATTTTGGAAATTAGGTCTTTGAGCTGGCGGTAAGTTTCTGCTTAACTGTTGAGACACAGGCCTTTTCTTTATTGTGGATGTTTCCATTGGTTCGGGCTTGAATGACGGCTGAAAGTTTTTCTGAGGTTTGAAAACGTTTAAGCTGGGATTATTCTGTCGAAATGTAGGGAAATTTTGAGAAGAGTTATTTAAATTTTGTTTAAAAATAGGGGTTTGATTACTTCTAAAATTGTGTTGACTTTGGGGAAAGCTTGGGGTTTGATTACTTCTAAAATTGTGTTGACTTTGGGGAAAGCTTCTATCATTCTGCTTTTGCGGGGTAAAGTTAGGCTTTACATGGGTTGTTTGTTGATATGAATTTCGACTGTTTTGGTTTTGGAAATATCTAATGTCAAGTTCTGTTTTTACGAAAGTTAATGCATTTTCCAATGTTTGGGGAGAACGACTTCTGATAAATGAACCTAAAGGTTCGGCTAATCCGCTAATATAAGCAGTGAGCGCCAAATTTCTAGCTTCACCTATTTTATGGGTTTTTATCATTTCATGTTCGTTGCTGAGGGAAATTTTTGAATTTAGTATCGCTAGCAGAGATCTACACCTATTGTAGTATTCGATAGGGGATTCCCTAGCTTGTTGCCTTAATCGAGATAAATCAATCTTTAAATTTAATTCGGATCTTTGATCACCGAAATTTTCTATGAGAATTGCTTTAAGAGCATTCCAAGAGTTTAAAATTTGTCCCGTTACTACTTCTTGTGCAGCACCTTTAAGGCGGTTGCGTGCAGCAGAAAGCAATAATTTATTTATGTATGCTCCTTCCTGTCGTTGCCAAAATTGGTCGAAGATGTCTTCGACGGCTCTTATGTACTCGGAGAGCTCTGAAGGTGCTCCTTCGTACTTGGGGATTTCATTTAACAATGAAGTATGGAATCCAGCAGGATATCCGGCAAATGGTGGTTGCACTGGTGGTATATTTACTTGGGCCTGATTTTCGTTAGCCATTTCGAGATTTTGGAATAAAAGTGATAGTTCGTTTAAATCAAAATTCGTTGGATTAGAATTCGGTAGATTATGATTCGGAAATAACTCTAATTCGTCGTCAGTAGCACTATCTGATTGAAGGGATTCTGAGTCCGACGAATCCAGCGTTCAAATTCACTTTACTTTAGGTTAGTAGGGGTCCTACAGGGTGCCTACTCATGGATCGTGAGTGGTTTGGATATTAAGTGTTGTTAGTCAACACTCCAAACGTCTCGCTTACCGCGATCCACATGAACTTATGAACTAAAATGCAATTGTTAATTACCAGTGCGCACAACAGCTTATTTCTTCTGAGAAATTAAGTTTATTTGAGCGCACAGTGTAATTAAATGCTCTTAAAATTAAATATTAAATTATGTTAGTATTAGTTTTAATTAAATTTTCACTTTGGAAATAATCGTTGTAAATTCTTACATGAATTTCATCGTGGGGTGTCTTCAATAGACTGCTGACCTCGATGGTCGGGTGACTTCAATAGTCAGGGCTCAGGAACCAGCGGTGCTTGGGCTTTCGGCGATGTTTGTCCTCCGGCTCGGCGATGTTGGCTCTGAAGGGGTAGAATTCCACTTTTCGATGGTTGGAAAGGCTTCCTTCTGAGTTGGCGGCGGAACGCTTCTGGTACTCTTCAACTGCGGCAATTCTTGTCCTGTTGAGGTTTCCCAAAGGCTCCGGCGATGGAATGTTGTTCTGGTCAATTAAGAGTTGAAACTCAAAAAGCTGGGTGCCTTTTTGACCAATCCGAACGACTGCGCCAGTTAACTCGGTTTAACGTCGTTTCGACTTTTTAAAAAAACTTTATTAATTCAAATAAAACTTTATTAGTCGAAATGAGAAACAATGACGGAGCTTGCTAGAAGCGAACGGCGTTTTACAATATTGGATGCAGGATGCTAGCAAGACTGGCGAAATAATGTGAATAACTAACTTATATAAACTTAGATAAGATAATACAGCGGAAGACAGCAGCCGACTCATCAATGATATGACTGGGCTGTTATCAAGCACGTGCATACATGGTCATCACGCATAATTCAGTCACTGTACAACCATTCAAGATTTGAATGTGGTAAGGAGCCACAATACGCTTGTCCAGATTGTCAATACAAAGCCAAACGGAACAGCACTTTGCGTAATCACATTAAACGAATGCATGTCATGGTTAATTTAGCTTCTGTTGCCCAATAAAGCCGAAAATCAGCCAACACACCAAACAAAGCGGTGCAGCTAAGAGTATGAGATTTTATACTATTGTATATATGTTTGTTACTTTTCTTACTGTGAATATAGAACTAGTTTGGAATATGTATCGTAAAGCAATGCTCGAAAATATAAATTCGGCGTCTTCCGTAACTGTAAATTTTGAGTTCTTGTATTTAAATTTTAAAGATACGAAATAAATATATCACTACATAACTAAATATATTTTAATCTGTTTGTGTTTTACGATCTCTCATACTAAGCAATGTATAGCAGCAACCTATCATATACTGTTTCAAGGAACTACTGAATGTAGCGATTACATCTTAAAAAATAAATAAATCATATCAACATAATTATTCACTAAATACGATTACCTGATTGATAGTTTTTTATTGTGGTTAAAATTGATATAGATATATTTATATTGCTATTGCTAAAACTTTGTATACCCCAAAAATCCTAATTTTAATTTTATTTCGGTTTTTACATTTTGCTGAAAGAAATATAAATCAAATAATTTTCTGAATTTACCACCGTGTAGTACCATAAAATGTAAAAATAATCATCTTTTTTAGTATTGGTTCATTCAGAATCACCATATTTAATGCTTCTACACATCGATTGTGTTTTTTAGTGAAAAAGCTAAACTTAACCATTCTGTTGTTTTATTCGCTAACATCAATAGTTTTACTATTTAAAGTAATTTTTAATAATATTCAATATAAAATCGTCCCTATAAGTGAACTATTTTATTCTTTTCTAGGTGAACCTGCAGCATGTGAAACGTGCGGAAAAGTGTATGCGAGACAGAAGTCTTTATACAATCATAAGATGTACTACTGTGGTAAGGAACCCCAGTTTAAGTGTACATTCGAGCAATGCACTTATAAATCCAGAATTAAAACTAATCTAAAAAGACATATGTTGATCGTTCACACTAATCTGTGATCAATGTTATCATAAGACACTTCGGTTTAAACCAGGCATAGAGTTAACATTTAAATACTAGAAGATAGTTATATAACCTAATTCAATTTTAAAAACACTGTGCTGTCTTTGTAATAAACATTTTCTAAAGAGCGAAACTTATCTTTTTTAATTCTATGATTTCGTATGTAAAGCATTCAGTTGTCCATAATGAAATTTCTTGATTGATACATAATATAACGTTAGACCTCTGCCAGAATACTAGATCAAATTAAGGTCGTAATTTTAACTGTGATAAGTGCAAGAAGAGGTACAAATACAAGTACAGCTTGATGCGACAGAGTGTGGAATTAAACCAACATTTTCCTGTACTTACTGCGCCTACAAAGCGAAATAAAGTCACTCTTCGTACTACTCATGTTATATGTAAACACCCAGGTAAGTTAACCCAGAATTAATCTTAAAGTAAGGTAAACTTAACAATTTTTTTAAGTCGGCAATGAAGAATGTTAAAACCGTCATTAAAATACGAGAAATCGGCAGTGAAGTAATCCATCGTTTTACGACTTTTTGTAGACGGCTGGGCGACAGATAAACGTCAACATAATCTACAAATTAATGTTAGTTAAAATGTTATATTCTTGCGATTTCTCGAGTTAAAAATCATAATCTACTCATCGGCACTGAAGTTCCTTGTTAACCCTCTTGTGGTTTATTATACTAAGTCAGTATTCGTAATAAAAAGCTAAACTTCAGTGCCTTGATATACAAATTACTATTGATATAAAAGAATCCATTTTGAAATAAGATTTAGTCAATTATACCACTGTGTTCTTTTGTAGAGAAATATGAGGCAGAAAATGTATGTGAAAACGAATTTGCTATTTGTTTTTAAGGTGCACAATGAACACCAATGGAATCATGCAAATGCTCATGCAGTTAGAATAAGAAAACACCAGCAACGTTTTAGCTTAAATGTATGGGGTGGATTGTTGGATGACCATCTGGTAAAACATTAATTACAAACTTCCTATTCTGTTATTAATAATATCAATCTCATTTTTCCTTTTAGTTTATTCACTTTTTGCCAAATAGCTTAAACGGACAAACGTATCTCAATATTCTCCAACAAGATCTCCCCGAGTTATTACAAGACATTGCTTTAAATGTTCGTTAAAATATGATATATATAAATGATGAAGGGGGTTCCCATTTTGCGTTAAATGTACGAGAATACCTTAATCATACCTACTTAGACCGCTGGATTGGCAGAGACGGTCCAATTAGTTTGCCGCCTCGGTCACCAGATTTAAATCTTTGTGATATATTTTTGTGAGATCATTTAAAATCGTTGGAGCGCCAGCGTAGCTCAGTGGTTAGAGCATTCGACTGCGGTGCTGAGGTCTGGAGTTCAAATCCCAGATCGATGCCTGGCGGGCGGCCTACCCAGTCGCTTTAAAATAATTGGGGACCTGCGTTCGAAAGAACAAGGGAGTAATAATGCGGTTGTCTAATGCGTGGTGCTCACCACATCACCACGTGTCATGAATTTGACACGCGACATCCGAGTGTGAAAGCGAGGATACGGAAGCTCTGACCTTCCGCCTTGCAGGCCAAGCTCCTTCATGGGGTGTTAGTGCCTCACCATTATTATTTATTATTATTTAAAATCGTTGTTGTGCAGAACATTGGTACCCAACCTAATGAGCTTCAAAACCGCGTACTTCAGACAGCTCGAATGATAACGCCGGAAATCGTAAGAAATTCTATTGGAGCCGTAGAACAACGTGCCGTGGCATGCATAATTGCCAATGGGGACCATTTGGAGCAAATGTTAGATTAAGTGATTAAGTAAATAGTTTTCCTTATTTTTTTAATAATTGTTATTTTAATTTTAGAATAATTTATTAAACCGTTAACATATTTGGAAACTATGTTGTTTTTATTATTTTAGAATTTTAAAATAGCGGTAGCTTAAAAAGTACGGATCTGGAAGAAAAATGGCAAAGGAATTTTTTGTTCAGTTTTTAATGTAGAATAACATGGTATAACGGAATATACTATACTATCTACGCATTTCGTAACACCCGTATACTGTGACTTATGTGTAAGTACGACGTTTTAAAGTTAATTATTAATTATTTGAATGTTGCTTTGTTTGAATGATTTATGTTGAAATAAAGTTTGTTCGAATTTCATGCAATTTATCAATGGCTTAGTTATAGCAACCAATTAATTTATTATTCGAGAACAAACTAAAATATCTCTTAATCACGCAGGATTTCTTTAACTATAAGGGTATTTTACTATTGCAAATTTCTGATCCGATTCGAGCAACTTTTTATTGTAATAATATTTTGAAGGTGCCAAAAAACAAATCTCATTTGTTAGAAACTTACTGAACCAAAATGTAGATATCAATCTCGCTTATTTTAAGAGACAGGATGTCCGATGAATTAGACAAATATTGTAGAATGGTGCTACCCAGTATCCTAAAAAAGAATTTGACTGGCCTTACATTGCTTTGCAGATTTCTCAAAAATACTGAAAGTATGAATTTTTCTTTTCTGCATGAGCTGTCTCTATTATATTTTTTTAATCCTCTGAGGACGTCGTTAAAGCAACATTAGTTTCGTAAGATGCTTACAATAATCTTTAAAATGTTTTGTAATATCTGAAGTTTATTTTTTCGCTTATCACATCAGATCAGAGTTTGAAGGAATTGGTTCTTATTTTTATGTCAGTAACGTACAGGGTGTCGGAAAAGGATTGAATGTGTTATACAGGGTTATTCAAAGTCAGTGCTCACCAGTGGGATTTCGAAAATGGTAGAAAGTTAGGGGCGAAATGGGAGATTCTATTGCCAAACAATATTAGAAAAAGAAAATGAATTTAGCCGCTCTTGTTTTTGAGCTAAGTTCAAAAAAGAAAAATTTTGTTTTTTTTTGTTATACGTTGATTATGTTACTTGGAACAAAACTGTCTTGATATTATTTAGACTTTTTTTAAAGAAGAATTCGAATCTGATTTCATATATTCATTAATTTTCATCATTTTCGAGATCTTGATACGGACTTTCTTATTTTAAATGCACATCAGAAATGGCTAAGACACCATTAAGTATAGCTTATAGCAATTCATTGATATGAGGTTTGTTCACTTATTTTCAAAAATAACCGAGCTGTGTGAGAAAGTACCCATTTTTTCCGATTGAACAATCACGACCTACTATAAAAAACACTTTTTTACATATCTCGCTTATTTATGTAAATAAGTGTAGCAAACCTCATATCAATGAAAAAAGAAAATAAGCGCTACTTGGTGTCACCGTTAATGTGCATTTAAAATAAGAAAGTCTATCAATATCTCGAAAAAAATAACAAAGCTCCCGGAGAGGACGATATTCTCATAGAAATGATAAAAGAAGCAAAATATATAGTAGTCCCAAAACTGACGAAATTATTTAACTTATGTTTAAATGAAGGGAAAATACCCTATAACTGGAACAACGCAATCTTGATAGTGCTATTCAAAAAAGGGGATAAAACGTTGTTGGAGAACTACAGACCCATAAGTTTACTTTCCCACTTACATAAGCTCTCTATGAAAATAATAAAAATAAACTGGATGAATATCAACCCGTGGAGCAGGCCGCATTCCGTAAGGGGTTTAGTACAGCAGACCACCTCCTAACAGTAAGAATCCTGGTTGAAAAAGCAGCAGAATACAAGCTACCCTTATTAATGGCCTACGTTGATTATGAGAAAGCCTTCGATTGTATAGAGCACTGGGCAATCATGAAAGAATTGGACGACGCATGTATCGACAGCCGATATAAAAACTTTATAAAAAACATATGCAAACAAGCAACATCAAAAATAATATTCCACGTGGACACTCAGCCAATCTCAATCAAGAGAGGCATTCGTCAAGGGGATACAATGTTCCCCAAGCTTTTCAATCTGGCGCTAGAGGGAGTGTTTAAACAACTTGACTGGTCGGAGCGAGGTATAAACATAAACAGAGAAATGTTGAACCACCTGAGGTTTGCAGACAATGTTGTGATATTTGCAGACAACGAAGACGACCTCAGACAAATGCTAGTGGAGCTAGAAGAAAAATCGAAAAGGGTCGGGTTAAAAATAAACATACAAAAAACAAAAATAATGAGCACAGAAAATACGGTCATAAAGATAAACAACACTCAATTAGAAAATGTTAAAAAATACATATACCTAGGACAACAAATACAACTTAGAAAGGGAAACAAAGACGCTGAAATTGAACGTAGAAGACGTCGGGGCTGGGCGGCGCTAGGTAAATAATTACTTAAAAATAAAAAGATTCCTCAACGAATACGTACAAAAATATTTGACCAGTGCCTGCTACCTGTGATGACATATGGCGCCCAAACATGGACCCTTACAAAACACATAACACACAAACTAAGAACAATACAAAGAGGAATGGAAAGGGCTATGATGAATATTTCTCTCAGGGAAAGGAAGACAAATGAAAGTATAAGACAGACAACCAAGGTAACGGACATATTAGAAAGAATAACTCAAATGAAATGGGATTTTGCCGGACACGTCGCAAGGAGAAAAGATAACAAATGGAGCACTAAGAAAATAAACTGAATACCGTGGATGGGCAAAAGATCAAGAGGGAGACCAAACACGAGATGGTACAACGACATTAACAAGATCGCAGGATTGAAATGGATAGAAACAGCACAACATCGGGAAGGATGGAAATTATTAAGGGAGGCTTATGTTCAACAATGGACGTAAGAAGCCTGAAAAGAAGCTCTACTTAATGGTGTCACCGTTGATGTGCATTTAAAATAAGAAAATCTATCAATATCTCGAAAACTAAGTAAACAATAAAAAATCTAGTTCTAAGTAACATAGTAGTGAACATATAACAAGAAAACGAAAAACCAATATTTTTTTGGGAGTAACTAAGGTGGCTAGGTTAAATTTATTTTTTGACTTTACCCTAATGTAATCGACCTCGTACTTCTTTCCGTTTTCGAAATCCCAATGATGAGCCTCAAAATTGAATAAGCTTTTATATTTCGGTGAATATCTATATCATGCAAACATATTCCAAACAAAAGTTGTTTAGTATTTGTTAACAAAAGGACAACGAATAGGACGGTACATTTTCTAAATGACAATGTACCCTTACATATATTGTGATTACGTCATAGAAATGATTTTCCTTTTTACTTCTTCTCGTCTAAAAGACCAACGAATTATTGTAATCGTGAAAAAATCACCTTCCGATATTTCTTCAGATCTTCACGTTCAGGGTCCCTAGATGACGAAAAACCGGTTTTCTCAATTTCGTGTGTCTGCCTGTCTGTTGGCGGTATAACTCAAACTATTTGTTGGGGGGAGACGATATTTTGCATGCAGATTATATGTCATTTCGGAGAAATATATATAGGGTGAGCACTTTAAAAAGAAAATTTTTGTTTATTTTTACTTTAACTGAGAAATCGATACAAGTAATAATTTGCACATAGCTCAGGCTTTATCATTGGCGAAAATGAGACTTAACAGAAACAGAGTAAGCTTCATAATAGGAGAGAATACTATGGTGTCTTTATTACGCAGCAGAAACTCGTACAATTTGAACACGGTCGTGGCTCAGTTGTTTAAGCAGCTGCAAGCGGCGGACTAGAACGGCGGACAAAAAACTGGGCTCGAAATATTCTCCTGAGAGAGCGGACGTAATTCGACCGAGGAAAGTTTCGTGTAAACCACTTTACAGATTTTTTAATGATGTAAAACTTTAGACCAGATAATGTGAGTTCGATTTCCACTGATTCCCGGCCACAAAAATTTAGCGCTGAACCCACTGCGATTCCATTATTTGGCTTTGGGCACCATGGGACTTTGTCCATACACCTACAATGGGGATTTAACAAGACGGACGACGGCGACGACAAAATATTTTTGAATCTGCTTGGCAGTATTTACTTATTGTGTTTCTTCGTTTAATCTGAAACTGTACATGATTTTAGGCGTTAGAAAATATATTTTTCAAAATATGAATTACAAGAAAATTCGATGTGAAAGTAAAATATTATACAGATGTGCAGATAAGTCATTTCAAAACCTTTCAAATTTCTTGAGATTCTATAAATAAGCAAGTATCAGCTATTATGTTTTCATGTGTAATAACACATGTTATCGACAAATAAGTATTATTAAATTATATTTCAGGTATGTGACTGTAGCAAGGCGTATAAATATAAAACACACACCGAGCTCTGTGGGTTAGTGGTTAGCACGTCTGCTTAGCATTCGGGATGTCGTGGGTTCAATTCCCGTGACCGTCTGCTCTGATTCAGGTTTTTAGGTGGTTTTCCTGAGTCAACAGATTACCTTCTTTGAGGCGAATGCCTGGGCAGTACTTATCCACCTTTCCTGGCCTCTCTTCCATTCTCCACGCCTCCTTGCTCTCACCCATCCTGAGTTTCTCGTTTTTGACTGAAGAGGGACGCAAAGATCCCCATAGCAGCCTGCCCCCAGTTAGTGGAATTGAACTGGCTTTGAACCTTTTTACCTTCGGTGAGACACAAACGGTTCGAGTGCCACAAGCATAGGTTTTTTGTTGCTCACTTTTCGGAAACAATATCTACAAAAACATTTTGAAAGGATGCATCACGGAGATACCTAGTCTTAGTATTTACAGTTTAGTTGTTTAGTTTATAACATGATTTGTAATAATGACTGTCATAATATCAAGTTGCAAAATACTGTCAAATGCACATATCGTGAAAGTTTTCGTGTCAACATGCCGACAGTTTTAAGGCCATATACGTCAAAGGTTAGTCTTGAAGAAAAACACCGATTCTTTACAGCCTACTTACGATATAATTATTATTTCGCTATGTATGCATTTATGATTCCTATAGAGCCATACTAAATTTCACGTAGACGAACATTAGCTGCATAATTAATTTAAAGCGTCTAGTTTTTAAGATCTTATAAATATCAAAAATATATAATTTAAAATCAGCAGTGAAGAACGTCGAAATCATCATTATAATACGATAAATCGGCAGCTACTTCACTGCCATCTATTGTTTTACGACTTTTTGTAAGTGGCGAGGCGACAGATAAACGTCAACCGACGTCAACATAACCTACAAAATTTGGTTCAAATGTTGTAATTTCACGATTTCTTAATTTCAAAAAAATATATAATGTACCCCTCAGCACTGAAGTTCCATTTTATCCCTCATGTGGATAATTTGGTTTGGCCATGATAAATAGTGCACAAATAGTTTACAAATTACTATTATATACGACAGTGTGTAAAATTGAGTTTTAGTTGGCAGTTTTAAATTTGTAAAACGACTGTTTAATAACATTTTTTCATTAGTCACATCGTCAGTAGCGACGGCCGGTTGCTAGTAATCCTAATTTACATACCAAATATTTTTTTTATATTTACCGTGTTTTCTAGATTCTATCGTAAATAAAATATTGTACGATACACATTCGTAAAGCATATTTAGTTACTCGCGAGTGAGCGAACGCTTTAACTCTGCCCCATTCGTGACTAAAGACCAGCTTTACGTATTTGTATCGTAAATAACTATTGTGGATATATGTACACTTGGACTGTATAATATAATATCTACATCAGTTATGTTGAATATACAGAACTGAAATTGATTTGTAGTTATTAGTAGTATTTCTAAATACCTACTGATTTCAATTAGTTTGCAAAAATTATAAATGTTTACGACTCATTTTTCACGATGCGTTAGTATTGCATTTATACGTTACATAGTATACTGCTGATTGATTAAATTAGTTAGTCGATGGTAATGCGACATAAATAATAAAATCTAGATAGTTTAGCTACAGGGATTTAGTAATGTTTTGACAAAAATGTACTTACCAAGCCTACATTTCCTAATATACTTACTACAGCAATTTTTGCTTCTAGGAGAAGAAAAATGGTATATTTCGCAGTTTGAAATCAAAGCAGAAGATATTACTGGATATCCATGTGAAATCTGCGGAAAACTTTATAAACATCGCGGCAACATGCGCCGTCACACGATTTACGAATGTGGAAAACAAGCGCAATTTGCTTGTTCGCGCTGTCCAATCTCTAGAGACATTTTGAAATCCAGCATAGGAATTCTTCGTTAGGAAGAAACTTTATTTCGAATTCTGCTTTTAAAATTGTTTGAAGTTTTCTGCGAAGCAAATTATTATTATTTAAATTAAAATTGACTTCCTGTTTGCCTCCTCCTGTTGAGAATAAATCACTGTAGTAACTTTTTAATAGTTTTACCTTGGGTGTTTAATACATAGCATATTCTCTGATCCTGATTAGAAAGAACCCATTTTGATGTACAACTACATCCGTAGCCGACCAATGGAAGTTACTTTTAGTTCCACGAAAGTAATAGTAGATTATGCAATGAGGGAGAGAAATGCGTTCGTTTGCTGAGGTGCAATTTCTGACTCGAGGGCGAAGCCCGTGAGTTAGAAATTGCAGTGAAGGAAAATAGCATTCTCTCAGAGTTTTTTTTTATTATATATAATTCAACAATCAGAACAATGTAATTATATATATAATACATATGTGAGTTCTATGAGCTGATCTGCTGGCTATTGGCGTGAAGGGATAGGCCCAGCGGCTTTACCCTGCGTACTTCAATGGTCGATTGTCAGATCACGGGGCGATTTCTTTTTCAGTCTTTTGAAGGCTGGCACTTCTAGCAGTATTTCAATAGATGGATTTGGGTGCGCCATCAATCGATTGTGATGTGTAGTTGCACATTTTTGGATTTCTTCTTGAACACGTGGGATTTTTAGGTCAGTATGAAGGGTAAGGTTGCTTACGTACCATGGTGCATCTGTGATTTGTCTTAAAATTTTTGACTGGAATCTCTCTATTACTTTCAAATTGGACATGCTCGAACATCGCCATAGCTCCAGACCGTATGTCCAGATTGGTTTGATTATTATTTTATAAATTAGGAGTTTGTTTTCAAGGGAGAGAGGAGATTTCTTGCCGATTAACCAGTTTATCTTTTTTATTTTAAGGTCCATTTCCTTTCTTTTTTTGTTATGTGTAGTTTCCATGTTAATTTGTTGTCTAGATGTAGACCTAGATAACGTGCGTCTTGGGCATGCGGTATCGCTATGTTATTAATGTAAACCGGTGGGTACTGTTGTCTTCTTAGCGTAAATGTAACATGTGTTGATTTGCTTTCGTTGACTTTTATAAGCCACTTACTTAACCAGTTTTGCATAAGATTTAAATGATTCTGAAGTTGCTGTGAAGCAGCTGCTGCATCGGCATGTGTTGCTAATATAGCTGTATCGTCCGCGAACGTTCCGGTTTCAGTGTAGGTCATTACAGGTAGATCTGCTGTATATATTAGATATAGTATGGGACCCAATACGCTCCCCTGAGGAACCCCTGAGTTAATAGGGTGTATTTCTGATGTTTCTTCGCCAAATTTAACTTGGTAGAATCGCAATGATAAGTACGATCTCAGTAGTTGAAAGTAATGATGTGGTAAGTTCTCTTTGATCTTATATAGTAGTCCCCTGTGCCACACTCTGTCAAACGCCTGCTTTACATCGAGAAACACCGCCGAGCAGAACTTCTTTTCTTCGAAAGCTTTGTATATGACGTTTACTATCCTGTGACATTGTTGGATAGTTGAGTGACTATGCCTAAATCCAAATTGGTGAGTTTAGAGATCACTGGTAGAGGCTTATCGGTCTATATGATGTTACTTCCGTCGGTGGTTTGCCAGGTTTTAAAATTAGAATGAAATGGGCATATTTAAGTTGGGTAGGCCAGTGGTTGAGTCTCAGTATAGAATTAAAAAGTAGTCTTATAAACCGCACTCCGGATTGTGGTAGTTTAGATAAGATCTTTCCAGTAATCTCTCCGAGTTGCATATACTATTTTTCTCACGTTGCAGGAAGATTTAAAACGAATAATCCGTTTTCTTTAAACGTCATTTATTGACATTTTAGTTACAATTATTTTAAAATTAGTAGCCTATGGTAAATTTTAAAGTTGGTGACACTGTAAGTCATTATGACATAATTGTTGTGTCAGTCATAATGAAAACTCCCTAGGGAAATTTTTGTCTTATTTTGTCTCCAGGGAGTGAATGTTTTACTTCTGTCACAATTTTGATGCTATAGAAACCAACTTCTACTCCTGGTCGTGAAAAAAATACATTTAAGCCTAGGAACTAAAAGTGTTGCATAGCAACATATACTTTTTGTGTCAGTAAGCAAAATGTTCACTTCAATGACACATTTTAGTATTAAAGGTAATACCTTTTAAGACGATTGCGGATTTTTTTAAAATATTTTCGTTAAGCTCATTTAGCTTCAAATAGTCAAACACTAAACTTTGTCAGTCGATTTTATTTCAATTTTTTTATCATTCGAACCTTCAAAGTGAATATTACACTCCGTTTGCGACTTTTTTAATCGTGGTAACCAATCATCGAACTTCTGGTTATCAGTAATAGGTACTCCTTCGGTAAAACTAACTGTACCTACACTAAAGTAATTACACCCCAGCTCACATACAACGTGCTAATACATTTTTCGCACTGATCTGTTATTTATTCTTCTAAAATTAAAGATTTAATACCAAGCTCTGTGGGTAAGTAGTTATCACACCTGCTAAGCATTCGGGAGGTCGTCTATTCAGTTCTTTCAGCGATCTGCTTTGATTCATGTTTTAGGTGGTTTTCCTTAGTCAACAGAGTATCTTCCGTGAGGCGAATGCCGGGATAGTACTTCTCCCCTTTTCCTGGTCTCCTCCACTTCTCCTTTCTCTTACCCATTCGGTAATTTCCGTTCTAGGCTCAATGGCGATAAAATTAAAATAATAGGAAAGGTGTCATTAAACTGCATAAATTTTGTGAAGACAGCACCCAAGTTACATTTATCAGCTATAACTAGATTACTAATATGGCATAGATTTTTTTGCTGCATTTATGAATGTTATAATAAATGGATTAAGATTTTAAGGTGCCTATGTCACATTTTTTATGAGGCTAATTTATTCTCAGATCACAATCAGCAGAGTTTTTTGAGGTAGACTCCACAATGTTACACTTTAAAATTTTGTAAAACAATTGACAAATTCGACCACTATATAACCTGCACCTACAATATACATACATCCTATGACATGAATTTTAATCCAATCGTATTAATAATAATAAGTTAGTTTATTGCATACACAGAAAGTGGTGCATAAATAGTAGGAGTTTAGCATAGCCAGTCTTCCACGGCCCTATACTAAATTATATTACATGTGGTGCAAAGCACATTAACATAATACTTAACTATACATGATAATTATGTCGAAAAATAATGTAAAAATGAAAAAAAGATTCATATACGTAAAGGTAATGTAGCGCGGATATGATATAATTTTTCATCTTTTTAAAATTAGTTCTTTTAATTTGTTTTTAAAACAGTAATGACTCTCGTTAAGAAAGTTATAAAACAGGTTCAGCAATGTAGGTGCCATATACGAAAAGCGTCATTCAAAACTTGGAGGAATGGTGTTGTTTATGGTACAATTGTGAGTTCTTATATTTATATTGTGAATATCAGATCTCTTTGTAAGTAGATCGTACAAATCATTTGGAGTTTCGTTTAATAACAATTTGTATAAAAACATGCTGTATAGGTACGTATTGCTCTGTTTTACATTGAATTCGTAAAGTAATTTCAAGCAAGGAGTTATATGCTATCCGTCCTTATTATAAATATATGGAATACATGCAATTTTATTAACCGATTTTACATTAGTACCTGATAAAATTATTGCTTTGGTTTTTGCGGTATTCAATTGTAGTTTATTAACTTGTAACCAGCACTTAGAAATACTTTTTTTCTACTCACTGTATAGAAAGTCGGCTTTTGCGCCTTCGTTTTAGGAATCAAAACTGTCAATTTCCAACCAGCGCAGGGGGAGCCAATTTTTATTAACTCCCGGAGGGAGCCAATATTTTTTTGCTCCCGCATTTGTGTTTATATTACCACGGATATCACACCAAAGCTTTACAACGTTATGCTGATTTGGAAATTAGACAAAATGTCACAACACAAATCTATTCACTATTCACTATTCACTATAGTGATTTCCTAAAGCAAAACTTTTGAAATTTCGCACAATAGAACATGCATTTGAAGATGAAAAAATCATATACAGTGTGTCCCAGGGTTGATGTTACAAGAGGTGAAATGTAATAAAAAATTTTGAATTTTATTTTAAGGTTTTGGTATTCGGTCCTGCTTGGTTTGAAAAGAATTTTAAGAATATTTTCATTTTTTGAAAAACAAGTAGGCATTGACAAGGAAGCGAAAACTATTTTATTTTCAGGTAAACTACCCTTTTTGTTCATGATACGGAAAAATTATATTAAGAAAAGTTGTTTATAATGATAAACTATGGCCCTATACAAAATTTCAGAAAGATCTGTAGAATTAGGAAAAACCCTAAATACGGGTAATTTTATTTTATTTTCAGGTAAACTACCCTTTTTGTTCATGATACGGCAAAATTATTTGGAAAAAAGTTGCTCAGAATGAGAAATTATGGCCCTATACAAAATTTCAGAAGATCTGTCTATTTAGATTTAACCGTCATTTTTAATAAATGCAATTTGATATTCTAAAAAATAACGTTTTAGTCGACAGATCTTTATGAACTTTTGTATAGGGTCATAATTTCTCATTCTAAACAACTTTTATTAATAAAATTTTACCGTATCATAAACAAAAAGGGTAGTTTACGTGAAAATAACATACAATTATCTAAAAAATAACGGTTTTCTATAAGTCGACAGATCTTTCTGAAATTTTGTATAGGGACATAATTTATCATTCTAAACAATTTTTCTTAATAAAATGTTGCCGTATCATGAACAGAAAGGGTAGTTTACCTGAAAATAAAATAGTTTTCGCTTCCGTGTTAAGACCTACTTGTTTTTCAAAAACTGAAAATATTCTTAAAGTTGTTTTCAAACCAAGCAGGACGGAATCCCAGAACCTTAAAATAAAATTGTAAAATTTTTAGACCATCTCACCTCTTATAACATCAATCCTGGGGCACACTGTATATATCACTGGAGCAAAGGTGCATTTCCCCCCTTGTATGTTTAATGCCCTCCGCTAACGCGTCGGACATTAAATTCACACGCGGCAGAAAATTAGTACCTTTGCTCCCTAGATATATAAATAGCTATTAAATCTATATTCATTTTATTAATAGCATAACATCTTCGTCTCCAACTGCCATTAAGGTATCATCTGCAAATAAATTTATGGTGCAATGTTTTAGATTCAATTCCAAATCGTTTATATACAAAATAAACAATAATGGGCACAAGACAGAGCCTTGGGGTACACCCAGATTGTTTTCTATGTAGCCTGACTGGCACTAATTGAAGTATGCAGTTTGTAGTCGATGAGTGAGATAACTTCGAAGCCAAATATTTTCATTACCACGTATCCCATATTTATAGTCCATTGACAATGTTTCCTCCTCTCAGTAGGCTGTTGTATGTTTTTATTAGATTCTATGCATGAATTCTGATAAGAGTCACACTGTGCCATGAAAAAACTATGAAATTTTTTACAAGTGCTTTATTGGCATTGTTGAAATTTTAATGTCAAAACGCCGCAAATTTTATGTGAAGGAACAAAAATTTAACTGGCAACAGTGCAAACCTTCAAAAACCACAACCACAAATTGAAAACTCCATAACTCAATTGTTAAATGTCTATAGTTATTTCGCATCCTTACTAATAAAAACGTCACCCTAACATAGCCTGCTGGGTGGAGGATAGTCTGAAATACACGTTTATAATCTAGAAAAACAGTATTGAATTCGAAGTCACTTTTCAAATTCATGAAAACCAAGTTTAACGTTGTTTCGCACGAATGTTTAGTTCTGAATCCTGATTGATTTTTACTTATTATTTCATGTTTGCGATACTGGTAATTATATACACAAAAATAATAATAATCGGTATTGCTTTACTAAGTCACAACACGGTGGCCCAGGAATTGTTTCGTGGTGAAGCAAAGTTTGCCAGCTGGTTTCTGAGCAGGATTTGGGTGGGTTGCCCGGAAGAGCCACTGGTTCGAGGCTGTTTAAACCAAAAGTGTTGGTGAGAGTTGGTGTAAATCCCTAAACCACATAGCTGATTAAAACAATAAATTAAAGAAAACGCCAGAAATTGATGTAACCTAATTGTTTATTTATACTATATACAGATTGGTGACGAAAAACATCAACCTAGATAATCAAATGTGTTAGAATATATTTTACGAGGTTTGTATGCGTTAGATAGACTTATATGCTATTAACATCTAGTATCCGCAGAATCAAGGTGTTTTGTTTTAGAAAACACCGAATTCTAAGATACTAGATTTTTATTCATATATGTCTCTCTCTGTCTAACGCATACAAAGCCTATTTGACTGCCTATGTTTACATTGTCTGCCACATATACAGATTATATCTGCATAATGTTCGATACTTAAAATTTGAATAAATTGAGTGAAGAGCACAAACTGTACGATTTTCCTATGAATACTGTACACGATCACACGTAACCCAACTGACATGAGTAACATAAGACCAGTGAAAACAGATAACGAGGGTCACACTTCGCAAATAAGGATAATTATGTTAGAACGTGAAAACCTGCTCGGATAGGCCTATACGGTTGAGGTATAATACACCCTTTAAGTTGTGTGTTTAAGCGATTGCAACTACTTGTCAATTCGCTCTAGTATTCTCTCGCATAAACAATAGTTCTAAACCAAAACGTGGTGGAACGTGTCTTTATGTAGTTGACTGCAATAAAAAATCATGCACATTGCTGCCACTCTAATTTTTCCAATGTATAATAAAAGAACTAAGCTAATTATTAAAGCTTAAAGTGAAGACTTCATTGTGGCGACATATTTCAGGATTTCTCTCACCATCGGCCAGAAATTCGACAGCGCAAACCGTAGGAAATAAAGTAGTTTGAATCTCCTAGGCTTCCAAGGATCTTCAAAATCCATACAGAAAATGAAAAATGTAGGTAGGTAACCAAATATACAATAAGGAATTACTGGCAACTCAAGATGATTGTTGGGCATTAACTTAATTTTCAATTAAAGCAAAAATAACACGTCTAACAACCTATTCGTAGAAATTATTCGCGTTTGTTAGTTAATTTAACTTTAGGTACTGTAACGACTCTATATTTTTCCTTGATTCTGGAAAGCATCCTATTCCGAGAGACTGATTTATTAGTTTAAAAAATGTCGCACCTACATTTGGTAACGTATTTGTAATTACACTTACTGTAATGTGACCGACGCTACATTTTCGTTTAACTTGAGCTATTGAATTTTTAATATCCTCTATTATAATTGTTTTAAATTTAAAAGTACTTATATCTGGCAAAGTAGTTTCTTTAAAACTGTCGTTTATAATCATGAAATATTTTAATTCTAATATGCTATTTACAAAGTACTGCTAAGATTATTAGCAATATCCCAAGTATTGTTAATTTCATCTCCGTCGAATAAAATATTAGAAGGAGATAGAAGATAGATTTGATAGTTTTCTACAAATTTTCTATTTTATTTCCATGATATTGGTTTTTCCAGTCCTTAATTTTATTACTGTAAAAACTCCTAATATATTTATAGTTTTCCCAGTCTCGCGAGTTTTTAGTGAGTTTAGCTGTCCTGCATATTTGATTATTGCATTCTGCATGAATTTGTCGCGCGTCAGTGTTAAATCATGGATCTTTTGTTTTGACCACAATTGTTTTGTTGTCAACGAGGTCAGCTATAGAGTTCTGTATTGTGCTGACCATATGTGTGGCACGATTGTTTACATTTTTACTATTTAGTAAAGTGGTTCAGTTATGTTTCTTCAATTTATCAAGCAGTTTTTGTTGAGAATAATTTGCGTACGTTGTAATATTCATTTTTCCGGAATTGTTGTTAATATTACGGGCATATTTTTCATATATGTATTATACATATATTGCTAGTAGGGCCTCGGAACGCCTGAAAACATTACGGCGCCGACATAGTCCCATTTAGAGTATAACGCGTCTCGTGCGCATGCGTGAGAATTCGAACTCCGCCTTTAGAAGCGAATTTTAAACTTGACCACTTCCCTATTGGGCGGACGACGCCGCCGCGCTTGCGCACAGCTCACCACATACAGTGAAGAGTTGGTTGTCTGTCTCACTCCCTTCGTGAGTTTCCCACTCATAGCCGCTAGCAATATAGTAAGTATTACATATATGATATTTTTGTAACATGACATCGATTGAATTATGTTAAGACATTTGTGGAATTTGAACATTAACACTAACATATCCTGATTTGTTAGAACTAGGTCAATGATTGTACCTAATTTTTTTGTTGAACGTGTGAATTCGGTTACAAGTTGAATTAAACCCAACGTATTTATTGATTGTAGGAGCTTGTCTTTCTAGAATGATTCCTTCGAGACCGAGTTGATATAGCCCAGAATTAGATGTTTGGTGTGATCTTGAACTCTATCGTCGTACCATTTTTCAGGCTGCTCTAAGAGTCTTGCAATATTGGCATTTGGAGAACGATAAACAGCAGTGCACAATCCGTTTTGAAATTCTTAAATTATATAAATGGATAGCAGCCAGAATGAGGTGTTAAATGAAAAGTTTCACATTATTTTCAATTCAACAGTATTACATACAATTGCCAATTGTCACTTCTACAGCGAATAGTGACATAACCCCAAAAACTTATTACACAGTCCCCAATGTTTTCTGTGATTTTGTTTTGCTTAAAGATACGATAACTGGACGTCTGTCTTCAATTAGAACTACAATTTCCTCTATATGTTTTGTCATACTTTGTGCATTTGAACAAACAATTTCAATATTTGGTTCTTTTATTCTACAAAGTCTACCTACTTTTTTCTTGTTGTAGTTTACGTTTGCAAACTGGACAGTCAAAGCTCGATGCATAATGACCGACATCTAAATTAATGTTAAGTTTTTCCTTAGCATTTCAGCAGTTCTCACATTTCTATCTTCGTCTTTAGCCTTACATTCTTTCAAAAGATGACAACTGGTACAATTTTGGCTTGCTATCTTCCAGTTACATTGACTCGCTTTAGTAAAAATAGTGTACTCTTTTCCCAACCCCTCTGGGAGTCGCAACCCTCAGGTTTCGAAAGCCTGTGCTAGAAAAAAAGTTGTGTATGTGTAGCTTACCGCCCATATTTGCGATTATACATAATTGCCGTTGTTAAGAAAATGTTTACACATATTTCTGGGTCTAGTGTAAGAACGCCTTCAGTGTATTAATATTATTTTCCCATTGGAATTCCTTCGCAGGCGGTGGTATAGTTTTAATGATACCGTACAGCTGTAATTCTTAAAAATTGTTTGGGAGCCGCATTATAAATGTTATCTTAATAGAGTTTCTAGAAATGTCCTGATGCTATTATTTTCATTTGTAAAGCTACAAAAATGAGGAGAGGTCTTAAACTTGAAACGCCCACCGCCAGAAAGTTTTCCTAGTTAAATGTCCAATACATCATCGGCTTCAACACTAGGTGGCGTCTAAATAATAACAAAATGATTTATCTATTCATCCCCCGTACCTTTTAAGGTGCAATTGATATGACGCGAGCGAATGCCTATTCTTATATCAGTATCCCACTCCGATAAGTTACTGAGCACCCAAAAAGCTTGTTACAGTCATAAACGGGAATTTACTGGTAATACACTGTCACACTGTATCGAAGTAGATAGACCCCTATATAACATTTCTATTTATATGTATTTTCAAAACTGTGTTAACTATGACCCTGGCAGCAGACAGTATCGCTGGGATTCGAAGAAATAACTACATTGACCTGATTTTAGTGCTTGAAGAAGCAAATTAATTGGCAATTGTCTGTATAAGATGGGCAAACGTTTAGTTAACGTAAGAGACAGACAGATCTACCAATTTTGTATAAAAATAAGCCGCATTTATAAACAACGATGTAGTTTATACGCGTAGTTAGAATCCGACATAATAATTTTCATTGCTTGCTAGCTTGCTTGCTTGCTTGCTTGACGCCACTTTGAGAGCGAACCCTTGGGCCGAATTTGTTGATTTTGGTGTCAGTCGACTCAGGGCGACGCGAGTAAGCCAGTAGTAGGGTTTTAAAATTTTTATAAGTTACTTTTTTATGTGGAATAGCTAACCTCAAAATTAACTCGACACACAAAATGGATCACTCTTGTACAAATTGCATTAAAAGAATTATTTCGCGCCTAATTTGGGTGCAGAATGCTAGTCTACAATATCTTACAAAGCTCCCTCATTTCATTTAACGGCCGTAGGTTTCTTCTCATAAGTTTACGCAAACCATTTTCAGATTCATAACTTCTACATTTTGCTGGATGAAATGGTGTTTGTATATAACAAAATTTTAAAACTAATACTTTTATAGATATTCTCACTACTTACCATCTCCTTTTCGGAGTGCTTTGTTATTACTGGGATTACTTTAAGAAATACAAAAAACTTGAGTTCGTCTGCCAATTGTCAAACATAACCTTGGAAAAGATCAATAACAACTCCCGAAGCAAATCTCTTGTAGAAGATTGTATTCTTGGATAGTAGCAATATTAATTACAAACTGAAAAATATGTCTTTTCTGCTTCACGTCCGGCACTATTTACTCATTGTCTACTTAATTATTTAACAATTTCTCACAGATATTCTTTTAGAAATCAGAAAGAAACTTCTTCAATATGTTTTTCTTGATGAGAGAAGCTTCATCTATGATGGTAATAAAACATAAAATTGATCTCTTCCAAAATATTCCGGAAGTGTAATTTATAATGTTATTTAATTTCAGATACGGTTGTGTACGCTTCATCCATGGAAGAGTATACACGACTAAAGGTCTTTAGTTACGGTGTACGCTATGGGTGTTCAAATTGCCGAAGAACTTATTGCCAGAAAAAGACTTTAGGGCGCCATTTGAGACTCGATTGTGGAAAAAGTCCCACGATTTCCTGTCAAATGTGTTCAAAAAAATTTAAACATGCATACAGGCTCCTCGAACACATGCGAAATTCACACAACATTTACATTCAGAATCTCAGGAGGCGATCTCAAGAAATTTTGTAGCTTAAGAGTTAAATAAACGTGTAGGTAATTTAATTTATAATATCTAGTCAGTGTATTGTATTGTAAAAGTGAATTGATGTTAACCACATATACTTTTGTCATAATAATTATATATGTATGTTAGTTATTGCTGAAGCGAACATATGATTTATTTTTACTAGAGACTGGTACTCGAATAAGAATTTTTAGAGACATTGTATTTCCCATTACCTTTTTCATTTACAGTGCAGATGGGTACAATAATAGGATACGCGATTCATTTTAAATTACTAAACCCGAGAAAACACATTTGGATAATTTATTTATGTTGTGCAAAATCTAATTTTTTATAGAAAATTATTCTGGAAATGGATAAATATAACATAAGTAAAGCCGTTATCGAATTTAATGATTCATAAAATATTTTTCCCGAAGCTAAGGGTTCTAATGAACATGTTAGAGTATCAGAATTCCATAATATAAGCAACAATTCAATTGAATACGTACCATTGTACATTCAGGTAAGATGAACACTTTACACAATATGGATCTGTAGCTTATTTAGCCACTTAATTATAAGAGCTTCATATGTATGTGTCTGTTTTTATAAAACCAGGCTCGAACGTCTTTTTTTCAGGCTGTTTAGACTAAGTATTTATTAGTAATCGAAAAGGTTTGCAATAGAACATATAATTATCACGTTTAAGCCACTTTACTAAACAATTGTAGAAACTAACCTGGTTTAAATATTTCTATACGCTGAAATTCGAAGTTAATTGTAGAACAAGTTTATTAACTTTAATATCGTTTCAGATGGGTTCTCTCTATCACATCATGTCTACAAATGCCCGAAATGCCCTAGACGTTATACTCGAAGATCAAACTTGACCAGACACGTAAACGTCGAATGCGGAAAGGATCCAAGATTCATTTGCAGTTTGTGCAAAGTTCACTTTAAATATAAACATGTTTTGCAGAGGCATCTGTATACGAAGCATGGATATGTTTTAACGTGATACTTTTAATGGGGATGTACAGCAGTATAATTGCCAATGTAATGTAGATATAAACTAACTAGAATAAATACTAAAAAGTAACTGAAAATGTCTAGAGAGATACAAATGTTTAGCATAAGTGCGGATTATCTTTAAATGTATTATTTAATGCTATAAGTTTCGACATCAATTGAAATGCAATTTCAAAAAGCATCAATCCTATTTCTACAGATATTTTAACATGATAAAGTCAGGGTGATTCAAAATGTTGCCATTATATTCTCAATATTTACTATACTCGCAAATGTTATTAAATGCTGCCAACAGGGGCCCATACACGTGAACTTGAGTAAATAATAAATAGGGTGTCCCCTAACAGGATCTTCAAAGCTTGTCGAGCTGTACTCCAATTATCTTTCGAAGCGTTTCCATTTATATGGCTTTGGAACGGTTTGTTGCGGAATATACCCCCTTAAATTTGAGAAGTTTTTTGCCTCTAAAAATTAACCATTTCTGATAATAAAACGAATTGTTAAACGCCTTAAACACCAATGTTCTCTCACACCGACTAACCAAATACATTTCAAGTTAAGTTAGCTGATTTACATTACATAATTATGTTTATTCAGTCGACACAGTAATCAACAGTTATCGGGAAGCATCCTTTCCAAGATAATTTTGGTTTAATATAACAAATTATTGCCGCTCGCATGTGCCAGACGACTAGGTTAGAGAAGCGAAAATGGACCACCAGAATCGTCGAGTCTCATGATAAACTACTCCATGAAGTGTAAGTGTCTCGAACTTTACTTTACAAAAAAACATGAGGTATTAACGTGACTGATCACTATTCGTATTACGACGTAAAACCCTTAATTTAATTCAAAATAATTAATACTAAAATATGTTCTACAAATATGTTAACCATCACTAAGTAATTAGATTGCCACTAAATAGATTTATATGACATATAGGTTTTAGCAGCAACACTACTAATCAGTGTTTTATTAAACACTAGCAAGCTACCGTTCTGGATTCTGATTTATATGTGGAAGGTGAGTTACCCCACATCCACTTAAGTGGGCCCATTGTGCCACCTCCCAGCTGCTCTCCAACTGATGTATCACGCAAGCCACTCAATTCTTTGAATGTACTTACGGACAACCGCAACTGGAGTATTGTGATTCGGACCAGAAGTAGCCCAACATGGATCCCCTGACTCTTGCGAACGCTGGGCCATGTCATAGAACGTGTGTTACTGTCTCGTCATCCTCGGTGCATCCGCGGCAGTTTGGGCTATCCACCAGTCTCATCTTGTGCATATGTTGGTTTAGAGTACAGTGTGCAGATAGGATACCCACGACTAGTCGAAGGTTCCTTCGGCACACTTGCAAGCAATATTTGGCTGACTCCCAGTTCATTTGTTACTTTGACTTTTCACAGCTGTCAATACAAAATGTATGTTTTTTAGATATTTATTGAGTTGTTGGAAAAATGTTTGTATTTTGTCACTATATTTTAAGTTAACCTTTTGTTGCGTCGAGTTTGAACTACGTCAAATTTGACTCATTTTAGATTTGCACTTTGTGAATGACAAGCAAGCATATGTTTATTGTAACCTTATTATTATGTGTTTATTTGATTGCGCTCTGGTTAGTGAAGGCCTTTATTTTATTATCCGTCAGTGGTTATCATACCCCAAAATGTTTACTGACTAATTTATTTATTTTACGTGCTGAATAAGTACCATTCCAAGTACTTGCGTTTTACGTTATCCTTCCAGGTTGTAAGGAGTTAACGACTTGATCAAATTTAACTTAACTTATGTGTTAATTTTGCTTTGCTCTTACACTTACATATTTCATTTGCAGGATTTGTAATAAATTAACAAGCTTTAATTTATTTATTTAATTTATTATTTTCTCGGTGAGTACATTGCTATATTGAGTGATGTATTGTTATTGAAGATTTAATATTTTTACATCAAACTTTTCGAAGAGATTATTTTTTGCTCTGTGGTGATAATAGATTATTGATTTTTTTATGCTACTATTTTTCTCTGTGAAGTTAATAAACCAAGTTCTACTTCATATTTGGTTGTCTTCTTGGGTTTGTTTTGTAGTAATTTCAGTTTTTCAGTGGTCTGAGAAAATTAATTCGACTGTTGTGTCAATCGTTCAGAACCATTGGATCTGGCGCTCTTTTGTAAAGACATCCGGTATTTTGACCAACAACCACGGGACAGCTAATATATCACATTTAATACCAACTTCTTAGAAAATATAGAATAGGAAATAGAAAATATAGAATAGGAAATATAGAAAAGGAACTCATAATTACAAACACTAACCTCCAACATCATCCAAGACGCCGATACTAATGGACTAATTATTCTTAACATGGAATTTCGGCTTAGACCGCGTAGTATTTGTATATAAACACCCAGCAGTTTCTGGCTTAATGTGCCTTGCACCTTGTGAAGTCAAGCAAAAACCCGCGCGATGGCCATGCTCTTTGGTGGCTCGTGTTGTTTGACTATCTTTCGAACGAGGATACTTACCCAGATTTGGCCGTTTTGCTGTTTGTGCATCCATATTCACTAACGTTTCGCAAGACTTTGCAGTTTGCACCATCAGAGTGAAAGTCACACAGTGCCAAATCCGCCTAAGTATCATCGTTCTCAAGCTACTCAAACAACATGAGCCACCAAAAAGCATGACCATCGCGCGGGTTTTTGCTTGACTTCACAAGGTGCAAGGCACATTAAGCCAGAAACTGCTGGGTGTTCATATACAAATACTACGCGGTCTAAGCCGAAATTCCATGTTAAGAATAATAATTCGAGTAACCGCGAAAGCCTCAAACAGTATATAACACATGGACTAAGCCAGGGAATAAGAAAGGTATCAATTAGACTACATCATAGTTAAAAACAGTCACAAAATAAAAGTAAAGCAAAGCAGAGCTTATCCAGGCGCTGATATATACAGTGATCATAACGTGGTTGTTTTAAAATACGAACTACAACATAAAAAGAAAATCTTCAAAGTGGTGATAAATAACCCGAAATGGCCGGTCACTAAGCTAAAAGATGAAATGGAAGCAGAAAGATACAATGAAAAAATAAAACTAAATCTAATTAATACAACGACAGATGGAACAGATACAAACCTGCATTGAGAAAACCTAAAACAAGCTATAACAACAGCAGCGAAAGAGACCTTGGGTAATTTAAAACAACAACCCAGAAAACCTTGGATAAGCGAAAATACCGTAGCCTTAATAGAAAAACGAAGGAAACACAAACACGACAAAAACAAAGATGAGTATAACAGACTAAGAAATCTTATAAATAGGGAAGCTAGGAAAGAAAGAGAAGAGTGGCTCATACAATACTGTAGAGAAATTGAAGATCAGTTTAATAAAGGAAATACCGAACAATCATATAGCCTCATCAGAAAGCTCCTTGGAAAAGGTAAAACCAAAGGTAATGCCATCAGATCGAAAGAAGGACGAATTTTTATAGAAGAAGAAGAAATAGCAGATAGATGGCAACAATACATTGAAGAATTATATGACGAACCAGAAGATTTTCAAGAGATAGAAAGAGAAATGGAAATTGACCCAGAAGAGCTAGGCCCACCAATATTAAAGACTGAATTTGAGAAAGCACTAAAGGATCTAAAATCTAAAAAAGCGTACGGCATAGAGAATATACCTGCAGAACTATTGCAAGCGTTAGATGAAGAAACAAAGCGTAAGCTATACTGCCTTATTAATAACATATATATAACAGGAAAAAATCCCAGAAGACTTTAAAAAAGCATAACAGTGATGTTACCAAAGAAAAGTAAAACGAGAAAATGTGAAGAACACCGAACCCTAAGTATCCTCACACATACTTCTAAAATACTAACGAGAATAATACTGGGACGAATAGAAAAGAAGATCGAGGAACACTTAGCCGAAGATCAATTTGGATTCCGAAAGAACAAAGGCACACGAGAAGCAATATTAAGTCTACGAAACATTATAGCGAAAAGCTTCCGAACAGACAAAAACGTGTGTATTGCCTTTGTCGACCTACTAAAGGCCTTCGACAACGTAAACTAGAACACATTAATAAAAATATTAATGAACATCAAAATAGACTACAGGGACCGGAAAATAATAAGAGAACTATACAAACATCAAACAACACTTACAAAAGTAAAAAACAGTAACAGAGAAGCCATGATTAAAAAGGGTGTCAGGTAAGGCTGCAATCTATCGCCGTCACTGTTTAATGTATTTATAGAACAAGCAGTAAATGAATGTAAAGAGTACTGTACAGGAATTAAGGTGAATGGAGTGTGAATACAGATGCTACGTTTTGCGGATGATATAGCAATCACTGCATAAGATGAAATGAATTTAAAAAGAGCCTTGGAAAACCTAGATGACATTTTAAAAACCAACTACAACCTAAAAATCAATAGAAAAAAGACAGAAGTCATGGTCTGCTCCAAGTATCCTGAAAATATACACATTAGAATAGAAGACGACGCTCTAAAGCAAGTACCGACATTCAAATACCTAGGCAGCATATTCACAGAAAATGGCAGAAGTAAAGAAGATGTTAAACAACGAATAAGAGAAGCCAAGAGCATGTTTAATAATAAAAAACAACTATTGTGTTCAAATAGCCTTACACTGCAAACAAAAAAGGCTCTAATAAAAAGCTGAATCTGGAGTACTGCCCTGTATGGATCAGAAACGTGGACCCTAGGAAAAAATGAAGAAAAAACCATAAATGCATTTGAAACATGGTGCTGGAGAAGAATGCAGAAAATTAAATGGACCGACCATACAACAAATGAGGAGGTGCTTCAAAGAGCGGAAGAAGAAAGAACTTTACTAAAAACGTTAAAAAAGAGACGACATTTGTGGATAGGGCATATAATTAGACATAACGAGTTTGTGAAAAATATCATGGAAGGAGTAATACCCTGAAAAAAAGCTAGGTGAAGGCCTAGACTACAGTATTTAAATCAAGCCATTAAAAACACAGGAACTGCAAACTATGCAGCAATGAAAAGAATGATTTGCAACAACATTAGCTGGAAAGCTGCCAACCAATCTGCGGATAGAAGGATTGAAGAAGAATACCAACTTCGCAAAACCTGGACCCAATTAAAACAACGTTAAACAACCAATATTAGGAATCGTTGACGTGATAATATAACACACTTATAGCATAAAAAACTATTATAAAAATCTGTTGTGATACACGCGCACAACTATCTTTTACAGTGATCTTATAATTAGCCAAAAATTTGATTTTAAATTTTTAAGCATTTGTCAAAAATTTTCAAAAATTACAGTTTTACAAAAACGATACAAAATAGAGTGTTAGTTCAAGAGACAAATTTTCTCTAGAATTTTAAGCGGAATTCAAAAATGTAATAATATACCGGGTGTTCTATTTAAAATAGAAGTTAATAAAAAAAATTGAAAAAAAACAAAAGAAACCCATTTTAGAAGTATTCAACTGGAAAATCACCTATCTCACATCAATACACATTAAAAATGTAATAAAAATGTAAAGTTTAAAAAGAATCGTTAGAGCCGTTTTTGAAAAAATCGAAAAAAACTGAAAAATCACAAGAGTAAACACCTACTGCCGGTTATGCGATTTTCTTCAAAAGCTTGCTGTCGCATCCACATAGTACACAAAACTTATATATGAAGTTTCAACGCCATACTTCTTTTCGTTTTTGAGATATTCTGTTCACAGACAGACACACAGACAGACAGACAGACAGACAGACAGACAGACCAATGAAAAAAAATATGTTTTTTCGGATCACGGGACTCTAAAACGTGAAGATCTGTTGAAAACTCAATTTCGAATTTTTGGGGTGAATCCAATACTTCCTTGATTGTAAAAGGAAGTAAAAAGGAGGAAATCCACCAATGACATCTTATCGTTGTCATTTATTGTCATGGTTTTAAAACATTAAAATAATTCACAACCAACCGTTAAATATTTTATGAACGTAACCTAATAGTTTTTATCGGTATATCCCTTCAATGGTTAAGTGGAACACATATATTAAAACAACATATTCTTTCACGGGCGACCAGGGATTGCTATTTCATTTTAAATGCCTTTTTAAGTAAACTGTTCGTTAGAACTGGAACAAACATTACAAGATAAAAACTGTTCTGTTTTAGCCTTTTTTTAACATCCCACGTCCTTTTCTCTTGCACTGGTTAATACTGTTCACATGTGTGAGTGTTTATGGTATTCTGAGTCGTAAACTCCCGTTTACTAAGCTCCCTCTCTACGGGTAAAGAGCTCGCAGAAAAATAATATCGCAGCGAAGAGCAGAGAAATACTCCAATGTTGCTAGAGTGAATAATTAAACCCCAGACACTTTAATACACTGAGCCAGAGCCTTTCTTTGAAAAAAATTTTCGTTTAATTTGTAAGTATTGTTCGAGGGTATGCAAGTCATACAAAAATAAAACAAGAACATAACTATATCTATTTTCAGGTGGTTCGCATTTTTATATGTGTAGAAAATGCGGAAAAATTTATAAAGTTCGGAGGTCGTTGTGGAGACATACCAAATACGAGTGTGGAATTCCGCATACCTTCAGCTGCGTCTTTCAAGAATGTGCTTACACTTCCAAGCGAAAGGACCATTTAATGTCACATTATAAATTAAAACATCGAGTAGCGAGTAAATTAGATTACACCTAAAGTTGGTTTTAACCTAATTCACCGAATTACAATCTCAACTGCAGTCGATCATACTTAGTAGTTAAGTAACTATGATATGTATTAAGTGGGCAATAAAAGTTTAAAAATTACCTTTAATTTTTACTTCCTTTTACGATATTGGATTCACCCCAAAAATTCGAAATTGAGTTTTCAACAGATCTTCACGTTTGCGAGTCCCCTGAACCCAAAAAACATGTTTTTGTTCATTGGTCTGGTCTGTATGTCTGCCTGTCTGTGTGTGTGTCTATGAACAGAATATCTCAAAAACGAAAAGAGGTATGGCGTTGAAACTTCATATATAAGTTTTGTGTACTATCTAGATGCGACAACAATCTTTTGAAAAAAAATCGCATAACCAGTATGGTGTTTACTCTTGTGATTTTCAGTTTTTTCGATTTTTTTAAAAACGGCATTTTTATTAGAGTTTTAATGTGTATTGATGTGAGACAGGTGATTTTCCAGTTGAATACATCTAAAATGGGTTTATTATTTATTTTTCTATTTTTTTACTAACTCCTAGTTTAAATAAAACACCAGGTATATTATTACAATTTTGAATTCAGATTAAAATTTTAGAGAAAATTTGTCTCTTGAAGTAACGCTCTATTTTGTACGGTTTTTGTAAAATTTGTAATTCTTGAAAAAATTGACAAATGCTTAAAAATTAAAAATCTAATTTTGTGCTAATTATAAGATCACTGTAAAAAGAAGTTGTGAGCGTGTATCACACCAGATTTTTATATATTGTTACGTTTTTACTTTGGGCTATTTAAGAATTATACGACGCCTCTTGCATTACACATTTATTTACAACTATTAATTACGAACACAAGAATTATCAAGGTAGAACACAGATTACTTAAACTAACGAACTATTTCTAACAACGATACATTTATTTATTTATATTGCACTTAACAGTAATGATTTATATGGTTATATTTATTTGTTATTTATTTCAATAGAGTTATATACACAGGGTTCATTTATATTACGCGCTTCGAGTTTGATGAGAACTGCCCTGAATTCAGACGGCCGTGTATTTATATTCGCTGGGAAGAGGTTCCAGAAACGCCGCAATATTTCCTCGAAGTTCCAGACACATTCATGCATGACGGACCGCATCGGGGCCGGTCTCGCATCACCTGGAAAATGACTCATCCGTCCGCAGCTGAGTCGAAGGCCGCTTTCCGAAGCTCCGCAACAATGACTCATTCGTCCGCAGCTGGCCCCAAGGTCGTCTCTTGGCGGCTGTGCCTCACACGTTTGCAGCTGCCTGATTTCAAAGTCGTTACACTGCCCCTAACTTAGGTCGTTCTGTCCCAGAACGAGTTGCGTCGGGTGCCTGCCACTCGCTCTTGTGGGGGTTTGATGGCGGTATTTACAGGCGGTGCCCTTCTTGCACACGGACTGGTTGAAGAAGTAGCAGTCCACCGTGGGCTCAATGCTTCGCAACGGGCTGCAACAGCAGACCTCGATCTGGATGCCGGTCCGGTCGAAGACTACTTCCAGCATGCTGCGTACGACCCTCCAGTTCAACGAATCCAGGCCGCATCGTAATTTCGGCACCGCTAGCCGGGTTTCGCCGTTCTTCACCATCTGCTCCTTAAGGTCCAAAAGAGCAGACCAGAGCTCCTGGTAACTAGGTTTTTCGTAAGACAAGCTTTTTGTCACCAGGTAATAAATGGAGCTGTTGCCTTTCTTCAGCTGCAAAATTCTGCCAATCTGAGGTGCCTGCTCTCGCAGCTGGTCTAACCGGCCAAACTTCGCCCGGAAGGCAGCAGCGATCCCCCTAGAAGGGAATACTGCCGCAGGGTGTCAAACAGGTCACGCTGCACCTCTGTAGTGACTCCAAATCGCGCAGTCTTCGTACCCCCATAAGCGGCCATAAACTCCTGGAAGGACGTTCCTCTGGTCCCTAGTCGTCTCAGGGGTTGCTCCGTGACAGCCTCCACTTCCTCATTGGTTCCGGCATATGGGGCCAACCGATTGAAGTGCACCACTCTGCACTTTCCTCGAGGAGGTTTCTGGATTCGGTATACCACGTCATTCAGTCGAGCAACTACAGTGTAGGGGCCTTTCCAGTTCCTTTGGAGCTTGGGGGAGAGACCACGACGCCTCTGGGGGTTATGAAGCCATACTAAATCGCCAGGCTGGAAACCACCGGCCTCAGCGCGGGCATCATACCGGTCCTTCATTCGGTCGCTGGCACCCTGAATGTTTCGGCGTACGGCGTCGTGCATCTCTTCCATCATCTTCTTCAGGTTCCCCACGTAGTCCTCGCCGGCCGTTTCTTCGCCAGGCTTACTTCCAAATTTGAGGTCACATGGCAATTGCAGCTCGCGCCCAAAGAGTACCGCGGCTGGGGTGTGGTTGGTTGTCTCTTGTACTGCCGATCGGTAGGCCATTAGGAACAGGTAAATGTACTGGTCCCAGTCACGCTGATGCCCGGAAATTACCTTGGACAGATAGTTTCCCATGGTTCGGTTCATCCTTTCCACCATGCCGTCCGATTGAGGATGGAGGGCAGTGGTCCGGGCCTTGTGTATCCCCAGTAGCTTGCAAACGTTCTGGAACAGTCCAGACTCGAAATTCCGGCCCTGGTCGGAATGTAACTCCAGGGGACTCCAAAACGGGTGAAGCACTCCTTCACCAGAACATCAGCGACAGTACCGCCCTCTTGATTCGGAAGGGCGTACGCTTCGGGCCACTTGGTGAAGTAGTCCATGCACACCAGGATGTATTTATTTCCTGATTCGGTTTCGGGGAATGGTCCAGCGATGTCGATGGATATCCTCTCGAACGGACTACCGACGTTGTACTGCCGCATTGGAGCTCTACGTCTACCAACCGGTCCGTTCCCTGTAGCGCAGGCTTCGCACCTCCGGCACCACTCTCGGACATCATCTTTGCAGCTCGCCCAGTAAAACCGGTCTCGGACCTTCTGCAACGTCTTCTTCAATCCGAAGTGTCCCCCAGAGGAGCCATCATGCAGGTGGCGCAGAACCTCGGCCACTCTACTCCTTGGAACCATCAATTGTGATCTCGTTGCCCTACCGTCCTCGTCTTCCAAGATTCTGGTCAGGACGTTGTTGTCCAGCTGCATTGCGCCCAAGTTGGGTTATTGGCGGAGACCTCCTGCCAGGTAGGTCGACGGCCATCTCGCTTCCAGGCTATAACCGTGCCTAACTCGGGTTCGTTCTCCTGGCTGTTCTGCAACTCGTCTAGCTCCCACGAGTCGTCGACTACAGTAGTACGATTGATGGGTACCGCACGACTCTCCAGTCTCGAACAGTGGCTGCAGTCCGCAGGGCAGGGCCTCCTGGATGACGCATCGGTTTTGCGGTGGGCTGTGCCAGGTCGTACTGTTGTAGGCTCTCGATCCACCTATCCACCTGTCCTTCAGGGTTCTTGAACTGCAGCAGCCATCTTAGAGCAGCATGGTCGGTCCTCAGTAAGAATCTTTTGCCATACAGGTATTTATAAAAATGCTCCACAGACTTGACTACTGCCAGAAGTTCCCTCCTGGTTACGCAATAGTTCCGCTCTGGTTTGGACAGGACCTTGCTGAAATATGTCAGGACTTTCTCTTGCCCATCTTGGACCTGGGACAGAACACCACCTATTCCGACATTGCTAGCGTCGGTGTCGAGGAAAAACTGGCTTTCCTGACGTGGATAGCAAAGTACAGGTGCACTGGTTAAGGCAGTCTTGAGCGTCTCGAAGGCCTCCGCGCACTCAGCACTCTATTCGAACTGTCGTCCCTCTTCCGTTAGACGGGTTAACGGTTTTGCAATGTTTGCAAAGCCCAACACAAACCGTCGGTAGTAAGCACAAAGGCCCAGGAATCTTCGCAGCGCATGCTTAACCTTCGGGATTGGCCAATCCTGCACTGCCTTCACCTTACTCGGTCTACTGCTACACTCTGGCGGGATACGACGTGCCCCATGTATTGTACCTCCTTCTGGAAGATGCGGCACTTCTTTGGACTTAATGGCAGGTTGGCATCTCGCAGTCTACCGAACACTTCCTCCACGTTTTTCAGATGCTCGTTGAAGGATTTACCCACCACTATGATGTCGTCCAAGTATATCAGGCGGGTCTGCCGAGAGAGACCCTTCAGGACGGTGTCCATCAGCCTCTCAAACGTGGCGGGGCATTGCACAAATCGAACGGCATGACGGAGAACTGCCAGAGCCCAGTTCCGATAGTAAATGCAGTATTCTCCCTGTCCGCAGGTTCCATTCCGACTTGCCAATAACCGCTCTTCAAGTCTAGCGTCGAGAACCATTGAGAACCGGAGAGCGTGTTCAGGGTATCATCGATTCATGGCAGACGGTAGCTGTCTTTCTTGGTCACATGATTCAGCTGTCGGTAGTCAACACAGAACCTCGTTGAGCCATCCTTCTTCTTGACAAGAACCACAGGGGAAGCCCACGGGCTGCTGGACGGTTCGATAATCCCTTGGTTTCGCATATCTTGGACAATCTTCTCAGCTTCTTCCCGTTTGGCGAGGGGCAACCTTCTTCGATGTTGGCGTATCGGTTGAGCATCCCCCGTATTTATTTTATGTTTAACTACGTCGGTACGGCCGCTGGGATGATCTCCGCACTCGAAGACGTCTTGGTACCGGGCCACCGGATCTTCAGTCTTCTTCCGTTCTTGTTGGCTCATGCCCTTGCAAGTAGACATCACGGTGTTAATTAATGCCTTTAGGCAGCCCTTCGACTGGCTACCGCTGTCACTAGTAATCGTTCTCACAACGGCGGAGACCGGTGTGCACCTTCCCAGGATTGTGTTTCTCCTCACGGTCGCCGGTTCCCTGTTGACGTTCATCATCCTTACTGGGACCTTAAGCCCAGTCTTTACCAACGTTTTCCCAACCAGGATACCATGAGTGAGCTCCTTGTCATAATCAGGTTCAATCATGCGCACTACATTGCCCCGGAGATCGCCATCCAGGTATGCATCCACGACCCACTCGGTTCGTCCCGGCAGAGTAACATCTTCCGCCAATACCACTCGTACTGCGATCTCTTCTCTTGGGTGTAGGGAAAGCTCCTCCCCACCCACGTTCAACACGCCGCGTCCCAGGTCTGAAGTAAACCCACACTTATTCATGACATCCATTCCCAGGATGAACTCGTCCGCAATGTCAGCAATCAGGACCCGATGCTTGATGGTTTGATTTCCAATCTTCAATGTCAAATCCATTTCCCCATGTGTGGTCACTGCACCTCCCGTGGCAGTGCGAAGGCGTGTCCTGGTGGGCAGCAGCTGACCCTCGTCCCGTATTACGTCAGACCTTGTTACGGTATTAAATCCTCAGATCGACATAGGTCGTATTAATTGTCCAAAATCGGGTACAATCTACAGGGTTCGCCGGCTTTACCAGAAAACACAGATCTTAATGTGTTGGAGCAGATTTTGTTGCGCCGGTTACTCGCACTAAGCCCAGTCGGGAAGGCGTGGTTCGAAAGCTCAAAGAAAAACCGGCGGCACTTACCCTGATGGATTGCTTAAGATAGATGCCTAGAGCGCCACTTGTTTCTAGATAGGGAATGGCAAACGTGTTAGAAACAAGAACACACACGTAGCCTATGGGGAAGGTCCTCCACGTAACTGCACTCCGCTACAGCGTCCCCTCCACCAAGTTCCTTCGGGCCTGTTGGTATATACACGGTGTGGCCTTGCGACAAATGACTTACCTTGATGGCCACACCCTCTAGAGCAATAAAAGAAAACACTGACAAGCCCAAATCTAGGGGCGTTCTTAATTGAAGCGCAGGCGTTGGGTTCACATTTAATTACACCAGGCTTTTGCCGTAATTAACTAATGACTAAAGGGTTCAGCAACAACAAATAACTAGACTGAAATTAGCAAAGGTTTATGTTTAATAGCCCACCCAGCGGTGAGTTTAAATTTAATACAAAGGGTACATCCTAACTGGAATTTCGGGGGTCCCCTAGCAAAAGTTAACTTAATCTAAGCATCATTAACAAATAAACAGAACAAAATCACAGGAGAGACGCCCCTGCGTCTAATAATTAATTTGAATAGTTTAATCAAACGGCCGTACGCAATGTCCAATATAAACTTTAATAGCACACGACAGATGGTCGATATCACTTCACACGGCACATAATTAAACAAAGCGAAAACACATATTTACTGTAAACAATTTTACCTTAACCCCAAAGCGTGTTTTTTTTTTGGCGGGAGCGGTGAACCAGGTCCTGGTGAAGTCACTTGGCAGTGAGGGCTGCAGTGCAAACGGAGTTGTTGGGACGAGAGTTCAGGGACTCCCCAGTAATCAGGAACAAGAGATGACGGCCTTCGATGAAGCTCGGGTGCAACGTAACGAGGTGTTGCGAAAAATCCCTCAACGGTTGTGGGAGAAATGACAGCAAATAATACACTATTGCGCGGCGGGCTCCCAAAAATTACAAAAAGCACGGCGTTGATACACAAATTTGCAAACAGCAATGGTTTTCCCCACTTAACAGGGAAAAGTTAGTTAAGGCTTAAAGATGTCGTCTCTAATCAAATGTGCAACTAATGCAAATATCTCCCCCTGGGAAGTAATCTATAGGAGACGAATCGGCCATTCGTATCAACGCCGAGTTACTTCACTTCACTTCATCTGCCCGCACACGCAATTCCAAAACACACCCAACAATAAATTGCTTCGAAGGTTTGAGCTTGACTCACTTAAGTTCAGAAAAATCAACACGCAGATTTAATAAAAAGGCAACGAAACTTGCTACAGGGCACTCACAAAAATAGCGCAGCCCCCGGCCGAGGCGCCAGGGGTCGCGTTCTTCTAACACGTTCTTGGTCGGAAGCTTGCTACTAATTAATTAATTTCAAATCGGGCTACGCGTGACAGATACAATGGAAGAAAATTTCGAACCCCAAAACCATAATTTCTATATGTGCGGTTAACTAAGGGCTTATCGAAACTTATTTCACTTGCCCCTAGAACGTTCCAGAAGAAATTTCTTGCTATACAGCGGATCCCAAAAATATTAAGTTACAAGGTCAATCCTGCCGAACTTTAAACGATAATTTATAAGAGGGACATTAAGCTGTTATATTCCTAGAAGCTTTAACTACGTCGGGCAGTATTTAAATAAGTTGAAGGTTGGGGCTCAAAGCGATTTAAGCTGGGACGTAAACAAAGGACGCCTTATGTTCCCAATTCGAAGAAATATGATTTAGACGGAAGTGACTGCAATAGATTACATACGGCTCCGAGGAAATGCTTATTAGTGAGAATTCCAAGGACCGCGGGCATATTTGAGCTTGAACTGAATGAATTGGCTGCAGCATTTTAAAATTATAATACAGGGCCGTACCCGAAAATTTTAAATAGAATAATTTCAGCTTAAATGCACTAATAACACCCAATCGTGGAATTGATAACAAGAATAGCTTAATGACGTCAAAATCACTTAACAACCTCGTTGCTCTTCCATTTATTCTCCCATCAATGAAGAGGCTATCAGGCTGGTGCTGCACGGACGACACATGTATGGGAATCTCCGGGGCATGGCAATCACGAATCGACTCTCGCCCCTTCTTGTCGACCCGCATTAGTTTTCCGACGGCTCGTCAGACACTCGGGCACCTTTCTTCGGACAGCGAGCCCTAAGATGACCCATCTCTCCGCAGCTCCAGCAACGTGGCCCCTTCTCCCTCGTCTCCTGCCTTATAAGTTGTCGCAACATGTCCTCCATGGATTCCGTCGTGGCGACACAGCGGACACGACCATGTCCTCTGGAGGCAGTCCTTGCCGCTTCAAATTCCAAGTCATGGGCTAAGGCCTCTCCCAGTGTCTCAGCAGATTCAGAGGGAGTTGGTTGGCCTTGGCCACTTAGTAACCTGGTAACTTGTTCCCGCAGCATGTCACCTTGACATCCGGTTATCTTTCTCTCCGTTTCTTCCTGAATATCTCTGATTTCCTCTGCCAACTCGTTATGGCTCGCTTTCAGTTCCTCCTTTTTTCATCCTTGAGGTCTTCTTGAGTGACTTTCAATTTTTCCTCAAGTTTTTCTTTAAGATCCTCTTGCGCGGCTTTCAGCTCTTCCTTAAGTACTTCCTGCGCTTTTTCTGCCTGAGTTTGGCCGGCTTTCGGCTCTTCCTTAAGTACTTCCTTGAGGTCTTCTTGTGCTTTTTCTTGCGCGGCATTCGATTCTGCTTGCGCTTTTTCTGCCTTATCCTGGCCCACTTGGATCAGCTGGAAAAGTTGGCTTAATTGGGCTTCCATTTTTCTGCTTTGGGATCTCGTCAAAGGCATGCACAATACACACACTTCAAATTTATTTATCTAACCGTCGTTTTATCGGCACTTGTTAAACAATTTATTTATTTAATGTTTGTTCAGTAATTTTTTTATAGCCCCTGGTATAACCCGCCACCTGACGCCACTGTTACGTTTTTACTTTGCGCTATTTAAGAATTATACGACGCTTCTTGCATTAAACATTTATTTACAACATTTATGTGGTTATATTTATTTGTTATTTATTTCAATAGAGTTATATACACAGGGTTCATTTATATTACGCGCTTCGAATTTGATGAGAACTGTCCTGAATTCAGACGGCCGTGTATTTATATTCTCTGGGGGGAGGTTCCAGAAACGCTGCAATCTTTCCTCGAAGTTCCAGACACATGCATGACGCACTGCATCGGGGCCGCTTTCGCATCACCTGGAAAATGACCCATCCGTCCGCAGCTGGGTCCAAGGCCGCTTCCCGAAGCTCCGGAACAATGACTCGTTCGTCCGCAGAGACACGGGAAAAAAGCTTAAAAGAGAAAATACTTAACTAACAAAAAGCCCACGTCCTATCAACAACAACAGTTCTATAACAAAAATGTCACTAGCCCCCTATAATCTCTATAAAAACTGATTTTACTTCCCTCGTCTAAAAGACGAAAGAAGTATTGTAATTGCGAAAAAATCACCTTTCGAGATTTTTTCAGATCTTCAAGTTACAGGGTCCCTAGATGACGAAAAACAGGTTGTCTTAATTTCTTCTGTTTGTCTGTCCGTCTGTCTATCTGTCTGGGTGTTGACGGTATAACTCAAAATCTATTTTTCGGAGGAAGACATTATTTTGCATACACATTATATATCTATCTGTCATGAAACCGAGAAAATTTCAGAAAAATATCTCATTGAAATATTACTTAATTTCCGAAAAATAACACTTTTTCGATTTTGCCAATTTCTAAACAAGTCAAAATCACTCGGTATATATGATAGGGGCTAAATAGGTTTTTAGACAAACACATTTTTTTTTTGAAAAATCGAAAATGAAAATTGTTCCCATATTATGCCGATTTTTTGGCGGACACTGTATATTAACCTATTCGCTGCGCATGTCAAACCAGTGCCTCTCCCCACGAGTGGCACGTGGTTTTTCTTGATGTTTTTGTATATTGGTCTAAATAGGGGGTAAAGGTCACCAAGGTCATTTATAGTGCCGCACGCCAAATGGCGTCATACCCACATAGTGAAGTTTTTGACGGGCAGCGCGCAAGACGCCAATTGGCGTTATGTAGAAACAGTACTCTTTTGAATGGTATGAGGGATACAACAAAGACACAAAGTTATGTTTTATTTTGTATTATGTACTGGTATATATTTTACTTAAAAATCTGGTGTGATACACGCACACAACGTCCTTTTACAGTGATCTTATAATTAGCCAAAAATTTAATTTTAAATTTTTAAGCATTTGTCAAAAATTTTCAAGAATTGCAAATTCTACAGAAACCGTACAAAATAGAGCGTTACTTCAAGCGACACATTTTCTCTAAAATTTTAATCTGAATTCAAAAATGTAATAATATACCGGGTGTTCTATTTAAAATAGTAAAAAAACAAAAGAACTGAAAAATCACCTATCTCATATCAATACACATTAAAAATGTCATAAAAATGTAAAGTTTGAAAATAATCGTTAGAGCCATTTTTGAAAAAGTCGAAAAAAACTGAAAAATCACACCATACTTTCGGTTATGCGATTTTCTTCAAAAGCTTGCTGTCGCATCTAGATAGTACACAAAACACCTCTTTTCGTTTTTGAGATATTCTGATCACAGACAGACCACAGGCACACACACACAGACAGACAGATGCACACATGAACAAAAACATCTTTCTTTGGTTCAGGGGACTCTAAAACGTGAAGATCTGTTGAAATGAACAAACATTGAATATTTTTCAAAGTGACGGCTGAATTTCAATCATTTTTTAATATGCATTGCCGCTACTAGATAAAATTTAAAAAAAGCATGATTACGCAATATGATTAAATGTGCAGGCGATTTGTATATATATGAAATAAAGGAAAGAAATATTGGGGTTTTGGTCAAAATATCGATCAATTACTAACACTATAAAACTACAAAGTAAAAATATCTTGAGTTATCTTCACAGCTCCCGTTGACCTTCTTGAAGGCATGACAATTGATACAACAGTTCTATCAACATCCAATTAACTTATAGAATTTATTGTAATTAATTCTGATTAATGCCAATTACTATAATAAAAAAAGACTCCTTATTGATGCAAACTGAATGACATTTTGAATTACATAAGCGCGCCTTAGTTACGTACTTAGAACTGCTTTGTAGCATAAAGATAAGATTGCATCCTGCCTTTATGCAAGCTGTCCCTAGATAACTCTCATGGGATTTTTTTATCGTATGGCTTGTGGTAGGAAGCCTGGTGTCAGAGCTTTCAGGTTGCGTGAGCGCCTCTGACGTAACCTAACAATTGTCACCGAAATGGCAACCGGGAGAGTGCCGACCAAAGCGAACGTTGTTTAACTATAGAGACTGTTTGTCGTTCTGTTAGAGACCTTTTTTCTTTCGTGTTAAAACTTTACTTTATCATTAAGCTGATGTTTATAGCTTAGTTCTGGTTTGGCATCCAGGTTAGACTGTACTGATTCCATGCCAATATCAAAGCTGCGACGTACTTATATGTAATATGTTTGAGAGCTTTAACTAACTGCTTTTTAAAAACTGAAATCGTCGTTACACAAATATAAATCGCCTTTTCATTCATTTGTTACGAATTCATGAAAAAAGTACGACTTTCAAAACTAGTTGTACAAATTACTATTTAAATACCTGGATATCAAAAACTATCTTGCTCAAGGATGGTCATGATTTTAAAATAATATGTCGGACCAAGTTGGTGACACTGTAAGTCTATATCAAATTCGAGGTTATCAGGTTAGGTTTTGCGTCAGTCTGTGTCAAAACTGCCTCAAAACCTAACCTACTAACATCGAATTTGACATAGTAATGTTTTGTATTGTATTTTATGATAAAAAGAATCCTCTAAAATGTTGTATAGCAACTTTAGAGTACTAGTTCCTTAAAGATTAATTTTGCGGAGTGTTTGAATTCGCAAAATAGTCATTTTAGAAAACGAAATATAGACACGTTTGGCAACAACTACATCTGAGAGTAGCAGTGGCGTGCTACATATTATAGGAAGTTACTTACCCGAAACAATTTAAAAGTAAATAACTTAGTTCTAAATCGACCTGTCGTTGATGCAAAGAGATAAAGTGTCGTAAGTTACAAAATTAACACAGCGTGAGAATTCAAAGTTACATCATTCAAATGTCTCTAGTCACGTACTCTTCCACCTTTTGCGATGTCTCTGTATACTTTGACAGCACTCGTAAGGGAGATAATAGTTTTCATAGTCGCCCTATATTGGGAAAACTTTCTAGATATATAAATAATAATGGTATATTGTCGGATCACACATCACTTACAGATAAACTAATACAGTAGTTTTTCTTTGCCAAAAATGTATTTCCACTTTAACTCTAAAATAATTTATCTAGAGCTAGCAATAATCACTAATATTATTAACATATAATATGGTGTTGTAATTACTAATATTTACAAAGAATAGATTTGCCAGCACGCATGTTTGTCAAATTATTGTTGTATCAATTTCTACTACAATTTTCAGGTGTGCGCGAAGCTCTTTATTCCGTGGACGAAAATGGAAGATTTGTATGTAACCGATGCGGTTCATCCTACAAACAAAAAGGACATCTATCACGGCACGTCAAGTACCAATGTGGAAGCGAACCCAAATTTATATGCGAGTTTTGTAAACGTGGATTTGCACGAAAAGATAACCTTAAGCCACATCAAGTGGTAAAACATTTACAGCAGTGATTTACAACATAATTTCTCTTAAATATGTATTTTACATATATTCTAAACTTATACTTATGTCTAATTTCAATAATAAAGTTATTGCTGTTAATAATTTATGTATTTTAATTTTTGTCAATACCTAAGGAAAAGTAATTTTAAGAACCAAATGTTACAGCAATTTACATTGCAAGAGGTTACTCAGAACTTTACATGGGTGCACGATATCTAACGAGCCAGAGATAGCGAGCTTGTTACTCGTGGAAGCACGTAAAGTTTTGGTAACGGCCGAGCATTGTACAACGTTTTATGGTATTCAGAATCGTAAACATTTAATAAAAAAAGCTGGTGTGATACACGCACACAACTTCCTTTTACAGTGATCTTATAATTAACCAAAACTTTAATTTTTCATTTTTAAGCATTTTTCAAAAATTTTCATAAATTACAAATTCTACAGAAACCGTACAAAATAGAGCGTTAGTTGAGGAGACAATTTTTTTGTAAAATATTAAACTGAATTCAAAAATTTAATAATATACCGGGTGTTCGATTTAAAATAGGAGTTAATAAAAAAAGAAAGAAAGCAAGAGACACCCATTTTAGAGGTATTAAACTGGAAATCATCTATCTCACATCAATACACATTAAAGATGTAATAAAAATTTAAAGTTAACAAAAATCGTTATAGCCGTTTTTGAAAAATTCGAAAAAATTTAAGTAAACACCATACTTCCGGTTATGCGACTTCAAAAGCTTACAGTCGCATATAGATAGTACACAAAACTTATATATGAAGTTTCATACCTCTTTTCATTTGTGAAATATTTTGTTCACACGCACACAGACAGGTTTTTTGGGTTCAGTGGACTCTTAAACGTGAAGATTTGTTGAAAACTCATTTTCCAATGTTTGGGGTGAATTCCACACTTCCTTTACTGTAAAAGGAAGCAAACATTCTTAAATTTACTAGACCAGTGTAGCACAATACGTAAGCTATTCAATTGAAATGGCCGTTGAAAACATCTGACGAATGTTAGTGCCACATTTGAATCAACAAAAATGTGTTTTATGTTATCGCCGCAGGCGGAAGAAGCTAAGGGTAAATTAATGCCAGAGAATTCATGACGTCGATATAAAAAGCAGTTGAGCTAGACATCGTCTCAATTTATAATTTAAATTTTTGCAGAAACAGTTGCCAAATTTGACTTCTACTTTCTACATAACCTCTATTTTATGCAAACGTACATCATATAATTTACAATTTAATCAAATCATATTAGTAATCAAGGTACTGTTGATATTTGTAATTTGGTTCGCAAGTTTTGTTCTATCTTGACGCTGAATGAACTATAGTTTGTCAAAACTTTTCAAAGCGTGAAGTTTATGGACTAAATCTTCAATGTCGAAAAAAGCTTTTTCCTACGACTGCTTCTAAAATCAAGCTTTCCGCCTTGTTGACGTACGTCAAAATTTGATTGTTTTGAACCAGTTCATCGCGGCAACCGTCATAAGTAAGTATATAATCGTAAATCGTAATACATAGCAACATACATAAATTTTATATAAGCATTCATGATTATATACCTAAGTCGGCTAGTGGTCACCTATTTGAAAACGTCAAAGTTGACAACTGTCACTGTGAATTCGATTTAAACCTTTTTTCGCGATTTAAAGTTACTTGTGCTTTATTTTGTGTATTATCGGTGTTTAAGTGTCAAGAAAAATAAGAAATGGGCGATAAAATATCCAATTCTGATGTAAAAATTTGCACGTCGCTGGAAATTTTAGAAATGGCGAAAAACACCAGTTTAAACCTATTTTCGAAAATTTTACAGTCGTAGGAAAAATTTTGTATGCAACACGAGCGAAAAATGCATTAGGCGTTCGCTCGAGTTTTTTCGGACCTCGCTTCGCTCGGCCCGAAACTTTCGAACTCACGCCTAATGCATCATTTTTCGCTCTAGGTACATAAATAACTATTTCCTACGACTGCTTCTAAAATCAAGCTTTCCACCTTGTTGACGTACGTCAAAAATTGATTGTTTTGAATCAGTTCATCGCGGCAGCCGTCATACGTAAGTATATAATCGTGAATCGTAATACATAGCAACATACATAAATTTTATATAAGCTTTCATGATTATATACCTAAGTCGGCTAGTGGTCAGCTATTTGAAAACGTCAAAGTTGACAGCTGTCACTGTGAATTTGACTTAAACTTTTTTTCGCGATTTAAAGTTACTTATGCTTTATTTTGTGTATTGTCGGTGTTTAAGTGCCAAGAAAAATAAGAAATGGGCGATAAAATATCCAATTCTGATGTAAAAATTTGCACGTCGCTGGAAATTTTAGAAATGGCAAAAAACACCAGTTTAAACCTATTTTCGAAAATTTTACAGTCGTAGGAAAAATTTTGTATGCAACACGAGCGAAAAATGCATTAGGCGTTCGTTCGAGTTTTTTCGGACCTCGCTTCGCTCGGCTCGAAACTTTCGAACTCACGCCTAATGCATCATTTTTCGCTCTAGGTACATAAATAACTACTATGGTTAATGGTAATGTTGATATATTTATTTTTCTTGTGACAATTACCGTCGTTAGCACGTGTGTTGTAATTATAATTGGTTTCCTAAATTTGGGAAGGTTATGACATTCATGGCAAGTTAAAGTACTAATTATGTGCCGAAGAAATTTAAGGTTTTGTCTAATGTTAAGCAGTGCCGCATATTTATTATGAAAGCTTCGGATGATTGCTTACTGAGAAAGATTGTGTTTATCTTTGGACTGTATGGTGCTTGTCACCGAAAGATTCTAACGGGCTGTATTACCAATAACATAGCAGTCTGCGTATGTTGTTATGGTATTGATGATAAACAGCCACGACTATTATAACATTGCTGCACTGCCAAATTACGTGCATTGTTTTGATTTAATTGGAAACGAATTTGTAAACATCTAGTATAATATACCCTTGTCCGTTATATGCTCAATATGGGCCTTATACCGTTAAATACTAGTATGTATAGTATTCTGAATCGTAAACAAGCTGAGCCCATTAGAATTACGTGTATAACGGGCTGTTTATCATCAATGCAATAGTAACGTACGCATGTTGCTATGGCGTACATGATAAACAGCCAGTTATAATATGTTGCATGGTATTGATGATAAATAACCCCTTGTAATCCTAACTGTCTCACACCGTAAATAAAAATAGCAACGTTATTTGAATTTCAGATTCTCCTTTACAGATTTACGATTCAAATTACCATTAAACGTTGTACAATGCTCGAATGCTATCGTTCACTGGTGAGATACCGTGCTCGCACGTAAAGTTCTAAGCAACGGTCTTACAATGTAAATTATTATTTCGTAATAATATACCGTTATGGAAAGATAACTGAAGAACTGAACTAAAAAAATACATGAAAAGTAATTCGCAAGAGCCGCCAGTAGTGAAGGATTATAACTGCCGACGGCCACTAAGGATCACCTAATTTCTAAAAGATGTTTTTCTGCGACCACTACTAAACGTAGACCTTTTAAAGCTAGCTTAATTCACTAAAAATGACGTTTTATAAATCAGCTGGTGTGGAATTTAGAATTTTGAACTGAAAGTGAGGTTATAATGTTATTCTAGTTACTTCTTTCGTTAGAGGTAATTTGTTTTTAAATAATTAAAACATTACGTAAAATGTGTACATTTATAATTACCTTTGATAACTAACTTTGACAGCTACCGGCTGCAGAAACAGTCATCTGCGTGTCAAGGCCGTCTCTTTACTATGTAATAAATTATAACTGTCATAAATGCAAACCTTTGTTAAATCGACTTTTATGGATTAATAATAGTAATTTTGAGGCCTTAGAAAAAATATTGTGTGTAAACTCGTGCTAAAAGTGTTTTTCTTCAAACGGCAGTAAAATATGGCATTATACTGCTGGATTGATGATGCTAAACTGTCATTTTATTGCCAAGCGGCAGATAATATTATCTGCCGCTGACGAGCGGCAGATAAAGTTATTATCTGCCGCTGACGACTTTATCTGCCGCTCGTCAGCGGCAGATAAAGTTATTATATGTCGCTGACAACTTTATCTGCCGCTCGTCAGCGGCAGATAATATTATCTGCCGCTGACGAGATCAAGTAATTTTCTTCGAATTTTGTTCACAAAGTTGTAAATAATTTATTATAAAACGTTTGAAGAAAAAATACTATATGTTATTCGGAGCAAAAGTATCTTTATGTGGCTCGGCTGTACTTATCTGTCTCGCAAGCTCGGCAGATAACCCGTCCAGCCTCTCCACATAAAATATAACTTTTGCTCCTAATAACATAATATACTATTATGCCTTCGGCTTCGTTTCATAATTTTCATGTCTCGTGCATAAAAGTCCACTTTTAGCACTTGTTGCACAAATAGCTATTAATAAATTATACTTAAAATGTATAAACGTGTATTACGAAAAATATGAACGACGCACAGCCGGAAATGAGACAAATAACGGAAATGGTTCTGTCTAATAACGTTAATAACTATTTTTGCGCTACCAACCTATTTTAACTTGTTTTCGGGTTCGTTATCTGTGACAAAAAAGTCAACTTCCAGTATCTTTGTTGGTTGGTGTAACAACAACAAAGTAACAAGCCTGTGATAAATATAATGCTCGTAGGACATTTATACAACATTATTTGCATTTGGTGACGATAGAAACAACAATCACGCACTTGATTTAGGTAAACAATATTTGTAATATTCACTTATAACACCATGCGTAGTCAAACTTATGTCGAATATTTTTGCTGTGGTATCACGAATGTCCATTGCATTGCATGTCCATGAGTAGTGATATTACCGCAAAAATATTCTACTTAACTTTGACTAAGAATGGCATTCGAGGGACTATTCAATGAACCAAACTACTTTTTAAAATTAGTTTTCAGTAAATCTAGCAACAAACTACGCAATTTCTATAGTAACAGAACACTAATCTTGACTTTTTCTAATAAAAATCACATTTGTATAAAATATTCACTTGAATACCTTCTAGGAAGATATATCCGCTGATATTTTTTTGATTGGTCAAGACACGCCAAATTGTGGATTTTCATTGGTCATTTTTTGACAGATGACAGGTGAATTGAATAGTCACTTATAATACCATGAGTAGTCAAAGTTATGTCGACTATTTTTGCGGTGGTGTTACGAATGTCCATTGCGCTTTGGTACGATTAGGACGAGTGCGCTAGCACGAGTCCTAATCCCAAGCGCAATGGACATGACTAGTGATACCACCGCAAAAATAATCTACTTAACTTTGACTAAGAATGGTATTCGAGGGACTATTTAATGAACCAAACTACCTTTTCAAATTAGTTTTCAGTAAATCTAGCAACAAACTACGCAATTTCTATAGTAACAGAACACTAATCTTGACTTTTTCTAATAAAAATCACATTTGTATAAAATATTCACTTGAATACCTTCTAGGAAGATATATCCGCTGATATTTTTTTGATTGGTCAAGACACGTCAAATTGTGGATTTTCATTGGTCATTTTTTGACAGATGACAGGTGAATTGAATAGTCACTTATAATACCATGAGTAGTCAAAGTTATGTCGACTATTTTTGCGGTGGTGTTACGAATGTCCATTGCGCTTTGGTACGATTAGGACGAGTGCGCTAGCACGAGTCCTAATCCCAAGCGCAATGGACATGACTAGTGATACCACCGCAAAAATAATCTACTTAACTTTGACTAAGAATGGTATTCGAGGGACTATTTAATGAACCAAACTACCTTTTCAAATTAGTTTTCAGTAAATCTAGCAACAAACTACGCAATTTCTATAGTAACAGAACACTAATATTGACTTTTTCTAATAAAAATCGCATTTGTTAAAAATAGTCACTTGAATACCTTCTAGGAAGATATATCCACATTTTTTTGATTGGTCAAGAAACGTCAGAATTCTAGATTTTCATTGGTCACTTTTTGACAGATGACAGGTGAATTGAATAGTCAAAAATATATCTGACGCAATACCTGGCCTCTAACTTTACGGGGATCGATTCAGGCAAAAGTGCATTTTATAAAAAGTGATAAGTTTGGGAACTTGCTTTCCCAGAAATGTTCATCCTTGTATATATTTTGATAAAACAAGTCTTTTGGGGTCCATACAACAAAGTAACACTTATGTTGCGACCCGAACCTTATGGGCACAACGAAATACCGGCGGAGAATCACGCAAGTCGTCGCGGTCGTGAATGATGGAACACAACGAATATAATTGTAATAACACTTTATTTATTTGGTGTTGACATTCTTCAATTATAAGGGCATTTTACTTCAATAATGGCGTCATTACCTACTAATCCATCAGGAGATGCAGCTAAAAATGGACATTTTGAGTCTACAAAAAGCCTACAACTTGCTACTTCTAATCCACAAATTTCTTGAAATTGTGTAAATGCTCTGCTTTCATTTTGTATGCCGTATTGAGTTGCCAAAGATCCAAAAATTCTTGATAAAGAAGAGCCTTTATTGTGGAAGTGATTTTCTTTAGTTTTGCAATTTTACAAAAATTGGATACAGTTAATCGTTTAACCCTCATCGTCTTCCATAAAAAGTTGTTTCTTTAGCCTACAGTCAATTTTTGTATTTCTGATGGGTCTTCTATCAAGCTGTTCGCATGCATGGTTACTCTATTAACCGCATTGACAATATCTTCATGAATTGGACTTGATGTAAATTCGGGGTATATGTTTTCTTCATTTTCTTTTATCCATTACAGAAATAGTCCGCACAATCAGAGTGTTCACCAAAAATATGTTTGTAACCGTTTAAGATGTCAGATTTGAGTAGTGATATTTTTTCTTTTGTATGAATCGGTTGATTTTTTCTGTACTCGATTGCTTTAGTCACCCCGTAACAAAAACGTAACTGATTTTTTAATAAGTGTGATTTGACCAAAGAAGCCACTTATGGTTTTATAGCAGCTGCTTTGATTTTATTGCTTAAATTTCTAAGGATGTGGTTTTTGCACACTATCTTCTGAATTATAAATTGTGGTCCATAAGGAGCAGCATCCTTAATTTTTCATATAATGCTGCTATCGGTGTCTCCTATTAGTTTTCCGTAAATTAAACCATGCATAGCAATAGATTTCTTGAACCCATCTACGATTATTCCAGCTTCCATAGCAGTTGTAGAAGCATGCCAATTTTTGAAGCAGGTGTGCTCAATTGCTGTTTGTAATTTTTCTTCTTGCTGACATATTCGGAAACATTTAAAAATATTCAGTTTAACGTCAGTATTTCTATTTTTACTTCAAAAACAATTTTCGGTTTTCAAAATTTACCGTTGATTTTAAAAAATACTTTATTTTTAAATTTCAATATTATTGTAACTATCTATACATAAATAAACAAAATACGCACGGGATTGCAAGGCAGGTTCGATACTAATTATTATGTATACTAAATTGATAAGTATAAGATATTAATTACCTGACACTGCAGCCATTGTAACATCAAGTTGATCTTTTGATGGATCTTCCGTGAATACAGTATCTAGTTTGCCACACATTTTGCACTTAGTTGTAAAAATGCTGCGAAAACCAAGTCTCTTTTCGCTAAAAATATCCATATCACAAATGTACAATCGAAGCCATGGTCTTTAAAAGATTGGAGAGATTTCAATAAGTACTGGATATCTACTATCTTTCAGCCCGTAAAATCAAACGATTCTTCAGGTTCTTCAACTTCTATAACCAACTCCGGCAATTCTTAATCAGAAAACTCTTCGGACATTTCGAAAATGGCTGACGACTTCTCGTTTTCAATAGAAGTATTATCCACAATATTTTCGCTGTTATCATCGGAACAATCACTAACACCATCACTTGAATCACTAAAAACATCAACTCGCTTTTTACGCTCTGCCAAACGCGCCTGCTTTAATTGCTTTTTGGTTGGGATAAATACGTACCGCGTTTTCTTCCCATTTTTGTGTTAATTTAAATGTAACAACACAATTCATGAACAATCAAGACTGAACCAAAATTGCTAATAAAATTAGAGATAAACAACTTGCGATTTTATACTTCAGGTTCCTACCTACTAATTGACATTTTGAGGAGGGGCTACAATAATTACGAGTTAAATAGGCACCTTATTAATTACATTTTTCTCTAACCTCTGGAATATGGGTCTGTATTTTTAAATATCTGTATATCATCTATAATTAAAAGAAGGTTATATAGAAGGTTTTTACTAGTAATCATAGCAATTCCACTAAAAAGTGTTCTATATTTGCACAAGTTAAGATATGAAAACATTATACTGTCACGTGCCACGTCACATTAATTAATTATTCCATTTAAAAGCGGCCGGAGACGAAATATAAGTTACATTTGTACAAAATATGAGTTTTTGGGACATATTTGTCCCCAAAACATGCTTTTTTGAACGAATAAATTAATAAATATTTCGTCACTTGTAAAACAATACACTATTTTGTACTAGCTAAATAGAAAAAACATCGACGTTGCAACTAACACGTCACATTAATTTAATTATTTCACTTAAAAGCGGTTGGAGAACAAACATATATTTTCATTTGAACAAATAATAAGATTTTGGGACTAATAAGATTGCGGGTCTCCGCTAAAGCGTAGTTCTAAAAACATGAATATTTGTACTTTGAAACAAACAAACTATGCAACAAACTTACTACACTTTAGGGCAAGCTTTACAGCCTCGGATTAAATAAATGTGTTTAAAATATTCTTTCTTAGTATTTCCTAAATCTGAGGCAGTAAAACGAGCCTTAGTCTATACGAGCGATTGATAAAATCTACAAATACAGCAGGATGTTGAAACCCATCATACCATTAATAAAGTATTTATTATATACGAGACAGTAAATAGCAATTAGTGTAAGTCTACTTTCACTAAGTAACAATATGAGATGCCGTAATTACGAAATAATGTACATGCATACCCGGTATCTAATTTATAATACGAATATTATTGCTAGTTTAGTCATTTCCGATCGTTAGACTATATAAAAACTAATTAAATATTCATTTAGACAAGAAAATATGTAACATATAGGAAATACATAAATGAATTAAATGAATTGTGTAAGAGTGGGAAGGCAATGCAATATTTAAAATGTGACACCACAATGCAACGCACAACGATTAGGTATTTAGTACCGAGAATCATTATAATCCGCTAACTTTCCAGTTCTTAATCTATCTGGAGTCTGGAGTCATACACAAATACTTAGTCTTATTAATAGTTGTTATGCAACTTGCAAACCACTCACAAAGAATTTAAAATGCCATAGAGCTTAATTCAATACTAAGAAGCATACCCTTAAAAGAAGTTAATGTGTACCTTGATCTGTATTTAACGAGACCATATATAATAATCTAACAATTTTAAATTAATCTAAACTTTGCATCCCACCTAGAGGATAATTAACGCAGGTAACCTTAATTTCTTATAAATAGCTAGTATTCCCTTCATAATATATCCAGTCTTGGGACTAACAGCAAAAAACTAGTGTGTTTGAAAGAATGGACAAATAAGTTGGAAATGAATTCCTGTGTCATTTTTGTTTTTTATTTTTGCTATGGCTTTTTAAGTTTTCATTTGTATCCAAAATTGTAAGTTAGTAACTTAAGTTATGAAATATGACACATAAGAAGTCGTATATATTTTCTGGGTTGTAATGTGCAACAACTCACGCTATTCTCTCTGCACAATCTCTGTACTTTTTACGCGTAGGTGACCTTCTAGACCACCTATATATATATATATATATATATTACTTTATATGAAGATCATGTAGGCAGATGTTGGGATGATCAGCCGCAATTTGTTGCTCGAAACAATTGTTGGTTTTGGGTAGGGCTTTCTCTACTCCATTAAAACAGTTTCACATATCGTGAGGGAAATGTGGTGTTCGGTGACGTTCGATCCACGCATCCTCAAAGTAGTCCGCTACAGGCTGTGCTTCTGGAGGTAATACATTTTCATCACATAGTCGTTCAAATGCGTCAACTACACTTGCTGTGGGGACAAATACTATCACAGATAACAGCTGTAGCTTTAAGGTAAAAACTGCATCTCTTTCGTATCTCTGTTTAAGCCCGTTCGGATTGAATTTTGTGAAATATGCACTGCGAAAAATGGAAGATACATCCACAATGTCTACATGCCGGACATTCCTGTGCCAAAGCGCTTATCATGGCAGAATGAAAATCTGCAAGTACGATTATTGCTGCGGTCTCTGGCAATAGTTCTTTCAGCTTCTGTAGCAGTGGAACGTAGGTGTCTGAGTTTTATCTGGTAGCAATGCATACACCAGTTCATCTATAGTGTACAATTGATAGAAAAGAGCTGGTAGTGTTTTGAAGGTACCGTCTGCATACCAGTGATCAGCCTGACCCAAGAGTTGCAGATTCCTTCTAGCGCCAAAAATTAGAAGTTGATCTTCAGTAGGTCCAGAATCAAAAATCAAAAATTCTTCACCATATAGCGCGGTCGAGTATATTGTTTGTCACCTTCATGCTTTCTATTTCAGCTGCGTTCGCGATATGGTTATGAGTACCACTGTTTTTAAGAACAATGTCACCCTGCATTGTGATGCGTGCACCGCACTTGAAATTACTGTGCTTCTCGCACTTCCAATAAAATTTTGTTTCCACCTCTTTATCTTTATTATACAGGATATTATGGAAATGAGTGCAAATATTTTAACGCGTAATAGAACTAGCTAAACTGAACAACTTCTCTATTTATCATTTTTTCGAAAACGCCCTCAAAACTGAGTTAAAATTGAAAACAATTTTACTCTAAAAATGCATACCCGCCTATGGAATAATATTTTAATTTAATGGTGCAAAACACAAAAACATTTCTTTGATATGCAAACCAACAAAAACTGCATAGGTACTGATAAAACCTTTAGTTTACATCTGGTCACCAACGTACTTTATCAATAAATTGAGTTAGGTAAGTAATTGACCGCATGTTTTTTGTGCAAGAACTTTACAGTTTTAATATGTTTGTGTCGTTCACCTTTAACTTAAATTTGCTTACCAAGCGGCTCATCAAATTTAGGGGAGATAAATGATTGAAAAAAATATGTGATTAAATGAAAAACGATAGATAGAAAAGTTGTTCATTTTTGTGAGCTCTATCACTGGTTAAAATATTTGCACTCGTTTCCTATAACACCCTGTATAAGAAACTGTCGACGATCAGTTTTCGATTTTCTGTTACACTAGTGATAAATTCGAGAATCATTTCAGTGTCCACTTCACAAGAACTTCTTGGACAATGTAAATTTCGGATAAACAAAAACGTGTAGGTTACTTATACGCTCGATGGTAATTGGAATTCGCATAACACTGCTTAATAGTGCAATAAAATCTAATATTTGCAGAACACTACTTAAAAAATAATAACTAAAAATTAAGCTATTTCTCTTAATTGTTATAAATCTAATATTTTTGTAATACTAGATGGAATAGTAGATATTTAATAGTAGTTTTTCTACTCTTGTAACTAAAATAGCATTTAAAACACTAAAATGCACGTCGCTAAGCGACCTTTTAATCACGACTTCATAACCTGTGACTAAAGAGCCTCTTAGTCACGTGCTGAAGTTAGCAACGATGTTTTAGTCACGGGGTGAAGTTAGGTTCAAACAGTATTTGCTTTATTAGCCACAGCCAAAACTAAAATCAGGTTAGTTTTCAACAGGCAACATTGACATTTGTCAAGCGTAATTTAACCTAATATAATAAATGCCAAATTTTACTGAAATCATATGTTGTTATCTTGTCTAAATTTGTGGTCGTAGAAGAAGTATTGTATGTAACACATTATATAAACTCGTCTAGACACTCCTTTATGAAACACTCGCTGCTCTACGCTCACTCGTGCCTAAAAAACTCGTGACTAAAATTACGTTTATTGAACTTGTTACATAATATACTATTACGATAAAAGTGCGCAAAGCTAGTCTTTATTCGAGTGGGGCAGAGTTAAAACGCCAGTAAGCGAGCGTTTTAAGCACTGCGAGTGACTAAATTTTATCTACGATAGAATCTAAAAATCACGGTAAATGTAAAAAAATAAATATAAATTAGGATTACTAGCAAACGGTCGCAATTAAAAATTTGAAAACACGTTGCTACTGACGACGTAAACTAATGAAAACATGTTATTTAACAGTCGTTTTACAAACTTAAAACTGCCAACTAAAAGTCAATTTTACATACTGTCGTAGATAATAGTAGATTATATAACTCATCATAAATTTGACCAATAGTAATTGAGATTATTATTTTCGATGCTCTTGTGATATTATAACTGATGATATTATAAGTGAGAGAAATGCATCATTATTTGCGAGTGCGAATTTTGAATCGCGAGTGCCCCAGTACGAGCGATACAATTTCTCACGAGCTTATAATGGCATTTCGCTCACGCGTGATATACTATGTTTTATCTTACAGTAGCAATTCTTGTGCCTAAATAGTTTGCGCAGTCAGAATATGTCGCGAAATAAATTTAGAATTAGTCTCCTATGATTTGTGATATACGTTTGACAGTACTGAAGTGTATTGGCACTACTGAAGTGTATTGGCACTACTGAAGTGTATTGTCAGTCTATGTCAAATTCGAGGTTCGTAGGTTAGGTTTTGTTTGTTATTTGACACAGACTGAGGCAAAACTTAACCTGAAAATTACGAATTTGACATAGCTTGACAGTGCTACCAACAATGCAGTAGTATAAATAATGAAAACTCACTCATTTTAGTCACTGAAAACAGTTGTATAGTGTATGGTAATAGGCGCTACTGTAAGATACTAGCTATTTAAGTAACAAGGAATGTAAGGCCCTATTAACATTTGAAGTAGGCAAGTACAAGCCAAGACGAAGTCGCGGCTTGTTGCCTGCCGAAAATGTTAATAGGCGATACATTCCAAGTTATCTTATTATATTTTTCACGCTGCTTATAGAAATTTTCCTTGATTTTTGAAAAAATCGTTTGGTTTGTCACCTGTCACCAGGATTAGTTTTCGTGAGTCGTGTTACCTGTGAGTGTCACATGTCACATAAACATTTGCAATTTATAAACAAAACGTCTAAATCTGCATCTTGCTTTGCTAATTTTATTATCCTAGGAACTTAATAATAAGATTAAGTTCCGTTGTAAAGAAAAAGCAGCAAACAAATATAATCACCGTCTTACACGTTTTGTTACTAAGGCTGTATCACTGACTTACCCGATCAGTAGCGGGAAATAGCTACTTATGCAACAATTGTTAAAAGTTCACGTTTATGCACGAGACATGAAAACTTTGTCTCGTGCATAAACGACTTTTAGCACGCGTTGCATACACTATTTTATCTACGACCTTAATTTTACTGTTATTAATCCATAAATATGGATTTAACAAAGGTTTGCATCTACGACACTTCTAATTTATGTCATAGTAAACAGTAGGCCTCGGCCCGCGGGCGAATGTTTGCGAAGCCAGTACTGTCAAGGTCAGTTACGAAAGGTAATTATTAATACTCCACATCTGTATTCATTACATAACGCTTTAATTATTTCAAAAACACTTTACCTGTAACGCAAGAAGTAAGTAGAATAACTTTACAACTTCACTTCCAGTTCGAAATTGTAGTTTTATAACCTCACTTTATACCACAGATGCGCTTAAAGTAAACAGCTGATTTCTTTAACCACGCTAAACTGTAAAACGTCACTTTTAGTGAAACAAGCTAGTGCTAAAAGACCTGCTTTTAGTAGTGGTCGTAGATAAAATAAATTAAGATAATTATCGCCTAGGTGGAATGCAAATTTAGAATAAATCAAAAATGCATTTTACACAGGGTGTCCCAAAAACAATGGAACACCGATTAGTCATAGATTCCTTACGTTATAATAAATCGATTAAACCTAATATACCTTAGTACGAAGTCCCTTAACTAAGAAGTTATAGGGCCTTGAGGTTCAATTTTTTATCTTTTATTTTTTTGTTAATGTAGATTTGAATTTTGGTGTACATGCGCACTACTATGTACTGCACTAGTAAACATTTTTTCATAAATTAGACTTGGCTTTAAGATGCACTTTACCTATCTTTGAAAACTATTTTTAACTCTAATTTCGTCATCTGTAATGTTTTTGAAATTTTGGGTTATTATTTGAAAGAGAATTAAAATGCACAAAAATAATGTACTCTTAGTTCTTAAGCCTAAAAGCAGACGTTTACCTAAAATGCGCATCAAAGGGTTTTGGTTATCATTAGGACGTGCAATTATCAAGTAGCCATGATCATAAAAACAATGGTCATAAAGTAAAAAATCAGTAAAAGGCTTTAGGCAGAACTTCCCTCGTCGACATTTTGACACTAATTAATTTTAAAAATCAAATTAAGTTAGGAGTACAAATATCTTCACATTTCTAATAAATTAAATACATTTTCAAATTTAAAAAATTGTATTCCGTTTGGGTTTGAACACGCTGCATCTGCGGCTCTGCAGGATACTCCATCCTGGCTGAGTCTCCGCAGAGGATGTATGTGCGGCGGAATGCTATCTGAGCTACCGCGTCTCTTCGCGAAAAGTCCGGCGCGCGCGTCTCATGAAGAGCGCTGTGTAATGGTTGAAACATTTTTATCTTTTGTGACATTATCCTTTATCAGTTGAGTCTTATTTTCGGCAAATGTAAAGCCTCACCTATGTGAAAGCTATTACTTGCTTTTATTTCAAAATGAACACAAAAATAAACAAAATTCTATTATTTTAAGGTTATTTACTTATTTAGCGTATGGCTTGTACATACACATTACAATAATAATAATAATAATAAAAGTCAGTGTATAAAAAAATCATTTTATCTACAGTTCAATGTCAAGGTGTCTCAATCCACTGCAGCAGGCGTCACATCTACGAAATCTTTGCCCTGGAAGGCTCTATGTGAGCATTGAAACGTGATGTGATTTACGGTTTGGTTCAGTTCCCCGCAATTGCAGGCAGCGGTGGGTCGCTTGCCCCATTTGTGCAAGGAACTACCGCATCTACCGTGACCAGTCCGGATCCTACTGAGGGCTGTCCATGTTTTGCGTGGTAAATCGAAGCCTAGCGGTGGTTTCCCGATATCCAAAATATTATGCCAAACGGCTGGTGCTTGGTTAGTCCATTTATCTTTCCATGCGGTTGGTCCATCAAAGCCCTCCACGTTGAGCTTTTGTGCAGTTTTTACTGCAGGAGCCCTGGATTTAAGTCTTCGGGACGTTGTCTTCAGATCCTCATGAATAGGGTGTAAACCATTGGTAACAACCTTTTTATACTTTCTGACAAGGTTACATTGTCGACGAATGTTCGGAGGGTGGATGTTGCTTAGTGTGGGTAACCAGTATGTTGGTGTGGACCTGATGGTGCCGGATATGATTCTCATGGTTTGATTTAGCTCGGTGTCGATTTTCCTGAAGTGGGCACTATTTAACCAGACAGAAGAACAGTATTCTGAAGTGGAATACACCAAGCTGAGGGCTGATGTTCTTAGTGTCGACGCTGAGGCTCCCCAGGTTGTACTGGATAGTTTTGAGATGATACTATTTCTCGTTCTTAATTTGGATGCAACATTCGACAGGTGCCTGTTATATGTTAGTGTTCTTTCGAGCGTGACTCCAAGATATTTTGGGTTGTGATTGTAAGGTAGGGAGTGACCACTTATCTGAAGTTTAGAGTTAGATTTGCCATTCTGGTGTTTAGATGAAAACAGCATGCTTCTGTTTTTGTAGCACTGGGAGTTAGGCTCCATTCGCAAAAACATCGGTGCAATAGACTACGATCTTGCGTGAGTACTCTCTCCAAATTGCGGGAACATTGGTGTTGATATGGTATGCAGATATGTACAGATTAAATAGGAGAGGAGCGAGGACGGATCTTTGTGGTAGCCCATTATTTAGTATTTTTGATTTGCTAATATTGTCTCCCATAATTACTTGTATCGTGCTGTTGGAAAGTATAGCTGTAATCAAGCGAGTTATTTTCGTACACTTTAAGGTTTTTAGTAGGTTGTACGTCATCCCATCCTTCCACACCGTGTCGAAGGCAGATGTGAGATCTACGAATACAGCGCCGGTCTTTGAGCACTTTTCAAATCCTGCTTCAATATAGGTGGTCAAAGCTAGCACTTGGTCGCCGTAGCTGCGGTTTGGTCTAAACCCAGCTTGTTCTTGAGGGATACGTTTGAAAATACTTGGACTTATTCTGTTATATATTAGTCTCTCTAACAGTTTGAAGCTGATACTCGGTAGTGCTATGGGTCTATAGTTTTCTGGAGCCGTGGATGGTTTGTCTGGATTTAGTAACGCAATTATTTTAGATCTTTTAAATTCTGGTGGGAGAGCGCCCGTGTTGGGGATAGCTGTGGAAAACTCTCTCAGCCATCTCCTGGCATTTGGGCCACAATGTGTGAGAAATTACAGATGGATACCGTCAAAACCAGGTGCCTTTCCGCTTTTCATACCTTGGAGAGCTGCTGTTAGTTCACTGGGGCTTAATAAATTAGAAAAGCTTGGCATGACACCACAGTGACGTCTCAGGCCTGCCAGATCTTTTCTTACTTGTTTAGAAAAAGGCGCTATTTGATTTGGCTCTAGACGCCTCCACAATGCGATTGGCTACTTGATCAGCTGTCACCGTTATGCTGACTGAGGTTTATGAGAGCTACCTCCAAGTTTCTTCAGGAGACTCCAGGCCTTTCTGCTTGGCCGCTTAAAGTCCATGTTAGAGGCTGTCTCATTCCATTTCTCCCTTCTGGCTCCATCAAGGCTGTGAATGAGGTTATCTGTGACATCAGTGCGGCCATTCTTCACGAAGTCGTTGTACACGGCCTCACAGTTTGCATCCCAGCCGGGAATATAATCTTTTCTGTAACCGCTAGGTATGTGCTTTTTGGCCGTTGATACCGTTAATTTCACAAATCTGTGATAATTGCGTACCAATGGCGGAATCCATCGGATATTTTTATCAAAATCGGATGTGAAGTTGTCCAAATTTGCTTTTGTAAAATTCCAACTTGGTAGAGGGGTGGATTGGATTATCGGGATTCGAAGACCTATTTCTAGAATTACCGGTCGATGTTGTGAACGTGGAAAGCCAGTTAAGACATGTCGAGTTATAGGTAGTGGGACTCCGTTCTCATCCGCACTGACAAAACATAGGTCAGGGTTTGTTTCACTGCTCCATCTGCCTAATTTGAAAGTAAGCTTGTCTTTGGGGTTGAAAACTAGGTGCAGTCCGGAAACCTCAGCCCACTCGGCTAGATTGAATCCATTTGCATCGCATTTGCGGTAACCCCAGAAGGTATGGTGACTATTAAAGTCACCTAGATATATGACAGGATGTTCTAATGCTGGCAAGGTGTTGTAAGGCCATATGGTGGCAGGGGGTTTGTAAACATTTATTATTTTTGTATTGTTAAACTTTACGGTCACAAAATGTATTTTATTGCTATCGGATGTGGATTCAAGCTGTACATCTATATTGTTGCGGGCATATGTGGTGACACCATAGTGCTGGTGGTATGTAGCTCCAACCAGGTAATATCCTTGTAAGGTGCCTCGTGATTTTAATTCTACTTCGTATTTTGTATGAGTTTCTTGAACTGCGATAATGTCAATGTTATTTTTTAAGGTGCTCACCCTGTATATATTTGTATGAAATTGTACCGGTTTCATGCGAGGTAGATATATAACATGTATGCAAAGTATCGTCTTCTTCCGACAAATTCTTTTTGAGCTATACTGCCAACAGGTAGACAGACAGACAGACGGACGGACAGACAGACAGACAGACAGACGGGCGGACAGACAGGCAGACAGACAGACGGAATTGAGAAAACCTTTTTTCGTCATCTAGTGACCTTGAACGTGAAGATCTGAAAAAATCTTGGAAGGTGATTTTTTCGTGATTAAGGTCTACACGTTACCCTTTTTCTGTGACGTAACAATTTTCTTTGTCTATTTAACAATAAGGAACTGGACGAAACAAAAAAGCTGCAGTTCTTAATCAGGTCCTCTTTAACTATGTCTTATTTCATAATACTGTCAATGTGACATTTGTCCAATATGACAGTAATATAATGGGCAATAACGAGCAAACGAGCAAGGCTAAAATCTTATTTTAAACGTTAGGGACTTCTTCGAAGAGGAGAATCATCGGATTACATAGGTCAAGAATGTCTTGGTTTGAACAATGTGCTGTTCAAAGCATCCCTTACATTAAAGCTTAAGTATATGTCAAATTCTTTCTGAATTCTACTACCTGTGATCTAAATGATCTTTTTAAATTTCACTGTAATGTAAGACATACGTTTTAAACGCTATGTTTTGTTATTTCTGAAGTCACAGCAAAAAGGTAATGTGTAGACTCTACAATACTTCCTTCGTCTTTCAGACGAGAGATGTAAAAAACAATGGTAAATCAATTAATGACATTAGAATTTGTTCTTTTATGTTTAAGAAAATGCCGCTACATAACGAATTCTTCAATGCTGAAAGGTTCGTTATGTCGTAGCATTTTCGTAAGCACAAAAGACAAAAAACTGATGTCACCAATGTCATTAATTGATTTCTGGTTGTTGTTTACTAGATTACAATCATTACTCATTGTTTTTGTGATCATGGCTACTTGATAATTGCACGTGTTAATGACAACCCAAAACATTTGATGCGCAATTTAGGGTAAATGGTTGCTCTTACACTTATGAAGTAAGAGTACATTGTTTTTGTGTATTTTAATTCTCTTTCAAATAATAACCTAAAATTTTAAAAACAGGTTTATCTATTTATCTTGGTACTCAGCCAACAGCCGTTAGGCCAACTATAGGCGTCGCTGTACATTTTATGGGTGATTTCCAACCGCACTAACGACTGTCATGATGTTATTATGACTTCCGGGACCATTTATTTACGTGGCAGCCGTATCACGAGGCGCCGAGAGAAGCAGCCTTGGAACTCCTATCCAAGTTCTGACCAGAGAGAGCGTTGCTTAACTCTGCTGATCGAACGTGGACGCTTGTTCAAGCTACACCACCCGGGACCTCGAAGTTAGAGCTAAAAAAAGTTTTCAAATATAGGTAAAGTGACCCTTACAGTCGAGTATAGTTTTTTCCTATTAGTGCAGTACATAATAGTAAGTATGTATACCAAAATTCTCTACATTTGTGGAAATTAACAAAAAAATAAAAAATAAAAATGTTTACTTCAAGGCCCTATAACTTCTTACTGAACGAACTTTGTACTAAGGTATATTAGATTTAATTGATAAATAAACAATCGATGAACCTAGACATGAGTTTATTTGGTAAATACACAAACGATTCAAGTACAGTACAATTCAAGCGTAACATCTGTACAGTTTAACAGCTAACCGGAAACTAATTTTGTTAGGTTTATATTACACTTGCCTACCAACCACATTAGAAAAAAAGTTACTACTGCTACCAACATAATTAAATGTTTTGTATATCTTAACACTTCCTCTCAAAATATTAATTACTACTAGCATAAACATGAAATAGTAATATAATCTTAACTCAAATGTCAAAAATATTAATTACTAGCATAAACAGGAAATAGTAATGCAATCTAACTACAATTTCATACAATGAAATAGCCACATACAAGACAGCATTTTTTTACATTGCATTAAACAGTTCATGCCAAGAAAATTTCTTAACATCTGAAAACGCACACGAGTTAAAGGTTTCGTGAAGATGTCAGAAATTTGGTGTTCACTGTTAACGTGTTCAACATTAAACGCACCTTCACTATATTTCTCCCGCACAAAGTGAAACCGCACAGCTATGTGCTTTGAACGTTTATGAAATTCAGGATTCTTTGCCAGTTTAATTGCACTTGCATTATCTATCAGCAGCGTGGGAATAACCTTTGACATTTTGAGTTCCCAAATTAAACGTTCCACCCAAACCAGCTCCTTGGCTCCTTCGCTTGAAGCTACATATTCCGCTTCAGTAGTCGATAGCACAATGCATTTCTGCTTTTGGCTTATCCAGGTAATTGCCGCATTTGAATACAAACATACTACACCTGTTCTAGACCGCCGTGTTGTTGCATCACCAGCAAAATCTGCGTCGCTGTATGCCTCTATTTTGGCCTCATCTGGGTCATGTCGATACAGCAATCCGAAGTTCATGGTTCCCTTTAGGTACCGGAATATCATCTTCACTGCGACCCAGTCCGCATTTTTCGGATCATCCAGATTTTGCGATACCATACTGACTGCATAAGATATATCCGGCCGCGTAGCCGTTGCCAGGAACATTAGCGATCCCACTGCCTGCCGGTATGGAACACCTTCGGCAATTTTATGATCGGGTTGTCCATTGCTGCACTCAGATGGCGGTGACACAGGATTCGATTCTGCCATTCCAAATTTTTGTAGAATTCTTTTGGTGTAGGCTTCCTGTCCAATGAATATTGCACCATCGTCCTTCTGTGTGACTTGCATTCCTAGAAAACAATTTAATGAACTTAAAGTTACTTTAAATTCGAGTTCCAAATCACGCAAAAAAGGTCGAATTACATTATCGTCCGTGCCAGCCACCAGTCCATCGTCGACGTAAACTGCAACCAGTAATTTACACTGATCCTTCACACGTATGAATAAACACGGATCTGCAGAACTTTGAATAAAATCACGACTGCACATAAACGCAGCAAACCGCTTATTCAGCAACGTGGAGCTTGCTTCACTCCATATAAACTACGGTTTAGTTTGCATACCCTTCCGGTTCCATCGTTGTATCCCTCAGACTGTTTCATATAAACTTCCTCTTGCAAGTCACCATATAGAAAAGCTGTGCTTGGGCATCAATTTTCTGGAAATGCCTTAACTCGGTTTCATACGCTCTTAAAGCATCCTCTGTAGGTTCCCCGCTCGGTTTCACCGGCTCCAAACACGTCCCATTGACGTAACCAAGTACCTCGTGGTGGCGACACAGCAATTCTATTTGCCTCCTCCACTTCGTCCAGTTTCCAGCACCTTCTAGCTTCTCCATCTGAACTTTGTAGAAATCCACTACGCGTTCAAGTCAAACACCAAACCGAAAAACGTGTTTTTGCTCTTGCTGTTCAATGTTCCGTTACGCGACTGCACTTATATCGCTAAAAATGTCTTATATCCGCGCACTAAACGATCTGGGCCCATAACCAATTGATAAATAAACAATCGATGAACCTAGACATGAGTTTATTTAGTAAATACACAAACGATTCAAGTACAGTACAATTCAAGCGTAACATCTGTACAGTTTAACAGCTTGTTACAAGCTAAACTCGTCAGATCGACAAAAACGAGCCACATGTTGGGATGGCCAGTTTGTTACAGTACAAAACGGTAACTACGGCCTAACCTCCAGCCCTTCAAGCGTGCCACACAAACTTGTACGCTTGGGGACCAGATAGTTAGCTGCAAAAGAACTATAAACGACGACGAAATCGGGAATACGCCGAAAAGCAAGCCCTGACTCTCGTTACGAGATGGTTGTAACAAAATCTCACCGGCTATTGGTTGCTCAAAAGGAGAAGGGTCGTGGTAAAAAACACTACATGAAAGTCAGGGCGGTACTTTGGCACAAAAGGGTGTAATGATGGTAAATGTAGGACGCCACTCCATTCTAACTAACTAAATCGAACCCACTTGAATGGAGAAGTGTGGGCTCAATTCCCACTAACAACTAGGCAAGTTTGGTTCGGCTAACACGCTACGGCACTGACTTACCTTAACGAAACAACTTCCTGAAGCAGCTGCTAAACTCCTTTACAACTAACTGAAAAGGAACACAACAACAAACAAAATATCGTCAACACAAATCAAAGACATCAGTACAATGAGCTCTATTCAAATAATAAATAAAATAAGCAGGTAACAATAGACATGAAATGTTTGACTAGTTACAAGAAAAATAATCAAAGGGGTTAGTTACTAATTTACGTTACAAGTTACTTCAATACGAACAACAATGCTAACTATAGCAGTAATATTAAGCCGGAATGTTCAACACTTTTTGATGAAAAGAACACTATGTAGTAGGCACGATAATTACATAAAACGTTGACGAAAAGAACACTAGGTTATACACGACAGTTTCATAAAATACAAGCATGGTTTACCTTGTAGGAGTTTAGCTGGCTGTAATCGACGGTCGGCGCGGTAGGGTGTTTTGCCTTCCAAGCACCTGCCTTAAGATGCGTGAAGAAATGAACGACAACGGGAACGGGGAATCCCAGAGTAGATGGAATGCGGAACTCAGCCTCGATATTAAAGATGGTAACGACAGCAAACGGGGTCGGTAGAATGCAATCATAATCCCATCGACGGGTAGACGACGTACACAGCGGTAATGGGAAAAGCCCTCGACATGCGAGAACGGTGCACGTCATGCTTAGTTAACGATGGTCTGGTTAGGAGTCCGTGAACAAATCCGCCCATGGCGACAACTTAGAAGATCTCGCAATCTTCCGACGATAAAGAACTCCGACCACGTTTTAACTAAAACTGATTCACTTCAATTCCCCACGGCTGTTGTAACTGATATTCCCTCGTACCGATAGCATACGACTCCTTCATAAGGCACCAACAATAACGAAACACATAAATTAACGCAGAATACGGAAACGAGAACAAAGCCACCCCCAACGGCTGCATCACGCGAAGCCGTCAGGGGGGCGATCTTAGAATACTTACTGTATCCTTCAAGATCGGGTCGGGACTGAATTTCAAACTGCGGCTAAACCCTACGGCTACCAACGCGTCCTATATGCATCTTTCTCTTGCATATGCGAAGACGAAGGAAGGTAACGAAAAATTTCAACAGAATCGCAGGACAGCTGACTGGACAATTCACACGGGACTCGAAGGTTAAAAGTCTCGGACTAGCAAAATACTGGGAAACGATAATCTGCATCCGCCTGCAGGCAACAAAGAACAAAGGGTAAATTTAAAAATGAAATTCTGCTAACAAAGCGTGACTATCTGCATTAATTTTAACCGATAAACGGACCGCGAGGTACAAATGCCTAAATGCGCTGCAAAGCAGAGGATAGGCAGGGCCGGATCGAGCCCAAAATTTAAAATGATGTTAGGTTTATATTACACTTGCCTACCAACCACATTAGAGAAAAAGTTACTACTGCTACCAACATAATTAAATGTTTTGTATATCTTAACAGATTTAATCGATTTATTATAACGTAAAGAATCTATGACGAATCGGTGCCCCATTCTTTTTGAGACACCATGTATGTGGTCTCGTAAAAATAACGCAAAGAATACATTTCCTTCTTTTAAGGGTATTATCATCTAAAATTTAAAAAAAAAACTTGAATTAGTTGTAATTGTAGAATCGGTGTCACGCTCTATGTATACAGTGTGTCTCAGGATTGATGTTACAAGAGGTGAGATGGACTAATAGCTTTTTAATTTTAGGTGGAACTTCCTGAAATTTTGTGTAAGGCCATAATTTCTCATCCTGAACAACTTTTCTTGGTAAAATTCTGCCGTATCATGAATAACAAGGGTAGTTTAATTGAAAATAATAGCTATTTACGTTATTAGACCGGTAGCAACATTTTTATGGCCGCGCCAATACTTTACAAGTTGAGCCCGTAGGGCAAGGCCATAAAAAGGCTACCGGTCGTGTATCGTATAAGATTTTTTAGGATACCAGTCCGGTAGATAAAATTTACCGGCCGGTAGTTCTACTACTGGTCTAGGCCGGTAAATTTTATCTACCGGACTCGTTTGTAACTATGTAAACGCTAGTTACCAATGCAGTATCCTAAAAAATCGTTTTCGCTTCACTGTCAAGGCCAACTTGTTTTTCAAAACCACAATCTTAAAATAAAATTCAAAGATTTTTAGTCTATCGCATCTCTTGTAACATCAATCCTGGGACACACTGTATATAGGATTTCATAATTTCGGTCAACTTCCCGTCGGTAAACTTTCTATCGGTAAAGTGTTTTCGGTAAACTTTCCTAGATCCGTATTTTTTCTCTCAACACTTTTGTGACGTATGTTACTATTAACACGTAAGGTAGTTTTGTAATTATTACTAGTATTTACAAAAATCTGATTTTTAAAACCACTGTTTATTAAAGCATTGTATTAATACCCAATTTTCAGGTATGCGTGATCATGTATATTCGGTGGACGAAAATGGACGATTTGTATGTAAGCAATGCGGCTCATCCTACAAACAAAAGGGACATCTAACACGACATGTCAAGTACGAATGTGGAAGCGAGCCCAAATTTATATGCAAGTTTTGTAAACGAGGATTTACACGAAAAGATGGCCTTAAAGTGCATGAAGTACTAAAACATTTTCAGCAGTAATTAGCAACAGAGTTTCTATTCAACATGTATTTTATAATTAAATTTATCTATAAATATAACCACTCTCAGTTAATTGTAAATTACATTCTCATTAAAAGTTCGAGTACGGACATACTTATTAAAATTATCTGTTATTTGTTGATATCTGTACTCGATTAAAACGGTTTCCGGCTACTTACGAAAATTTATTAAAATATGGAAATTCTGATTGGCACCCACATTTAGAAATTTTCCCAAAAACATCCAGTAAAAAATCACGTGTTTCGCTAACATATTTTTATCTTTTTCAGACATGTAAATTGCTATTTTAATAATGTTTTATACTGGGTGTCCCAAAAAGAATGGGACACCGATTAGTCATAGATTCCTTACGTTATAATAAATAGATTAAAGTCCCTTCAATAAGAAGTTCTAGGGCCTTGAAGTTCAATTTTTTATTATTTATTTTGTTAATTTCTACAAATGTAGAGATATCGATTTGAATTTTGGTTTTACATACTTACAATTATATACTGCACTAATTTTTTTTCATAAACTAGACTTGACTGTAAGAGGCACTTTACCTAACTTTCAAAATTTTGTAGTTCTAACTTTTATCCGTAACATTTTATAAAATTTTAGGTTATCATCTGAAAGAGAATTAAAATGTACAAAAATTATGTATTTTTAGTTCTAAAGCATAAAAGCAACCGTTTACCTTAAAATGCCCATCAAAGGTTTTTTGTTGTCATTAAGACGTGCAATTATCAAGTAGCCATGATCACAAAAACAATGGTCATCTAGTAAAAAACAATGATAAATCAACTAATGACATTAGTGACATAAGAATTTGTTCTTTTTATGTTTAAGAAATGCCGCTACATAACGAATTCTCCAATGCTGAAAGGTTCGTTATGTCGCAGCATTTTCGTAAGCACAAAAGACAAAAAACTGATGTCACCAACGTCATTAATTGATTTCTTGTTGTTGTTTACTAGATTACAATCAATACCCATTGTTTATGTAGTCATGGCTACTTGATAATTGCACTTCTCAATGACAACCAAAAACCTTTGATAGGCATTTTGAGGTAGACGGTTGCTCTTACGCTTATGAACTAAGAGTACATTATTTTTGTGTATTTTAATTCTCTTTCAGATAATAACCTAAAATTTTAGAAAATGTTACAGATAAAAGTTAGAGCTAAAAAAGTTTCGAAAGATAGGTAAAGTGCCTCTTACAGTCAAGTCTAGTTTATGAAATCTTTGCTATTAGTGCAGTACATAATAGTAAGTATGTCTACCAAAATTCAAATCGATATCTGTACATTTGTAGAAATTAACAAAAAAAAAATTAAAAATTGAACTGCAAGGCCCTATAATTTCTGACTGAATGGACTTTGTACTAAGGTATATTAGGTTAAATCGATCTATTATGACGTAAGGAATCTATGCCTGATTGGTGTTCCATTCTTTTTGGGACACCCATATAACTGATGAAGCTAGCAAAACTAGCGAAACGCCTCAATAAATTAAATTTGTTAAATATTAAGGTATGTTAACGACAACATGATTTTTATTTATTAACAAAAAACATACTTAATTAATCAACCTTTTTATTAAAAATCTACTATAAAATTCATCAAGATATCCAAAGTAATTATAGTATGATTTTTCTGTATTTTTAATTTCGAAAGACTGAGGCCAATAATTATGCTATGTCGCTATTTCAGTTCAAATAAAGCACTCACTGTCTTTGTATTTGGTATATTTTGTATGGGAATTTTAAACTCAGCAATATTTATTTCTATTCGGTTAAAGAAAATGTAAGCGATACAGAATTTGTAAGCGTCTGTACGTGTTTTCGTTGAAAAGTGAATGCGTATTTCCAAATGCATAATTATACTGTATGAAAATGTAATGACTCGCTTTACCTCCGGTTTAATGTGTATGTGCGTGGTTGAAGAAAATTCGCTCATTTGCTGCTTATTTTAGATAGCTAGCGTAAACAAATATTTATCGGTACATTTAATTTAGATATGTTTTTATTCAAAGTGAGTTTTACAATTATGATAGCTCAGAGTTGTCTCTTGGTGCGTTTGAGTTCTAGAATGTTAATCAGTAATTATCGTTTAGTACTCATTTTCAAGTTTTAAATTTCGCGCTATTTTTGTTATCTAGTGCGCAACTCCTCCAAGATTTAGAGGGTTAGACGCTCGCTCTCACTTAAGTGCGAGCCTTGCTACCGATAATATTAAGGAGTTCATGAGTTTATGTTTGTATTGTTTATCTTGAAATTATTTCTTTTTTGACATTAAATTAAAAAGTTGATAGTGTAAAATGTGCTTTATTTATTATACATCTCTAAAACGTCTTGATAGCGTTCTGCGTAAAGAAAAACATATATCCTGCCCCAGCACTATGTGAGCTATCTATATCTACCCTTGAACACTTTTACGATAAGCAATGCCTTCAGCCCAAAGTGTATAGTGAATACAATTAAAACTCGGATGGAAGATATTTTATAAGGTTGTAGCTCTCTAAAACTCGATAAAAAAGGCTGAGCATAAGCAGAGGGCTAAATCCGCTTAGAGATTCATGATTAGGACGGTTAGCGTCACCTTTTGGAACCATCGGTAATTATCTGTACTGTCCTGAAACCCTGATTTAAGACGGGGACCGCTGCACTTTTTCCTATAAGATGGCAGCACCATAGAAACAGCACGGTATTTTAAAATCTGTTATACGTCGTTCACAATTAAAATTAACCAATTATTTTTATATATATTGTTAGAAAACAACACGCTGAAGGGTGTGATCAAATTTCACCTGGATGTGAAGTCAAATAACAGAAATATTAAATAAATAAAATATAAATATTTGAATTTCTTTTTGGTCCAAACTTGACATGTTAATAGCTTATTCCCTAGATAATGTTATTATAAAACTAATTGTGGAATATAAACCACATTGCTAGACAAATAAACCTAAACGACAGATTTTAGTGAGAGAATTGTGACACTGGAATATGCGTTTGCGATAATAGCTGCCCTAAACTTGGGCAACTGTTTGATAGATGGCGCCGTCAACTGTTCTGTGACGTCACATGACATGCCTGGTGATTTGTGATTGCGATTTTGGTTATGTTAATGGAATCCAGTTTTAGCAGCAAAATTTTGCGCGTTAATCGCAAAATTTTAATTGAAAGCGGTAAAACTGAAATGCGTTTGGCTTATGATGAAGGTATGGGGACACAGTGCTACATAAAACTCATTATCAAGTTAGAAGTTTCGTATGGACATGCAGAGCACGATGGCGGGAAATTTAAACTTTGCAATGTACTGGCAAATGCCTGAATTTATTGATGAAGATAAAATATTGAAAAATACACGTTTGCTTATGAGCATCTTAACGAGACTCATTTGGTTGCCACAAAACTCGGCTCACCGCCTCATTTTGGCAATCAAACTCGTATCGTGAAGATGCTCATATTCAAACTTGTATCGTTAATATCTACAACATACCATTAATGGAAAATAATAAGAGATTTTATAACGCAGAGAAAATAACAAAACTACATTATTTTCAATACATCGTCCTTTTCGTCCTCTCTATTGAACAAAAATAGTAATTAATAATAAGTACATAAAAATGCTACACATTTTAACATAAGCTATCAATTCTAAAGAAAAAATGCTCATTATGTTTATGGTAGTTTCTGATGATAATACTTTCTAGATTACAAGAGTTTTTTAAAACTAAAACGTAAGAAAAAAATATAAAAACGTAAGATTCACGTGAAAAAAGAGTTTTTTTTTAAAGAAAAACGTAAGAGAAGATTTAAAAAACATACGATCCATATAAAAAATAGTTTTTTAAAACTAAAACGTAAGAAAAGATTTAAAAAAAACGAAAGATCCATATGAAAAAAACGTTTTTTTAAACTAAAACGTATGAAGAGATTTAAAAAACAAAAGGTGAACATGAAAAGCGTGTTTTAAGGAAAATCTAAGAATGAGTTTTTTTACAAGGAAAACGTAAGAAAAGATTAAAAAAACATAAGATCCATATGAAAAGAGGGTTTTTAAAACTTAAACGTAAGAAAAGATTTAAACAACGGAAGATCCATACGAAAAAGCGTTTTTTTAACTAAAACGTAAGAAAAGATTTAAAAAACAAAAGGTTAATATGAAAAGCGAGTTTTTTTAAAGACAAACCTAAGAATGACTTTTTTACAAGAAAACGTAAGACAAGATATGAACAAGTGAAAGATTGATATTAAAAGTATTTAAGCAAAGAATTAAAATTGTACGTAAGAAGTACTGTATTAAGAAGAAAATAGAAAGGGTTTTAAGTTAAAAAGAAAAAATAAGTAGGGAACGAACAACGGATCCGAAAAACAGAAGCACATCAGATATTCGACCAAACAGTTCAATTCAAGAGAGAGAGAGAGCACTAGGCGCGGGTTAGAGGCAGTAAAAACGAACACGAGATTTGCGTGCGCGAGCGACAGAGAAAGAAATGTTCCTACGAGCGTTAGGTAGGTAGCAAGTTCGAAGCCGGTTCAAGGCAATTTTTTTTAAAATCCTTCAAAGTGCGTATGCACATACATAACCCGTGTCATCTCGAAAACTGAAATTGGGCGTCGCAGAAGCAAGGGCAACATGCACTTCAAACAATTTTCAAGATCGAGCGGACCACCAGCCCATGATATAAATACAAGGGTATGCTCGAGAGATGGTAACCCACTGCGCACGTGAACCACATGACGTCACATTCGTAAGGTCTCGGGCATGATTATCATGGTCTCGGGTATATCAGGAGGGCTTCGGCATGTTGGACGATGGTTGCACGCATTACACGTCGATAACCCTAACCTCATTTATACGGTTTCTCTCCTGTGTGAATTCTTGCATGTCCAACTAAATCGCGTTAGAACAACTATAAGGTTTTTCTCCTGTGTGCGGAAAAGAGTTATATCAATAAAACCGCGTATTATTCACACGAAAAATAGCATTTATTACAATTGCGTACGATTTCCCTCCATTTCACCATTAACTTGACCCACTACAAATGCAAAATACGATTTTTTCGGGAGACTTTTAAAACGTAACTTTCAAATTGCCACCTATTGATGACGTCGTCTGGTTCACGCTTTCTCATTGGTCGTTGAGAAAAGCTGCGCTCGAGCATACCCTTGTATTTATATCATGCACCAGCCGAATTTCCAGAATAGCGAAAGATGCAAGCGCAGCATGTAACACGAAACCAGCAAACACGTGGGGGCGGCTACAATGCGATAAGATAACAGCCATTCGGCGACACATCAGTTCTTGGAAATGCACGCAGTATAGCCTCTGTCTAAAACTTTAGCGCCCTCTCTTTGGTAGAAGCGTGAACGATACATCTGCTACCCAAATTAATTTATTAGAGGTATTTCTTATACTACCGCCCTCTTGTGCTGTTATTCCGTAATTCGTGTGGAAATTAAAATTACAAACGAGTCCCCACTACTACGGTCCCGCTCTTAATGAGAGGGTCTTAGCAGATTTCCCCTGCTCTCTTGGGTCTCAACCGGTAGAGATCGCCACAAATAGCGGATGGAGGAGTTTCCCGTAGATAATTGCCGGAATTGCGCATCTTAATGCTGAAGAATAGAATATTTCTTTTCTTGACCTTGATGGCAGTAGCTCCATGTTGGGCACTAAACGGAGGCGTTCTCGCACCCCGAAAAAAACATTTGTGCTACAGATCTTTAAGAAGTAAGACATGCTCCGAAGTGTCTCCCCGGGACCTTAGAATTATGCAGTGCCACTAATTTTCTAACGCTTTAACGAGAAAACTATTTTTGGTTAATAGTGTCGGATTTGAAATATTCTAGTTATGCAATGCATTTAGTTCCACGGACTTGTGCGTAATTCCTTTAATTTTTTTTGGGCTGCATTTGGGAGCCCCTGGGCAAGTTAAAGCATTTCTTTGGTTGTATTGAGTTATTGAGTTGCATTGCCGTTCCTGTGCTAATCACAAGCAAAACTAAGTCGTTGAGCTCGCACACCTTCCTTGGGCGAAAGTTAACCGGACTTCGACTTGCACATTTCAAAACTTCTACAACATTGCACATTGCCTGGGACTCCATTGTTCGAAGGAACACGGCTACCGCACATTGCAAACAAGCCAAGCTGGTCATCATTAAATTGGCCCCGAAATATAACACCGCTCTAGGCAGGTATTTGTAAACACGTTTTGCGTTCCAGTGCAACTGATTTTTTAAAGTACTATGCGGGGTGTGAACGGAAAGTCTTGTTCAGTGTTGCATGAAGCGGGTGCAGACCGCTTAACCGGTATAAAATGATTTAAAGCTTTAGAAACGTTTCTTCGCGTCGTGCGTCATTTTTTAAATTTCTTTCTGTTTTTATGCAAGCATACTCTTGCATACGTAATTTTGTACTTATTTTATGTATATTTATATTCATATATGACCGAACTATAAAATTGCATACAGTCGAGGTTAGCTGTAGTGCCCGAACTCCGTTCTGAAATATCAGGGGCCCCCACGTATTATTTCAGTTTTAATATGATACAAAAACGACGTGCTGTTGACCAGTTGATTATTGTTATTGCTTAATAATTTGGATACATTGGCTTCTTGTAGGTGCATATTTTCATTTATTTGGTCATAATATAAATGGAGCCTTATTAATTTATATTTTGAGTTTGATTAATCAAAGTTTGAATTTTTGATAAAGCCACTTAAGTGGTTAAACAAAGCAAGAGACTGCTCTTTAAGCAGTTTGACTTAGATAATTGTTAAAAGTGTATATTCAGTACCTAACGCAAGAAAGTATTCACCGAGAGCATTACGTCAGCACTGAAGATTCTGTTGGCCTCACACATCTCGCTTGTCTATCTGCACTGGCGTCCAAATTAAAAAGGTGAATCAACAACTTTAGAGACGCTTTCAGTAAAGCTGTACTGTTGAGATAAGGCGAATGCAATCCTAACGCTCAGCTAGCCGTGAGCCGACCGGAGGCTTATTATCACTGATCTCTCAACGCCCTACTCTTTTTTGTCTTTTATACCGTAATAAGAAGCCATTTTAACTGATCATGCAAACTTCATCTTTATAATGTTTTTGTTCGGTGGTGGTCAGCGAATACATATCAGTTAAATATATTATTTATTGAAAACCTATTTGGTTGTTTTTCTAAAGTTACGTCATTAATAGCGTGTATTACCTGTTTTTGTGCCTCTCGCTTATACGACATATTTGCAGAAATTTCGGAGTGAAAACGTTAGTAATTTTTCAAATGTTAAGCTTGGTTATTTCGTAAAGAAAGTTAAAATATCGATCTCATAAGAACTAAAGATATTTGCGCTGATTAAGGTAAAGTGATTAGAAGATCGTAATTTAGTATCACATGTTGCCATAAAATTAGTGTGATCCATGAAATAGTAGTCGCTAACTTACTAATCTCACAAAAGCGGGGATTAAAAATATCTGTCTCACTCATTTTAGACATATACAACACCTTATCTTTACGTATTTTTGTCTAAACATGTAACGTACAACTATTATTATGTAAGATATGCGTTATTGAACCCTGTAAAAACATTTCGTCGATGTCTATCATATGTATGTATGTGTATCGGTTTAAAACGTTCATCGACGTTGTCCGATGCCTAGATTCCAATCTCTGCGATTTTCCCATTGTCTATCATTGAGGTTCCGGTCACTCATCGCTTTTCTAATTCCTTCGTTCCCGTTTTTCCTTGGACGTCCCCTTTTTCGGCGTTTTCGTGGTATCCATTGCATAGCTTCCTTGGGTAGCCTCCCTTCGGCCATTCGTTGAACATGGCCATACCATATTAGCTGACGACGTTCTACGTCTTTCATGATCGTGCCTTGTACTCCCATCTGATCTCGTATTTCTTCATTTCGAATTCTTTCTCTTCGGGAAACCCCAGCGGATCTTCTTAGAGCATTCATTTCTGTTGCCTCTAATCTCTGTCGATTTCTTTCAGTAATTCGCCATGTTTCGGATCCATAGAGTAAACTGCTTTTTATCATTGTATCGTATATGTTGTACTTTCTTCTTCTCGTTATTTGTTTACTCCATAAAATTCCATTTAAACAAGCTATTGCCTTTTGCCCTAGTATTATTCTTGATCTGATATCTTTTTCATCTGTCCCAGTTTTATCAAATATTGTTCCTAGGTACTTATATTCGTCACATACCTCTATTTCGTCTGATCCCTCTAATTTCAAATTACCGAAATCTGCTCCAACACATAAGTATTTTGTTTTTTGTAAATTCATTGCAAGACCCCATTCTTCATATGTCTCTTTTAACTTGCGCGCCATGTACTCTAAGTTATCTTTATCTCCAGCTAATACATCTTGATCGTCGGCGAATTGTAATGTATATACTGTTGTATCTTCTAGTTGTATCCCCATTCCTGAGCATTTTCTTTTCCATTGCTCTAATGCTTTTTTTATATAGATCTTGAATAGGGTGGGAGAGATGCAGTAGCCCTGTCGCAATCCCTTGGTGACGGGGAATGGTTTTGAGAGTTGTTTTCCTATTTTTACTCTTGATATTGCGTTTTCATCTAGTTTCTGTAGAGCTACAATAAGTGTATGGTTTATTTGCGATTCTTGTAGTATTTCCCATAATTTAGTTGTGGGTATATTGTCGTATGCCTTAGTTAGATCCACAAACAGCAAGTGAGTTTCTTGGTTTGTAGCAGCATTTTTCTCTATTATCTGTTTCATACAGAAAACATTGTCGGTACAGGATCTGCCGGCTCTGAATCCGCTCTGTTCTTCATCGCCATAATCTTTTTCTATAAAATCTTTCAATATTCGTCCGTATAAACGACTTATAGTGCTTGTCACAGAAATTCCCCTATAATTGTGGCAATCTTGTTTGCTACCCTTCTTATGAATAGAAGAAATATATGCCACTTTCCATTCGATTGGGATCTCTTGTCCATTAATACATTGGTTGAATACATCTGTCAGCATCATAAATAGCTTCTTAGTTCCACATTTTAGCAATTCTGCATAAACTCCTTCAGGTACGCAGGGCTTCCCATTGTTTAATTTCACTATGGCTTTAACAACCGTGTTTTCTTCTACTTCTATTATTTCCCCTTGAATCCTTACTGATTGTATGGCGTCAGTATTATCTAAGTAATTCGGTCTTGTTTCTGTTAAAAGCTCTTGATAGTGTTTTACTCATTGTTTTTCTGAAATTATAGGTATATACACCTTTTCCTTTCCGATGTTTCTAACGTTCCTTATAAACTTCCATGCTTCTGTACATTGCCTGTCACCAATGTAAGTAATCTATTTCTTGACATTTCTTATCCCATATTCTGTTTTTTTTCTAAATTTACTGTTCTTCTAGTTAATCTTTTTATATCTTCATATTCTTCTCTATCTTCTTGTCTTTTAGTATTTAGCCATTTCATGTATAACTGTTTCTTACGTTTTACCAAGTGTTCAATGCCTTCTGTCCACCAAATTTTATTACTGTTTTTAGTGTATTTCTTCCCTAGTGCTTCATTTGCTGCTTGGTGAATGCTTTTCATTATATTCTCATATTCTGTGTAAAAGACTGGTTAATGGAATTATCTAAGATTTGGTCTAGTCTCTGCTGGTATAAGTATTTAGTACTTTCTTGTACTAGACTATCGAGATTATATCAAGGGTACTCCACGCGTTCACCATCTTCTTGATTTTTAATTTCAACATTTTGTTTTGTATTTCGCCACCGTGGTATAAATATCTTGGCTCTTACTAGGTAATGGTCGGACCCGCAGGTTACACCTCTCTGTACTTTGACGTCTTGTATTTGAAATTTCATGTTTTGTCTCACTATAACATAATCTATGATTGATCTTAATTGTCTAGTATGTTGTTCCCATGTGTATTTGTGAATATCTTTATGTTTGTAGAACCAATTTGTAATTTTCATTTCATTATATTCACATACGTCTATCAAACGTTCGCCGTTGTCATTTATGTTTGGTTAATATGGCCCTATTAGAGCATCATTTATTTTAGTTCCTATACGGCTGTTTAGGTCTCCTAATATTATGATTTTCCTAGTTAATCCAATTTCGGCTATAACACAGTTTAATTTTTCAAATAATGTATCTTTAATCGCCACAGGTTCATCATTTGAGGGTGCATAGACACCGAGTACAGTTATCTTCCTTCCTAATTGTTGTATGTTTACTTTTATAATGTTTTCATTAATTGGTTCCCAATCTGAAATTTTCCTTTAAAATTTCTTTTTTAATAATATAGAGACTCCTCTTTTGGCACGTTGATCTTTTCCTACTCCGCTGAACAGATGTACATAGTTTCCTACCATTTCAGTTCCATTTCCCTTCTTTTTGGTTTTTGTTAATGCGACCACGTCCATTTCTATCTTTTCAATTTCTGAGACTATTTCTTCTATTTTTCCACGGATACCTTGGACATTCCAAGTTCCATAATTCATTGTCCTTTTTCGCGCATTTTGTCTTTTTCCGTTTAATCCATCCAAAATTCCGAGGTCATGTCTAGGCTTTTTAGCAAAATAGTAGTTTTCCGGGTCATGAGTAGCTAACCCATCGCCCCAACCCCCAACCTGGAGGGCCAGGAGCTTTCATTTTGGGTGCTCTTCCCCTAGATAGACTGTTAATCCGTAACTGAGAGATCTATCTTCCCTCTGGATATAGAATTTAAGAAGGATAAAATAGGTTGTGGGTAGGATTAATGTTGGGGCACGGCTCTCTCCCGGTGCTAGGAGGTGAAAGAGAATCGAGGCTCGCGTGGGTAGGGTCGCTTCCCTGAAGTAGACCTATTCTCCATCGGGATCGTAGAGGAGGTCTACCCGCTACCAGCCGATGTCTATCATTCCAACACTATATGGTCCTGTAAAATTACTAAAATACAGTCGGCTGTCGTGGTAGCAAGTGAAAGTGAAATTTCGAGTTTTAGAGTCTGATACATTTTGATTAATCTGCTTGTCGAAAATGTTTTGGCACTTAATACTTTATGGCCGGGAACAAGTAAAACACTAAAACCTTTACAGAAAACGTATACAGAATGACATAATGGGACGCCGTTTAGAGAGATACTACTATCATCATAGGAGCAGTTAGAGCCAAATGTGGCACAACGATTTGAACTTTCAACTGCTAAAATATATGATATTGCAAGCAAAGTTTTCTAGAGCATGCAAACATTACTTAATGTTAGCGAACTAGTAGCAGTATTGTGCGTTTTAAGTTTTTTAGTTTTAAACAACAGAAAGAAAAAAATATAAAATAATAATATTAGAAAGATTGTATTTAGTACGTTTCACTTAATATTTCTGTTACGTATAAGTGTTCCAGCCAGAAATTATTACTATTAAAACTGTGGTTCTGACTTTAGATATTCATCTCAAGCAAACCTGCTCCATCAACGGCATAGAAGAACAAAAATTGGTCTGTGAACATTGCAATAAGCGGTACAAAAACTTGAGCACGCTGCGAGCTCATGCAAGACTAGACTGCGGAAAAAAACGAGAATTTCAGTGCGAGAAGTGTCCGTATCGATCAAAGAGAAAAGCTGATTTGAAAACACATTTACTTTTAAAGCACACCCAAATAGATAAATTCTAAATTGGGAAACAAGGAATATTGCTTTGTGTTGGTCAAAATTTGGTGTTATTTGGGCGTGGTTACAATACTTATATTATTCACTTTAGAAAAAAGTTAAGTGCATGTAGTAGTAATTGTATTGGTATGTAATTTAGTGTACAAGCAAATACATGTTTTTTTTCTTATATAAAATGGAAATCAGTCTTACTGTTTATGTAATGATTAATATTAAGTTTTCTGAATCGGTGGGTGCTATTGTGCTTCTCCAAATTCTTAGAAATCGTAGATGGAGTTTAATGAAATATTATGTGCTAGTAAAATTCTAGAAAAAATGCAGAAAAGTTAATTGCTTAGAAACTACAGAATTCTAAAATGAATTGAGAGGTTCAAAATGGCGCCGTATGAAATTACTTAGAATTCGATTTCAAATTCTCATAAGAGATAGCTTTCGAAAAAGCATATCCCTTGCTAACATTTAGCGTCTTCTATAACCCCTACCAATAGTTTGTTAAACAAACCGGTAACAAATTTGTAGATTTTTAGGAAATTTTTTAGTTGTTCCTCTCAGAAGCATCAAATACAAAATAAAAAAATAAAAATTCAACCAACATTTTTGTACTTTTTCGAGTGTCGTAGTCGCAAACATTTCGTTATGGTTGTCATTTAAAGCGATGTCTATTTGCTTTGCGTACATTGATCTGAACTGAAATGGGCAAAATATTCTACAAATTTCTGCACATTCGAGACACCCTTGGGCAAAGGTGAAAACCTTCTACAAATAGCGCGTGTGCTAACTTGAATGTAGGAAAAACGTCCCTAGCATATGTCCCATAATGACCCATATGTTGTTAGGTTTTTTCCGTAAGAGACAAGTATAATAAAAATTGGGAGAATTTACGCATTCAAACTTTTTTTTTATGTATTGTGGATATGCCGAATTGAATACTCCTTTTCATTTTTCATATGCCGCCTAAGCTAGTCTTATTCGTCTAGTGATTACTGCTATTTGCGACTTTCATTGTTTAAAATCGCAATAGTGAAATCAAAACTACTATCAGTTGAATAAAATTATTTTTCTGCTGATGATATTAACTCAATTACTCTTTCCTGTGGGCCTGTTGCTTATGTATTTCATTTGTTTTGATGCAATTTTTATTTCATATTTGATGAAAAGCTCCGTCATTTGCATCGTGCGAATGTATATGATTATAAAACCAATAGAAAAAACAATCTTAAAAATCTTTACTTCGTTCATCATATGAAGGAGAAGATGTAACTATAGAAAATGTTCTAGTGTTTCAATTATCATGTTTGATTCATTCGTGTTTCTTCTTTTTAAGCTCTGGTATCTTTTCTACGGCAAGTGGCAATGTTTAAGAAGTTACTTGTGTACACCATAACGCCAATCTCAGATATTCTGTTTGATTATAAGGAAATATTGCAGAGATGTATATGTTAACATTTAGAATTTATGTAATGAATTTACTTTTGTGAGTGCAGAGAATATAATGTAAAATATATAAACATTCCTTCTCGATTATAATTGGTTTTATTTTTACGTAGGTATCTTATTTCAGTATATTCAAGTAAAATCTTTATTCCTTCTCCAAATAATACATTTCTCTACCAAGTTGTCTAATATTGATATTCTCAATATGTACAATTATACAGTGTTATCATAACAAATCTTCCGTTGGCTAATCTCTCAAGAAAATAAACAGACTTGTGACTACGTGGATACAATTTCCGGCCGAACCTAGCTCAATGGAGACGGCGTGTACAGTTCTTTAAAATACTCGAATAAAAGGGTGCCAACGGATTTTTACCAAGCAACGACAAGTGTATCCAGACATTTAAAGAGAATACATAAACTTAAGTAGCACAAAATATTCTGTAAGGGAAGCTGAACTCAGTTACAGGTAGCAATAACAAATAAATAACGCAAGCATGCGTATATCACAGCATATAAGTAACAAACGACTTACGGGATTGGACCGTGTCATGATTGAGATCGAAGAACTCAACGTTTCGCCCACTTTCGTAAGGGGCTTCATCAGGAGGAAAAAAGCAAAAGAGCACGGTAACTCAACGTGTTAATCACGCCAGAGGCGAAACTCTTTGCAAGGAAGGGACAGAAGAGCACGGTAACTCAAAGTGTAAACCACGTCAGAGGCGAAACTCGACTTACTATCGAAAGAAGAAAGGTGAGAATTTATAGGCAAGCGCCGTCGCGATAGTCAGTCGAGTTTCGCCTCTGACGTGGTTCACACGTTGAGTTACCGTGCTCTTATGGTTTTTTCCTCCTGATAAAGTCCCTTACAAAAGTGGGCGAAACGTTGAGTTCTTCGATTTCAATCATGACACGGTCCAATCCCGGAAGTCGTTTGTTACTTTATGACAATGGCTGTGAAAGCCTCAAAAATCATCTAAATCACAGCATATAATTGTCATTAATTTATATATATAATTACAGGTCGACAAAATACGAGGCACCTCACAAAAACGCATAAAGTCTAATACATAATTACATCTTAATACATTCTTAGAAGTTCACAATACAGCGATACAATGTTATCGCACACATCAAAATCAGACATTAGTTTGCAAAGCGATACGCTATGTGTGCTTCCAGGTACCAAGCTCACAAAGCTAACTGTATACTCCCAAGGTCACTGCGAAAATTCAAACGTCAAAATGCCCGAACGAAGTTTAAAGCGATGGGACACTAGACGCCAGTAAATGACCATACAAAGGGGAAACTTGTAACCTGTAAAGGCGTTTCGGAGTCAAATCCCTTCCTGCACTCTAAGGAGTTCTTGCCACAGGTGTGAAGCGGCCCGCCACCTGAAGAATATGGAAGGGTCAAGGCCATGCCCCCGGAGAACCTCCGTATCCAGATGCAACGAAAGTTAAACCTTTGCAAACTGCCTTACGGCTTCTCGCTGACTGCTATAAGGAGAAAATAATCCACTACAGAAGACGAGTGAAATTAAATACAGCGCGAAGAAGACTTCCTTTCTTACCGTCGATGTTCAGGGCCATGTGCGAATGGAGTAACTCAGCAAGCGTAGAATCCGCTGACAATGGCGTGGGAACGAAACGTCCCTAAATTATGATTCAAGTAGGCAAATCCGCCGAAGAGGCGCGGGCAACCATCAGTACACAAAATCAGACACTTTTAAAAAGCTAAATATATGCAACATCAAGACGATTGATTATTTAGTTTTCATATTCTTGTTTGAATTATACTTATAAAGAGTTTTTACTTTAGGGTTGTACTTACACTACGGTTTGTTTTACGACAAACGTTTTGGTGTACAATTTGTGGAAGAATGTAAAACAACAAGCTTAGTCTTAAAAAGCATTTAAAGTTTTACTGTGCAAAAATGCCGCAACTTACAAAAGCTTTCATCAGAGATAACCGTGTAGCTTGAACTTAAACAGATATCGAAAAGTACATTTTAAATAATAAGCCATCCTATAATTTTATTTAAGTTTTATGGAAAAAGATTATCAGCGTGCCTTTTTTTAAGTATTTCAATGGCTTTTGTGGCAATCCTCCAGCATTAGCAGGATCATCAACTTCCTTGGCACTAAGTTATTATTTTGAAGTTCTAATAACGTAGTATCAAAGAATTTCGTTGTTGAATTACCACACACGATACACTTACACGCCATATAGGCTTCGTAATAATTCATTCACGTCTTCCTTACGAATTCTCTTTAGCGGATGTCGTCGGTCATATGGCACGATCATATACTTGTAACAATATATGATAACGGCCATACCACACTGAAAGCAGCGTTTTAACAGACTACGAAACCTAAATTAATGTGGACAGTATTAGTACTTACCACAGAACCGACAAAAAGTTTGATACGATTCATATGTTAGTAAGTTGTATGTATGTTTCTTAACCGTTAGTTACTTGTTACAGGTTTTACAACTGGGAATCTGCGAAAAACATCTCATCTAGAGCAAGGCCGACCGACCAGCGAAACATTTGCTTGTACACAATGTAACAAGACATATAAGTACAAAACTTCTCTGCAACGACACAACTTATTAGCACACTTAATAAAGCATAAAGATTTGCCTTGAATTTATGACGGTATATTTGTTTTCACAATTGCAACGTGTACAACAAGATATTTCATCATTTCAAGAATAATCAAATTTCATTGTTCACTTACAAAACAGTCATTGGTAAACAATTTCGTTAATCAACTAGTGCGGTCTAAATGAATTGCGGCGTAAATACCAATAGTGGCAATGTGATCAAGCCGCATTCAAAATATAACTGGGTACTATGCTGCTCATTTCCAGTATGTCGAAACTTAAAAATTTGAATTGTTAAACGAAGAAGGGAATAACCAATCTAGTGTTGCACATCAAAAAAATTTAGGAATATAATTATGTTATTGGATTTTACGCTTTTAATAATAGCGCAAAAAGTAAGACCTGTGAAAATTGATACACTTTGTACTCGGTCTGTAGAAAGATGGGTTTTAATAAATAAAAGCAGTTTTGTGTTAACGTTTACTATATTTATAAAGAGCTAGATGTTTTAGTTTATACCTATTGTAATAGAGCTGATCTCTTCTGTAAAAATTAAATGTTGTAGATTTATTTCATTTTCAACAGTAGACGTTCGTATTTAGGTTGATGGTATTTTTGTTTTTTTAATTAATAACAATTCGTTTTACATCCTATCACGAGCTGAGTAACATGACATGTCAAGCGTATCTTCGCTAAACAATAACAAGTAAAACTGCTTGTATTCATCTTCAATTTAGAATCTGTTTTTAAAGGTAGTAAAATTACTTAGTATGTGTAGTTATTTTGTATATTCGTATAATAGGATTAATATAGCACATTTGTTTTAGGTTGCGAATCAGAGGAAAAGGGGAGATATATTTGCAACCAATGTAATAAGTACTACAAGAACAAACAGTCTCTGAGGGTACACTTAATTCAAGTGTGTGGAAAAGAAAAACAATTTCACTGCAATATTTGTTCCCACAGTTTTAGACAAAAGTGCCATTTAAAAATCCATATTGCTATGAAACACTTCAAGAAATGAAAATAAAATATTCACATTGTATCGTTGAGGGTTTTGTTAAATGTAGATTAATTACAATAAAGCAAGCAGTTTTCTTTTATTGTTATTATTTTGAAGTACTGCTACTCACCGAAATTCTGAGAATCAAACTATAGAACGCTAATAAAATAAGGATTCTGCGAAGCATGGAAGAAAATCGCAGTTATCTTGATAAAGGTCACGTTAAGTAAAAACTGGGTATTTCTTCTGTCAATAGTGTATGTTAGTGACAAAGTTTTTGAGCTATGTCGCCGAAAGACAGGCAAACAGACAGAAGGAATTGAGAAAGCACATTTTTGTCATCTAAGGACTCTGAAACGTTAAGATCTGAAGAAATCGGGGAAGGTGATTTTTTCACGATTATAATACTTCTTTCATCTTAGCGAAAAAAGTATAAGAGTATATTTATAAAGAAAGCAGGTTGCCTGCTTTCGACTGTCAGCACCGATCGGCGTTGATTAGTTTCAAAATGTACCTTTGTTATTATACGAGACCGTTCACTCTAAACGCGGATAAGCGCATGTGCAGGTAATCTGCGCGCAGATTTTTAATCGATTGAACATTCCATTGTTTTTGAACCTAGACGAAAGAAGTAGTATTGTAATCGTGACGAAATCAGCTTTCGAAATTTTTTCAGATTTTCACGTTTCAGAGTCCCTAGATGATAAAAAAAAGTAGCCCGATATGTTTGAAATTTTACAAGAGACCAAAATTTTACATTTGGCATAACTTTCCTTAACAACATTTTGACATATTTAGAACGAAAAAGATAGTTTACCTAAGAAAATAGTATTTTACGTTACAAGTATAGAAAGTGGAGCTTTTCAGTACGAGTGAGATGTTTCCGGAAGAGGCCGTTAGGCCGAGTCCGGAATTTCTAGACGAGTATGGAAAAGCCACTTTCATACGAGTTTCGTACAATATTTTTTCGTACACTAGCATACAAAAAGGAATACTAAATGTATCCTCGTATATAGCAAATAAGTAGAGTAATGTTATTATGTACGTAACGTTTTATATGTGTTGTAACTAAGGAAACGTACGGCAAAGTGCTACTTTGCCGTACGAATACCGCAAAATACTACTTTGCCGTACGAATACCGCAAAGTGCAACTTTCTGATTAATAAATTGGACGGCAAAGTAGCTCTTTCAATGCTAGTGTACGAAAAAAGTATTTTCGTGACAACCGTCAAAAAAGAGGACATTCGCGCATCGCTATCAATGCACGAAGTTTGCCATTTTTTAACGTGGTAAGAAATAGGATATTTATTTACGTTACGATTAACGACGTGAATGATGAAAACTTGTCACAGAATGATGAAATACACAGCAGAACTGTCAAACTGAACGTCACACAGTGACGCCATATTTTGATATCGAGTCTTTAATGTTTTTGAGGGACGATTTTCGAACATTTTCATCAAAATGAATAAAACTCGCATTGTCTGATTTCAATTGGGAACATGACTTTTCCATTGTTCTATTCCGGTTTTTCCATCCTGAAAAAAATCAATTTTTCCAAATTTTTGAAATTTTCCGACTTTTCCAGTGGATTTTCCCAAAATTTTCTTTCATACATACCTTTTCCAGACAATACCGAACACAACAAAAAAAAATGAGCCAAAACGGTCGAGTCGTTCTCAAGTGATGATGTACCATACATGCGGCAATTGATTTTTATTTATATAGATGCAACCGTCGAGTATTCAAAATGTATCTCACTTCCATTTGTTTTGTGTAAAATATAAATTAATAAGTCAACTTGTAATGAGAATTAAAATGTATTTATTATCAAAATATACCTATTATATTAATATAGTTTTGACAGTTTACAATACATACTACGGTTATTATCATACATTTTTGTGTAGGTGTTCCTATGCAAGAAAAGACATGCAAACTTCGACTTTTGAAATTTCACAATTATTCCAAATCATATACCCTGAGAATAAATTTAGGAGTCACCAAACTGTGGAGTGTAGCAAAGAAAAGCAACTACCTTTAATCCTTTGCCCTGTTAAATTTTACCATAAACAGGAGCTGAAATTGCATGCGTGTTCAAAAGACAAATCAGTATTACATTAGTAAGTGAAATATTTTAATGTTATTTCTCTAACTTATTCTTTTGGCATCAGCATTATCTTTCGCAAATCGCTATTTATGTAAAGTAGGGACAAGAAATCAGACGACGTGCGCCACCAAGCAAATTTAAGTTTAGCTTAAATGGTAAATTTTCCATTGATAATTGATTAAGCTTAAACCAAACGCATGATTTCAAATCAGCTGTAAAGAAGAAAATAAATATCGGTTCTGTAAATCTAATGGTGGTATTTATGACGCCACTAAAATTTGTTTGGTGGCGCACGTCGTCTGATTTCTTGTCCCTACTTTTTATCAAGAGGGTGTTTATAGCACGCGGCATGAATGCCAAGCGCTGTAAACACTTTTTGCTCGTGATACCTACGGCTTTTTCCTGTGACCTTCTCAAAAGACATTACTTTTAATATCAAAATCTGTCGTTGCAGTTGACGTTTCACTTACTGATACAAAAATCATATATTGTTAAGGCGACACTTTTACTTCCTATGAACTGTGAAAATTCAAAGTCAAAGTGACGTTGAGTGAGTTAAATTATATAGTTCTCATAAATCCACATGCGGTTGTCACCTATATAATTTACGCAAATTGGTATAGTTATACGCATTACGCAATAATAAGAAGGTGTTAGATACATATTATTATACTTGCTACATTATCCAATTTTGTATTTTTTATTTGCTGACGTATAGCATTATTTTCTTAGGCTAATTCTAGTGTCTGTTGTACATTGGCGTAACTAGGATTTTTGGCTGGGGAGGACCAGGCCCCCCAACCAACCATCGTCAATACCTATGTATACCTATGAAGACAGGAATTTACGTACATGCATAACCTTTTCGCATAATTTATTTGCTTGTTCTTTGATGCCGTTATACGAGGGCAGTCCCGTAAATTTCTGTAGTCTAATAAAACAAAGTTCAGTAACCAAAATTTGTTTTTATTATTTTCTCTTCGGTAAAACCAATTTTCAAAACATAAATTCCACAATTTTTGAGTCACTTGAGAAACAAGGTTTTTGAAGCTTTCCACAGCATCTTCGGGAGTCGCACACCACGCATTTTATCCTTTAATGGAGGAACTAGAAAGTAATCGGAAGGTGCTAGGTCGGAACTGAATGGGGTATAAGTTAGCAATTTTAACTCGAAAGTCTCTAAAAATTATTTTATTTGATGTGCGGTATGACTAGAAGCATTTACATAGTACAGAACGATCTCACCTCTTGGGCGCCATAAGCCGAGATTTTTGAATAACGTCTGGCAGGCATATAGTTGTGTACCATCCTGCAGTAACCCTACTTTTATATTTAAGCACGACAGTTGTGATAGGTCCTGATTTTGAAAAGAAACGAGCAATTATTTTCTTACCAACTCTTCAAGATCGCTTCACTTTAACTGGATTAGGATTTGTTGGAAACATCCATTGTGCTGACTGCCGCTTAGAATCGGGTTGAAATGCATATATCCAGCTTCCGTCACCAGTTATTATGTAAACTGCTTTAGATCTACCTTCATCATATTTCTTATACTGTGTCACATGCTGTTGTTGTGTGTCTGTGTGTCTGTTAAACTGTGTGGTATCCACCCAAGACAGACTTTTCTTACACCCAAATGAGTATGTAAAATTTTGTGTATTGCAGTCATGCCAATGTCCAAGATGCTCTTAATAATTCTGTAAGTGACTCGATTGTCCTACTGAAGCATTCTTCGCACAGCGTCTACGTTCGTATCAGTAACTGCTGAAATTTGTTTTCGCAAAAATTGTCGATGACTGAAACTGGTTCAAATTTAAATTCATTACACCAGAAATATGCGCCTGGCCACCAAAATCAGCACGAAGTCATTTCTTTCAGAGAAAGGGAACTTTCAAAGTCATAGTAAATCATGGCTCTAAAATGTTCTCCCCTTATGTTCATTTTTGATGCACAACACTTATTTCAAAACTAACTGTATAGTAACTAAATTTGAACTGTTAAACTAGAAAACAACAAACATTTGTTTATGGCAAGTTGCATTTCCATGGTACACTTGATCTATTGGTTTGCAGAAATTATGGGTGCTACCTACTCTCGTAATACTATGTGTCTAAGGAGCATATCAATATATGAACATAAAAATGTATAGATTACCTCTTGCAACTCAATGAGTTTCCATTTGCACGTTTTTGAGCCACAATTTTATTTTTTTCTCCGTATCCTCGAAGCAAATACTTTCTGGAAAACATCAGTATCCTTTTAATTGTTATTGTGATATCTCTTTATTCTGTCTTGGGTTAGGGACTGTGGAAATTCAAGCACCACAAAATGTTCTTTGCGGTACAGAAAATACTATTCAACATAAAATTCTGAATCGTACTCTTTAAAGTTATAAACTCAACTCTTTCGGCAAGGCAAACATCTAAATAGCAAGTCACCTTAAGTCTGAACTGTCCCTGTAATGCACTCAAGTTTTCAATTCATTTACTTACCCGCATATGAAATAATTGCAATTTTATTTTTCTGTGCACATAAATTCATCCTTTATTTGTTCAACCTTAAGAGAAACTATCAAAAATGGTGTAAATTTAACTAAAAAAAATATTCAGATGAAAGCAGTGTTTTCAAAGTAATTATTAGCTAACTAATAACGTTTTCTCTTGTATATTATTATTCAGTAGAGTCATCCGTCCAACATATGGTATTTATACTATAATGTTTTTAAGCCAAAAAAGGTAATAAAACCAGAAAATGTAAGAATGTGTGAGGGTCGATAACCAACCCCTTAGTTTAAATGGGTTAATAAAAAAGCAAATTATTTTTCTGGGGTGGGCCAGACGGCACTCTGGGGAGGGCCGGGCCCCCCTGGCCCCCCCGCTAGTTACGCCAATGCTGTTGTAGGTAATGCGGCATCTTATTTCTGCAAACGTTGTTATAAAGGTTACAAGCAACAACGGTCACTATGGAGACACACAAAATACGAATGCGGAAAAGATCCCCGCTTTACGTGCAGCATTCAACAGTGCCATTATGTTAAGAATTGGTTGCTAAGCACGTTTCTGACCCCGCGAGTTGGTCCCAAAATTCCTTCCCGGCGCTAATGGGGTGCAGTGGCAGTCACCCGGAATGGCACCAAGGCGAGAACAATTGGGCACTGTTAGGGATCTACACGTGCAGGGAAGCGGCCCTTTGGACACGGCATGATCGAGACGGGGACATTCGCTGCCATCATTCGAACAGCGGCGCTTCGAAGCTAAAATAACCTTTGAAGTACTCTGTAATCATTTTTCGGCGATTATATGTCTTTTGTTAATTCAATCTGGTTTTAATTCCTTTATAATTTAACATCAGAAGTGGGATAAAGATCCTTATCTGCTTAGGTAGCAGTCGTATTTGTTTGCGCGCGCGATAATTAATTAGTGAGAGTGAATTATGGCTGAACCAGGAAGGGCCGTCGTAAATGGAGAGGAGCGACGTTCCGGTACTCGGCGGTCGACCAGCCGGCGGCGTTCTGTGGAGCGACAGCACCGGGCTTGCCGACCCCGAACCCGAAGTCCAGGAGCTGATCTTGGAAAGCGGCGAAGGGCCTTTTCGGAGCGGTCGGTCGCTGGACGTTCTCAGGCAGGTGGTGCTGGGTCCCGTCGATCGGATCCCTCGGGACACCTGAAGGTATCGAGGCGCTCTTGCGGCGAAGCTCGAGGACGGATGAGGAGGTCGCCGGAAAGTGTGACAACAGTGTCACAATTAGGCGATGCCATCGTTGAAGCCCAACAATATGACAAAAGTACTCAACACATTAAATCAACTCTTGAGACTGGAAATGTTACACCTAATAAAGATGTATTTCAAAACTATGCATTAAAAGGGGGAATAGTGTACAAAATTACTTCGCACGGGTTACGATGGGTAGCCCCAAAACAAGCGAAATATCAAATATTGCGTATGACGCACGACGATGTTGGCCATTTTGCTTTTGCAAAAACTTATGAGTTGGTTGCAAGTCAATATTGGTTTCCGAAGATGCGTAGATTTATTAAGAAGTATGTGAAAAACTGCTTAAATTGTTTATATTTTAAACCAGCTTCAGGTAAACCGCAGGGAGAATTGCACCCTATTAAAAAAATTCCAAAACCATTTCACACTATTCACATCGATCATTTAGGGCCTTTTATCAGGAGCACGACAGGTAATACACATGTTCTTGTTATAATAGACGCCTTTACAAAATTTATCCTAATCTATGCAGTAAAAAACACTAACTCTAAATCTACAATAAGGGTTCTCAATGATATGATTAAAGTGTTCGGAGTCCCCAATAGGCTGATAAGTGATAGAGGAACTTCATTCACGAGTAATGAATTCAAAGATTTCTGCTTGAAAGTTGGCATTAAACATCATTTAAATGCAGTGGCTATGCCTCGCGGAAACTGTCAGGTTGAGCACTATAACAAAACTATAACAGACTCGTTAGCTACCATAGGAGCAAATAAACCTGAAAAGAAATGGGACGAGAAAATTAATAATATTCAGATAGGGTTAAATGGTACACTTAATCAGGCGATTGGCGTGACGCCAAGCGAAGCTTTAATGGGGTATAGAGTTATTTCACAGGCACAACTTGTGACTAACACAGTGGAGGTGGTCGACGTGACAGAAATCCGAGCACGAATGGAAGGACACATGAATCGCTATCAGGAGGAACAGAAGCGGAGGTTTGACCAGAAAAGGAGTCAGTCTCGTCCGTACCTCGTAGGGGAACTGGTACTGCTGCGAATTACGAGTACTCCTGCTACGGGGACAAGCCATAAGCTACAACCGAGATGGCGAGGTCCTTTCCGGATTTCAAAGGTGTTGGGAAACGACCGATATGAAGTGTCAGACATCCCAGGCAGTAGTCGCTCTCAGTTGAGGTATCACAGCGTGGCTGGTGTGGATAACATCAGGCCATGGATCCGATTCGAGTAGGAGAGTCGGGTGATAATGGAGGGTGATGGTAAGGGTCAGGGGTATTTTGTGATTATCTTGCTATGGGCTTCGGCGGTAACACTTTGTGGTCAAGTACAGGTAACACATAGTTCTGTTTTGGCGGGAACACATTGTGGTCGAATGGTAGTGGTATTCACATCATATGCCTGGGGTCACTGAGGTATGCGGGCGCAAGGCTACTGGTGACGTGACCAAATTTTTAATTATTATATGTAGATATATTACTTTTTCAACTTTTATTAATTAATAATAAACTGGGCCCAGTGTATTGTATTCTCATTAGGGTATAGGTTGGATTGCTGTTACCTAAGGAGTGCAACCTGCCGTGTTCATTTTTTATTCTATTTTATTTGTCAAGGTGCTCTGTCTCAGACATTCTGTACAAGTTTCAGACTTCCGTGCCGTGTTACCCGAGTGAGGACACTCAGTTCCGTCAGGAAAGGCCGTGTTAAGAATTGGTTGCTAAGCACGTTTCTGACCCCGCGAGTTGGTCCCAAAATTCCTTCCCGGCGCTAATGGGGTGCAGTGGCAGTCACCCGGAATGGCACCAAGGCGAGAACAATTGGGCACTGTTAGGGATCTACACGTGCAGGGAAGCGGCCCTTTGGACACGGCATGATCGAGACGGGGACATTCGCTGCCAGCATTCGAACAGCGGCGCTTCGAAGCTAAAATAACCTTTGAAGTACTCTGTAATCATTTTTCGGCGATTATATGTCTTTTGTTAATTCAATCTGGTTTTAATTCCTTTATAATTTAACAATTACGTGACGAAACATAAAGCTAATCTGAAGACTCATCTTATCAATGCACACCACATTGCAACTGCGCAGTGCCACAACTATATTAAAAGCTAAAATATTTATAATCTGAAAGTATAAATTACGTAACGAATACTGACCTAACTTGAAATTCTAACATTCTAAATGGTAATTACATCTAAAATGTGGAAATTCAGTAAGGCGTAAATTTGGTAACTCCGTTAATCTTCGATTTCAAGAATAAATGTCAAAGGGATGTAACGATTTAAATTGCTGCCCAGAAACAGATTTTTTAATATTTTTTTTAATGTTATGACGTCATCGCAACTTAATTTCCACACTGAATATGTAAATACGATTTGATATGAAAACCCGTATTGCTGAGCTAAACGAATAAAGTTTACAATTTTGACTTTGCGAGGTTATAAGCACGTACAACCGTAATCGAATATATAAAAGCAATAACATTTTAGTTCATCATTAAAAGATTTTTTTTCAATTACGGCTTAGAAGATCGAGTTACTCATAACAGCATGAGCACGATTGCTTATATCTACATACTTTATGATATATGATTTAATGATCAAAGAACACGTAAAGGATTAGTAAATATTTCAACGTAAGTAAATTTATAAAAATCTTCCTATCCTGTTTTAATCTTTATGGTGTGGCTTGCGATAAATGTTAATTTATGATCTGATTGTTGTGCAATGATCCTAAATGTTTCTGAATTTTCAAACCAAACAGTTAGCATAATTTAGTTTAATGTTTGGGAAATTGACGTATTGTGCAGACACGTATGATTACAGTGCGGAAAGCAATGGAACAGAAAACAGCATCTGGGAAAAACTTGCAGACGAATGTAAAAAATTGCTGTTTAGTGCCTACTTTGTAGTCAAAAGTGCAAATGAAATGACACACGGCCTGCTGAATTGTGTAACAAATGTCACACCGTTTGTCAAACAATTCAGCAGGTCGTGAAATGACATATTAAGGCTTCATCTAAAAGTGTTTTTATTACTTGCAATGCAATGTAGGTATATCGCGTTCTTATATATTGTGTGTAAGCGTTCATATGTCGGGTACGATTTTATAAATAAAATTAGAGAATAGATCGCTACACAACTATATATATATTTGTTAAATTAATCGCGGGATCTTAGCTCATAATGCCTGTGGTGCCTTCAAGGTTTTATGTCCTACCAATTTTCTTACCTAATTCATATTCATATTCAATTCATATAATTACTATGCTATGGTATTTAAGATTGATCTAGTTAGCTGATCTAAGTTAGATTTGTGACATTAGATGAGCTGTCATTAATTTTCATTGTGACAGTGGTGCATAATTTTTGAAATAAAGGTTGTATCCATGGAAACAAATTCTGTTAATTTTTCATAATAACCCTAGTGTTCTTATGAAGAAAATAATTGCCCTGGAGCGTTATTTTGTATCTAAGATACCTTTATGTCCTACCAGTACATTAATTGAAATTAATGACATTATTTTAAGGTATCTTAGATACAAAATAACGCTCCAGGGCAATTATTTTCTTCATAAGAACACTAGGGTTATTATGAAAAATTAACAGTATCTGTTTCCATGGATACAACTTTATTATGCACCACTGTCACAATGAAAATTAATGACAGCTCAGCTAATGTCACAAATCTAACTTAGATCAGCTAACTAGATCAATCTTAAATACTATATCATAGTAATTATATGAATTGAATATGAATATGAATTAGGTAAGAAAATTGGTAGGACATAAAACCTTGAAGGCACCACGGGCATTATGAGCTAAGAGCCCGCGATTGTTGTACACACCTCGGGCCAAAGCCCACTAACAATCTTGGGCTCTTATTTTACTCATAATGCCTTTGGTACCTTAATAACTATAAAATAGAGTCATTAATTTTAATTAATGTACTGCTAGGACATAATAGTAATTAAAATGCCAATGTTTGACTATTGACTTAACTGTTACTTATAACTGCGCTTCTGTAAATTTACAGCAGCCCCAACAAAATTCTTATCCGAAACCAACCTCCAAATCATCTCCAATGCTTAGTTACTTATGTACGTACAGGGTGTTCCGGTTTTTTCTCGGAACTATTTAATAATATTAATAATATGAAATGTCATATTGATAATATATTTTTAAAGGCTTACAGTTTTTCCTCTCCTTAACAAGTTCAAGCAATTAAAAAAAAGAGTTATTTCATGAATGGCATTGGAGTAAACTAGCAAAAACAGCGATGCAGATTTTTAAAAATAAATTACTTAAACATACGTCCTTGCATTTTTTCGTAGAGAGAATAGTTTTTAGATTCTCATGAAATTTTGAAAGACAATCTTTATTTGTAATTTATTAATTAGACACTCACTTTCTGACAATATTTACACGAACGGAAACTTCTTCACAATTTATTGAAAAGCAAAATGTATTATTTTTTAAACGTTAAACAGGTTGTTATCTTATTTTGCAACATTTCCGAAAATACTTGCTTACCGAGATACAGACTGTATACGGGAAAATATAAATAGGTATATAAAATAGAAAATATATTAAATTGAGATTTTATAAAGTGCATTTGCTTTTCCATCTTTTACAACCTTATTATTTTCGCAGTGGAATGCTGCAGCTTTTCTGCAATGAAAAAGTTATATACTTTTTAATAAGTTTTACTTTAGTACAGATAACTCAAAAAAGTACTAATAATTATTTTCTTTGCAAAGTTTAACAGTGCATCTAAAGAAAGTATTCTGAACAAAATACTTAGATGGGCGTATATTTTCATGCTTTAGTCATTTAATTTTAAGAATCTACACTATTGGAGTGCGCTACTTAACTTAAATTCGCTTCATTAAATTTATTTAATTAAGCATTTGGGTGCAGTAAATCTCAATTTTATGGGTGTTCTAATTTTTGATAGTAATTAAAAATAATCTAAAAATTTTTTTAGATTGTTGTTCAGATTGTTGTAAATAAATATATTTTTTTATTACTACTGGTATTTACTGTGTAGAAAGTATGTGCAGGAAAAACAGAACACCCTAGATATTTATCCATACACGTTAATTATACTAAATTCTAGAAGACCATGCAGTTTTACCAGGATAGTTTCTTAAATAAAAAATGTTGTTAAAAAAGCTGTGAAAGGAATCTTCGATAACAGTGATTCCCAAAGTGGGCGCTGAATGGCATAAGACGGAAGGAGGGGTTATTCAATGTTTCAGAGATTATTCAGACAATTTTGGTTCCCAAAGTGGGCGATATTGCCACCTTGGGTGAACTAAAAACTCAAAGAGCCGCTTTTCTAGTCTTTATATCAGCTTTATTATTCAAGTTTAATTAAATGAAATAGCAGCTATAATGAGATAAAACGAATTTGATTGAAACGAAGGCATTAGTTTCAAAGCCTGTTCTGTTCAAACACATCCTGAAACGTGAAACTTACCAGTTTTAGTTTTTCAGTGCTCAAGGAAAATACAGAAATACAGAATAACATTCAATCTACTATCTTCATTTGTAAGCATTACGCATGAACTTTTTCGAAGATGTTCTTGCCAGAAAGATTCCAGCTTGGGTTTTAGACAGTGTTAAAATAATCGAAGTTGTTAGGACATCTTGACGATGTAATTGCGTTTTGAAACTACCGCTCTTCCATTTTAAATATTTCCGTATTTCCTCATCTTTTAGACTTATTTGGGCAACGTTCAGTACAAATTCGAGAATTGGCGACATCTGTTGCGTTCAGTTTGCGAAATTACGGTTTTCCCTCAGGCTAAGCTCAGCTAGCATCAGAAAGTCGGCCCCACGAACCAGTCTGAACATGTTGGTCCCAATGAACTGCGCTAGTCGCGTAAATTTGACGTTCTGCAAAGCCTCTCGCATTCCCTCTCTTTCCCGTCCCCATTTCGAGTCATTCCCGCTTCCGCCTTAAGATAGTTGACAATGATGTTGAATTTGCGCCTCCGGGGGCCCCGCAGTGCTCGAGTGCATTTTGAAGCCATTTAACCCTATTGTGCGCCTTCTGAAGTCTTCGAAATTATATTTGTGCTTGTGAATTCGTTGCCTGTTGTGCCTGCAGCTTCAGAATTCTTCATCTGACGCGCTCAGGTGCAACTAACAATAAAGAAGCAAATGGTGGTTGTGTCATCGCTTACGCTCAAGAGGTGAGTTCTGTCTGGGGCAATATTTAAAAATGTCAATCAACCTTTCAGTATCGATGCAAGTTGTGCAATCAACGCCCTCGATGAATCTCTAGAAGGAGATTCTGAAAGGGCCCATTTTCGTGGTGTAGAGGTAATTAGCCTTCGGTGTACCCGCTTTCAATACTTGATACGGCAAGAACCTTTATGCTGTGTCCATAACCATTTTGAGGAGCCATTCCTTGTAGTAATTTATCGCTGCTAGCGAATTACGCTTCCCATTTTCGACTAGAACCTTCATCAAAGAGGCGTACCAGCTGCATTTAAACATTCGCTTCGCCGGACACTAACGGGTACAATATATTAGTATTATAGTGAATTTTAAATTATTTTGTGATTCGCATTTTGAAAATTGTGTGACGTAATACAAGAGTTGCGCCAGCTAAGTTTAAAACATGTTCGCGTGACCTACATTCGGGATAGGAGTATCTATACTTAGCCGCTTTGTGCGAGCATGCTTGACCTGTTCGCAATGGTCACTTTTGAACCAAATTATTCAGATTCATTATTTTGTTAACCGTTCACGCCTAACTTCAGTATAACCGGTGGACCTTTTTGTGTCGTTAAATATATACATGCATATTTGATTTTTAATAGATTCAAATTCGATTCTTCAGTGTGTTGTATTTATGATACATGGCTGTATTTGTGTTATCCTTTACTTTGGTGTATATTAAATATAAGGTCTCTTGGCAAATACAAGGAGACCAACAAAGGTAGATCCAAAAGGCAAGCCTGACCATCCCACAATAACGCCGAAGCAAAGCAACTGTCCTTGGAATTCGGATTTTTACGAGGGCCGTCTGATAAGTTTCCCCCTCTTTACATAAACTTCGTGGCACCTATCCCTCTTTAATTTGGTTACAACCAATCCCTATTATGACAGCATCACGCCCTAAGCTACGTCGTGTTGATTCAAACCCTCTCCCACTGAGCTGTAGTCGGTCCACTCCCTGTTACAGGATAGTTGAGGCGTGATTACGGTGAGCTTTGACTTTTGTGTATCAGACTGTCTTAACGAACCATATAGACTTTATCAGATTAAGTGACTATCCCAAAGTGTGGCCTTCAAGGTCGCAAGTATCGTTTTCGATTGTATCAAACCGTCGTAAAGTGTTATTTCGCCTGTAACAAGATGTGATTAACAAAAGAATTGATTGATTTAAAAGCCAACAAAGAGTTGAAGTTTATACTGAATTAGATCACATTGGGAAGCAATTTGGTATAACATTCAGAAGCGAAAATATCTGCAAGCATGAAAAGAATTTTATCGTAGGTTTTTATCTACGAAATATTCTCCAATTTGTAGTTGGATCAAAAAATTATGTTTTCACATAAAGATATACTTTTGTTTGGAGAAATGTTGGGACAATTAATATTTGAAAAGCATTATTGGCATACTAAATGTAAATAGGTCGAGTACCAGCTTTTAGTACAACTATTACTACACAATCGCTTATACCGGGTGTCCACTTTCAAACTAGAACATAGGGATTTAACTTTGTATTCTAACAGTTTCATAGATTCCTGCTCGCCAATTCAACCAATAGAAATGTTTTGATATCAATGAAAAATTTAATGTTTTTTATGAGTTGCCTTGACTTGAAAAAAGTTGACAGTTGTACTCAAATTAATTTATTATTTGGTGGTATTCAGAGTTAGTTTACTCGATCGAAGAGAAAGTTTTTATGAAAATAACTTTATTAGCATAATTACTATACATAAATGATTTCACAATAAATAAACAATAATTATTATATTTAAAACATACTTATTACAGTGGGGTAGTTTTCGGTGAGCGAGAGATTTGTTTTCAGTAAAATTCAATACCGTCTGCACCGTTTACAATACACAGCTATGTCCGGAATTTCGATGAAACCTAATATTTCAGCAGAATCAGAAGCTAAAGGTTTTTTTCATATTTATTTTATTTTAACATTAATTAATAGCAACATTAATTTTTATTGACCATGCTATGAAGAAATTACTAATATTCTACAGAGATGAGCTACAATCAAGGTATAAAACTTTAACAGGTATTGAAATAGCCCCCCATTCTGATGTAAGCAATATCCGAGTCTGTTATAAAAGGAATTTCTAGCATTGACTAACTGCCTTTCGTTTATTAGCCCACCTTCTGCAACGTTTGTTTCCTTCAAAGAATTAATATTTGGGTGGCGCTTTTTATAAATTTTAGATTTAAGGTGGCCTCACAGAAAAAAGTCACAAGGTGAAGATCTAGCTGGCCAGTTTATGGTATCACCTCTGCCAATCCAATGATTTAGAAATGTATTATTTAAATAATTTCTGATGGGTTCTTGTACACAGATTAATTTTATGGCTTTGCTTGAGCCCAACACCTAGTATTTAGCATATTGGGTACGTTGATTGAAGTAAAAGTACGTTCATCCGTGAAACATGTTAATTACAAACAACGACGATCTTGATTGACACGTTCTTGCATTTCTACACAAAATACATTTCTAATTTCTTCGTGTGGTTCAAATATTTCCTGATGACACTGATGTTTGTATGGATGATATCTGTGCTTCTTTAATGTCTTAGATAACGCCGACTTTGATACATTTAATTCACTAACAATTTGTCTTGTGCTGTATGGTGGGTCGATATTGATCAATCCCAAAACACCTACTTCCAATTCCCTGCCATCCGCACCAACATTCCTGCGATTACATTTATTAAAATTACATTAAAATTTTTATCAAAACCAAAATTAAATAATAAATACTAACCACCTCTAGCTTCTGATTCTGCTGAAATATTAGCAAATTCTTCACATTTCCGAACACAACTGTGTATTGTAAGTGCAGACGGTATTGGACTATTATTACATTTTACGGAAATAAATCTCCCACTCGACGCAAACTAACCCCACTCTAATATGTTTTAACGATAAAAACTCTCTCTTCGTTCGAGTAATCGTTCATTTTACAAAACTACTGAACTAACTGTGAATGTCATCAAATAACAAACTAATTTGAGTATAGCTGTCAACTTTTTTCAAGCCAAGGCAACTCATATTTAAAAAATGTGAAAACTTTTGATTAATATTTTTCAATGAAAATTGACAAAAATAATTTAATTTTTGATATCACTAGATGCGCAATAATTTTCTCTTTCCATTGATACCAAAACATTTTCTGTGGGTTGAATTGGCGAGCTGAAATCTATGAAAATTGTCAGGCCATTTTGCAGTCGGTAGCAACTTTTTGTAAGCATAATGATTTTGTAGACCCCTGGTATTATTGTCGCTAATTTGTGGCATTTTGGACATTCCTCTAGTTTTGTTTCGGCAGTTGTATGTTAAACACCTCAATATTTCGAACATTTAAAAATTCAGCCTGTGGGTGCGACAAGGATGTGATTGGTTGAGGCGATTTCTCATCGAGCACAGCTGGTCGTTGGCGACCGTTAGAGGGATTCAGCCCCGAGCCGTCGAAGGAGTAAGTTGGAATTTAGGATTTATTGCGGCGTCCCCGTGCTTGACGCGGGGGCGTCGCCCTTTCCCGTTTGTGCTGTTACAGTGTGTTCGGTGTTCATCTGAACTGTGTTTGCCTCTTGGCAGTTCTCGGAGAGACGTGTTTGAGTGAGCTTGTGTGGTGGCAGTCCGGTCTTTTCTTACGTGCCGCTGCAAGGAATACTGTGTTATGTGGCTTGTATAGTCAATTAATCCGCCATTGCTAATTATGCGGGAGCACGATCTCTGTATTTACCCATGTAACGGCTACGTTGTCAACAATTTGCATAACCAAAGGAGGTCAACGAAAAATTTCAATCCGAAAGGGGATCCATTCGGACATTCAGCCAATTCCTGTATCACTTTAGCCACATTTGGTACAAGATGCCTGTTCGACTACTATGTGGAGTGCCTCCTCGTTCGCTATCGGCTGAACTAACAAAGTAACGATCTGTGATAACCTTTGTACCGCCATTAGCTTTAATGGTACCGTTTCCTGCATTCAAATTTGCTGTAAATACATTATTAGTGCGAGGTACACTCTGCCTAAAATTCACTGTTGAGAGTTAACGCTTACTCTGTCAGCTAGCCTTAATTACGCCGCTTCCGGCATTGAGATTTGCTGTTAATACAATATTAGTGTGGCGGACACTTTCTTTTAAAATTCACAGTGGCATGTTAACGCCAACTTTACTAATATCGCATGCATTACGTAAAATCGCTTGTGAATAGTGCAGTGCAACGTACATTCCGACTAAAAAATATCACTGTTGTGTGGCAACCTTTGTGCCGTCAGCCCGTTCTAATTGTAGAGCATTTATCGCATAAATCTATCAATGCGTACCGCCAATTTGTGTGGCTTGGTGTGTCGTAATACAGGGCGCTCGGATGACTCGGGCCCAAATTCAGGCTTTGCTCTCACGCGTCCCGGCGTACCGCCGTTGGGCTCAAGCTCACGTTTACCCTTCACTTTCGGCCTGGATCTGGCGTCCGGCTCAACTGTGCGCCCCCCCTCCCTCCTATTAACGATTTTTCCAGCTGGGCTTACTGAATAAGCTACCTTTTCGAGTTGCTACATTTGTGATTTGTAATGTATTTGATAGGTCACTAACTGTGATCCAATAGATGTTTTTCTTGTATGTGTTGCGCCCTGTGCATGTCTGTTACAGGGTGACTGTGTCACTGTGCTACAACAGCTGTGAGGTGAGGCCCGGACGCGGAGGAAAGGCATTCCAGGTAGGTGGTCGCGTCTGGTACTGCACCGTGGCTCTCGAAAAAGTTATTTCAGTATTTTCCCGAAATAGTTACTTGAGTATTTTCCCGAAGTAGTACTTTGAGTACTTCTCGCCCCGTTTGACTCTCCAGATCCGGTTGAACGTGGGAATCTCGATATTGGATCCGTTGGCGCCCTCTCTTTAACAGCAACCTACACATATCACGTCACGTTTGCCCTGTAGCTTACCGTTGTGAACCACGCCCATCTCCCTGAGCGCATTCGAGCCGAGGCCTTCAGCCTGTTCTATCGATTTCCCAGGGTAAGCGTGCCCCATTTCCTGGATTTGTTTAGCCTTCGGTACTCGCCTATCAGCGGGTGTCGTAAGGACAATTTAATACCATAACAAAATGTTAAAAACAATGGTAAATCCCTATGTTCCAGTTTGAAAGTGGATACCCGGCATACAACGCCTTCAACAAAAAATCATAAATATGTAGTACAATACAATACATTACAGTACAATAAATTATTCACACATAATAATGCTAAGAAATCCTATAAAGACTATTCTTACTGCAACAACGAGATGCATAAATACATAGCAAAGCGAAAATAAATAATGAACGTCATAATAATTTTCAACAATACAATATCTACTCATTCTAAGAAGTAATCAGCATTCTCTTATTACAATGTACAGGGTGCCCCAACACCAATCTAACTGATTTATTATAGAAACCTGATTTGTAGTTAAGTTCAAAATGAATTCAATTTCATGTTCTAGAATATTAATTTAATTTATTTTCAGGTGAATTAAACAGTGAAGCAAACCGTCTTCCTTTTGCTTGTGAAAATTGTGGACGAAGATACAAGCATGGATCGTCTTTGTACACGCATTTGAAGTATGAATGCGGAAAACAACCAGCTTTTAAGTGCACTCTGTGCGATTACAAAACTTTTCGAAAAGGAAACTTTCATAGACATGTAATAGTTAAGCACAGCTCATTAACTAATTCATTAATATAAACATCATCGCATTTCTTACTTGCAAAGGGCTTTCTATAACGACGCGACTCGTTTTATAACAATAATGTGTAAATTAAAGTAGAAAACATATACTTTTAATAATATAACATATTCAAGACAAACTGATACGCTATACTCAATTTTTGAAAATATTTTCACCTGTTGAATATATTCCTCTAATTTGAACTGAATACATATTTCAAGAAAATAGTTTTTTTAGTAATTTTACAGTAATATGATTATTACATGTAGATACTGGATACATTTTTTTAAAGAATAAGCTATACCATACTGCGAGTTTTAGAAATGTTGTCATTTGGAAGTTCCCGCGCTGTTACTTTTGACTGCACGCGTTAGATGAAACCATGTAATTTGTCGAGTCGAGTTGCTCTTCGCGGCTCGATTTTAGCAGCGCGTGGCTCAAGCAAAAGATGCCCAGATGCAATTCAGCACAGACGGCGTACATAATGTTATTTTGTTTCGTGAACATAGCCGCTCGGAATGGCGTATCGTATCGGTTACGCAAATCACGACTTCCTCGAATATTCCAGCTCTCTGAACTGCAGACTGATAAGTTTGAAATTTTGAGTATCACCTCGCTTTTGAGTTCAGCGGAATTTTACATTGATCGATGGTCGGATATATCCAAAGGAACATTCTTTGTCGTGTTTCGCTACGCTCGGTATTGTAGCAGCCTCATTCCGAAAAATTTTCTGTTGAACGCCGCGTGTAGATTAATGCTGACTGCCCGTAGATTGTTCAAATTACCGTTGTTCGTTCTTCAAACAAAGTTCTAGAAATGTTCCCTTATAACAGTGTGTAGCATTGTTACCGTGCAGTCCATGGAGTTACCGTTTTGTTGCTTTCAAGTCAGAATTTCACCGAATTCGCAAGTTCACTTTCATAACTTGACATTGGCGGATAGTTGCTCAATATACTTGGCAAAGCTTTGCTGCGCCGCTTAAGATCTATAACACCTCTCGATTTTCGTATGTTGCTGGGTATGAACTGCATTTCAACTAAGTTTTATTTATATGTATTTTTTTTATCTTGCATGAGTTATTTACCGCTAATTTAAAATGCACTAAGGTAAGCTTTGATATACGCTTACTTTATTGTTAATTTTGGCATGTGCTTAGCAATTAAGTTGCATGTTGAAAATTAACTGTTAAACCACATCCCTGTTGGTAGTGCGGTAACGCTTTAAGCGTGCTGCACTAGTGTATAAATATTATTTTCTTAGAGTTTGTTTCGGAAATCCTATGTTGCGGTTATAGCAATAAAGCTGGCCCGCCCAAATGTAATATTATGAATGTTATCTTAATATAATTGTTTGAAATTTCTTGTATTCTTTTCCTTTATAAAGCGCAGTACACATTTTCCATCAGCAGGAGCTTTTGTATGGCGGGACCTGCACTTCATCACATGCATTCAAAACATCATAGTGGCGCCCTAAACAATAACCAAAGGATTTTTCCCGTACCCACTGATATGATTGTCGTAACCGAAGGCCTGTTCTTCGAGTTTAAGACCCCGCACTACTTAGCGCTGGCTACCGTTTAAGCCGATTGCAGGTCATAAATGGGCTTTAACTTGTAACAATTTCCCAAAACGATCCCAAAAACCGTATAATAAAGATTGAGAGCACGGTCAGTACTGCTTTTCGATCCTCTTCGTTCAGGGATATGTCCTCATATTCTTAGATCTGGCCTTGGTGCCGATCTTCTCGAGAAAATCCAATAGATTGCGCGAAATAAAAAAATCTCTAGCTAGAAAAGTTCGTATATATTCAGAAAGAAAAGCCCTGGCGCTGTATAGATTGCACTTAAATGTTGAACCCCAGGACTTTCGACTAATCTACCATAGAGGCCACGCGCATAGTAAAAAGGGAGAGAAAGTATTACCTTCGGGTCCGACCATTTCTACTAATTTGAAATTTTTGCCGCAACCGCTCAATCAATCGCCACCAAACCAAAATTATATGAAAGGTCTCATAAAACTGCATAACTTTTGTGAATACATCAACTTTTTTAGCGCCAAAGAAACGTCGGAAATAGAGTTAAGTGAAGTTGGGTATAAATACGCTCTCTCGAGAACGACGTAACCAGTTTGTATAGAATATTAATGCATAGAACTGAAAAGCTTTTGAACGAAAGTGGTAATTTTTCTGTGTACGTGTTTTTTTATTTGTGTTCGATATCAGTAATAGTCGTTAAGCGGCCGCATAACTGCAGAGCACGGTGGTGTAATGCTACAAAGCTGAACTGCTGAGCCTAAGGTCACAAGTTCGAAACTGGGTACCGAATGTATTTTTTAATTATTAATGAAAGATTGGAATATAAATTTTTATCCATTGTCACCTTTGAGTGTGAAATGCCACATTAAATCGTTTTTGCCTGTACACTAAAAGTACCGCTTCAGCAGATTACGAAGTCTATATTAATGTGTCTTAAGACGAGGGCGTCTCAAAGAGGGCATGGCAAAAACCGCTTCATCCGAACACTGTTCAGAAATATCAATAAGGCGCTTGCACTTTCTTATCTTTTTTTCGAATTGCAAATAGCAAATAGTTGCATCTCACTGATTACATAGAAATTAATTTAACTAGTACAATTGTTTCAGATCAAGAGATTTCCTTCGCCAAAGACACCAATGGAAGATTTATTTGTTTTAAATGCAATTCATCCTATAAACACCGGAAAACACTTGTCAGCCACATTAAACATGAATGTGGTGTAGAAACGAAATTTGTATGCAGCGACTGTGGCCATGGGTATAAATACAAACGGAATCTTAAACTGCATTTTAAAATGAAACATTCTTTAAGCGTTGAAGTTTTGACGTTTAATTAGATTTTACTTATTGGTATGATCTACTATTGTAAAATGTAATATAATTATGCGTTCACATATTACCTGGTTCTTTTATCGATTAAATGTAATACTAATTCTCTTAAATTCTTCTTGATATACTAGTGCTGTTGGTGAGTATTAATTACAGTTCTGTAGAATACTTACTTATTAATTCTCAACCTCTTGTACCGCCATGTGGTGTGGATAAGATATCATAGAAAATATATGTACACTCGTATTCAGGAAAAAGCGAATACCTACCATTTCACCTTGTAAATGGAATGATGTTAACATTATGTCTACGAAAACTTTATCATCAATTCAAATATAGTTATATAAAAATGCAATTGTTATTTTTTTTTATTCAACTTTGCTAGGTAACATTTACAAAAAGTTCAGTTTATATTACTTAAACTAGAACGCGCGTGGCCAGCCTCTGTCCGGCCCTGCCAGAATTAACAATACAAATGCTTGCTGTTGACGATCTCGCCACTTGTGCTTACGATCGGCATGTGCGCGCGCCAGTGCTTACGGTCTGGACAGCCAGCGGCATCGGCTCTTTTAATATAAGATATTAGCCAAGGTCAGTGGTTAAGCATTAAGACTACTGACCTAAGGTCGCGAGTTCGATTCCCGGTCCTGGTGAGGTTTTTAAAAATAAAAATGCAGATAAAACCTCTACAGGATGCATCATTCAGAAGTGTTGTAAAGCCGTGGGTCCCATGTTACTACTATGTCTAGCATGTAAAAGATCCCTTGCTAGGATTGTAATTTCTTAGTTTCGGAAAAATTCTAAGTAGAACTTTGATCATATGATCACAGCAGTCGCTGTCTAAGGAACCTGGTACTCTGCATGCCTAGACCTTGTCCATTAACAAACAAACAAACTGAAATATTGCTAAATTTGTGGGCAGTACTTGTAAGTTTTTTTCCTGTACAAGCGTATACTCATATGTCGTAGACATAAAGCAAAATGAGGCAAATGATTGTTTGCCTAATTGTCAGTCTTCTATTGATATTATAGTGCATGAAATAATAAAGGAATGAAAACGTAATGCCTGTTATTCAGGTAGTGTAGAAGGTGTATCTATGTACAACCGCTGAGACCTTTTAGCCAACTTTTATCAACGACCTCTACACAAAAGCACTACTTCCAAATGTTTGCCCGGTTAGTTAATAATTCTTCGGAGATTCAAGTAGTTTCAAAATAGACAAACGGTGTATGTGCTGTATATGTCAATGTTAAAAGGTACGATTAATTGCAGTGAATTCATATATTGCTTCAGGTACATACACATTTTCGTACATTTTAAGACAAAAATGGGCGCTATGTATGTTGTACATGCAGCTTATCCTACAAACAAAAGAGTCACCTTTCAAAACACATTAGAAAATTTATATGGGAGATTTGCAGTCGTAAATTTAAACATAAAGATCGTCAACAAACTCACTTTCGCCTATTACAACATGTACTCAATTTAGATTTGGATACCATTATATCTTGTTACGTGTAGAATGCGCCGCCTACCATAATTTCGAATACGAACGCTATTTTCCCTTGCATTGGGCATTGGTATTTGGCCGTGACTTCTGGCGATAGGATTTTATCAGGGAAAAACGTTAGCAGGCCGGGATTCGCTCTCCTTCGCTAGCATTTCGAAGGGAGCAGTTCACTAAAAGTGCTATTCACTAGTTCGGAGATGATTATATAAGGTTATTTGGTTGGTTTGAATAAGTGGAGTTTGGAAGCCCTCACGTCTTCGTGGATTGAAGCCCTCGAACTTGATTAAGGACGATTGTTTGCTTCGCTACGGCGGATTTATCAGTGTTAGCACACTCGAGCTGTTCTCTTCTGAGCCCAAAAACCACCTGGGGTGAGTAACTATTTCGCGCTAGGAAACCTGTCCTTGCGTGTTCTATTAGAACCTTCCTTTTCCCTTTTACAGCAAGCCGTGCTAGGCAAAATCTACGGAGCAAGCCGTAATAGGCAGACTTGTGTTACTCGTTTTGGAATTCGTTCTAAGCTTTTGGGCCACGTGCAGCAGGTCTTGCGGGGCGTTTTGTCGAGCCTCCACGGAACAGCTTTCTCTTGTCGCCCGCGCTTAGTTAGGGCACAAGAAGGATCCGCATTGTGGAGTATATTTATCCTCGAGGTTTCGAATTTTGATCCTGCTGGAGCGGCGCTGTTTGCCGTCCAAAACAGCCACCGTCGACCGTAGGAACTTCTCGGCCGAAACCGAGATACGCGTACAGCGACTTTCAGAACAGAGCCCCAAATCTATCGCTGCTAGTAGCTGGCGAGGTTTCCTGTTTTAATGTGTTTTAAACTGCTGTTATGTCAGAAACTGTAAGTACAATTAGTGCATGTAGTATTAATCTAGGGCGTTCCTCAAATTCCATTTTATGCTAGCTATAAGTTATTCATTGTAAAAATTGTATTGTGATTTTGCATGAAATTAAACGATCTCAGATTATCAATATACAGAGTGTGTTAGCTACGGTTTGAATGTCTTTATTGAAGCTATCTTTCAGGAAGTGTTGCTTTACTAGGTATAGAGTTTACAATTTCTCATTAGTTTACCGGGGTGCATTTGTCGTTATCTTCAAAAATTGTTGGGGCTCTGGGCTTTTTATGACTAATACTCTACCGATTTCTTTCTGTTGTAATTCACTACACGGCCTCCAACCGCTGAGCCGGCGGCCGGCAAATTGCATTCATGTGTACCTAATTTGTTTTTCATGCTACTTTGAAAGATTGCCCAGAATCTAAATTATTAAAAAGTCCTAACAATCTTAAATGTAGGACCGTTATATTCGATGTTCAATATAATAAAGTTTGAAGCATGAATTTTTAACAAAAGAAGAGAAATTGTCGAGGTGGAAACGATAATCATGAAACAGCATGAAATTGTTTTGAAGAATTATAGGGAAGGTGTTGCGGTTTCTTAGAAATTATCTTTTTAAGACAAATTTTGGATTATTCGGTTTCCACAACTTATTATAAGCAGTCACATAAATTCTTATTTGTTTTAACAGAAGGGAACTCATTATAGCTTTAGTAATATGTCACATATAAATTAAGCATTTATCATAATAAGTTATTCTTTGCTAATTCTGATGCATCTTGTGAGATTTTGTTCAATACAGTATTAATTATGGTATTCTTTTAGGAGGAAGTAAATTCCGTGTCAATATAAACTTGGATGGACGATTTGTTTGTTTACGATGTTCGACTACCTATAAACACAAATCTCATTTAACTTACCATTTTAAGCACGAATGTGGAGTGGATCCACAGTTCCAATGTGCTGTATGTGGCCGGAAATTTAAGAGAAAAAATCAGCTTAAACTTCATTCTCTTATGAATCATCGTTAAATCATAAGTAGAATATTGGCATTAGTAGTTAGAGATGGTATAAGAGTGTTATATTACAAATAATCTACGAGAAAAAAGTTAAGCCCTTGAGGCCGCTAGTCCGAGAAGAATAATTTCTCGAGTGAATTATTTGTAATAAAACACGCGTGACATACAAATCATTATCTAACAACTCAATAAATATCCGAAAAACATAAATTTTGTAATGGCAGCCGTGAAAAGTCATAGTGACAATTTGAAATGTACCGAAGGGTCAAATAAATATATAATTAGAGGCGCCTCTAATTCGTGTTATACGTTTGGCAGTACTGAAGTGTATTGTCAGTCTATGTCAAATTTGGAGTTAGTAGGTTAGCGTTTGTTATTTGACATAGACTGACGCAAAACTTAACCCAGACGTACAGAAGAATTATACCGGGTGTCCACTTTCAAACTGGAACATAGGGATATAACATTGTTTTTAACAGTTTCATGGATTCCTGTTCGCCAATTCAACCTACAGAAAATGTTTTGGTATCAATAGAAAGAGAAAATTATTGCGCATCTAATGGTATCAAAAATTAAATTATTTGTGTAAATTTTCAAATATTAATCAAGAGCTTTTAAGTTTTTAAAATATCAGTTGCCTTGACTTGAAAAAAGTTGACAGCTGTACTCAAATTAATTTATTATTTCATGAGTTACTGTTATTAAATTTTACGGAAAACAAATCTCTCACTGTACGCAAACTAACCCCCACTCTAATATGTTTTAACGATACAAACTCTCTCTTTGTTCGAGAAATCTTTCATTTTACAAAGTAAAAACTACTGAACTAACTGTGAATGTCATCAAATAACAAATTAATTTCAGTATAGCTGTCAACTGTTTTCAAGTCAAGGCAACTCATATTTAAAAATTATGAAAACTTTTGATTAATATTTTCAATGAAAATGGACAATAATAATTTAATTTGTGATACCAATAGATTAGTAATATTTTTCTCTTTCCATTGATACCAAAACATTTTCTGTAGGTTGAATAGGAGAGCAGGGATCCATGAAACTGTTAAAAACAATGGTAAATCCCTACATTCCAGTTTGAAAGTGGACACCCGGTATATATATATAAAGATAAAATCCTAAGGTTTTATGGCTGTAAACCTCTAGTCCCTATGGGTTTATAGCCTACATAATACAACTAATATCAGTGTAATTATATCTCTATAATACGTGAGTTGTGGATAAAATAAATATGTATACAATTATGGCTAATAAACTATATAAATTTGGAACTCGTTTTGTTAAGATGGGCGTATACTATACTGTCATATCGAGAAACAGGTTCAACACATAAGGAAGAAAATTTTTATAAAATAGAATCTAACATTAGATTAGAGAAATTACAAAAAAAGTTGAAGTTTAAAAAAATATACAATATACATATTTCTTCAAAAGGAAGTAGTTATCTTAAACCGTGAAACAAAATTGAAAATAATTTGTGATTTCAAAAATTATTTTATTAAAATTCAACTTGGTGCAAGTACCAAACCAGCATCAATTATTTTTAATTGCAAGGCGATATCCACATAGTGTAATCGAAGACAGTCAGTTTACTTGCATCGTGAGTAGTTTATAATGCATAACCGTACTTTTTTCATATTTATATTCAAAGTAGTTGGAATGTATTATTTTCAAACGAACTCATTGTTTTTCATCTAAGCACGCCACCCCTTACAACTGTATGTACTAGGCCAAAGTCAAACCATAATTTTGTTGTGGTATTTTTCTAAGCCTATTTTAAGCTCATGGTTGGCGATGAATTGCCAGGAGATCGAGTTTACTACGACAGTCTGACATTCTTAATTGCTGCTCGTTTAGCATTAACTATGTACTAGGGGGTCAAGTGCAGCATCAGTCACGGACGCGAACAGCCTCACCCCCCTCTAAGCCTATTAACATTTATGATACGAGGTTTTTTCTCTTAATTCTGATGTATCTTGTGAGTTTTTGTTCAATACAATTAATTATGGCATTGTTTTAGGAGGAAGTAAATTACCGTTTACTATAAACTTGGATGGGCGATTTGTTTGTTCAAAGTGTTCGGCTACCTATAAACACAAATCTCATTTAACTTACCATATTAAGCACGAATGTGGGGTGGAACCACAATTCCAATGTGCTATATGCGGCCGAAAATTTAAGAGACAGAATCGGCTTAAACTTCATTCTGCTCTGAGTCATTTTTAAATAATTAGTAAAACATTGGCATTAAAATAACTATGTATCTATTTGTACACAATATTGGCTAATAAACTATTATTTATATATAAATATATATAATTTTAGAAAATGATTTGTTGAAATACGCACATGACACATTTTATTTTCTTATGTGACTTGACAGACAAGATAATTGCATTACTTTTATGTGTAGGCACAAAATTGGTTACTTTAACGACGGCGGAGTAAAAGTACTTTAAAACTTGATTAGCTTTAGAATGCCCGGCTCCGTAGCTCAGTGGTTAAGCATTTTGGCTACTGATCTAACGCTCGAGAGTTCGATCCCCGATCCCGGTGAAGTTTTTAAAAATAAAATAATGCGGATGACAACCTCTACGGAATGTCATCATTCGGAAGTGAAGTAGTGGATCCCATGTTACTACGATGTGTAGCATGTAAAAGATCTCTTGCTAGGGTTGAAACACCTTAGTCTCGGCAAAATTCTAAGTAAGACTTTGACCATATGACCAAAGCAGTCGGTGTCTAAGGTACAGTTGCGGAAACATAAACCGGGACAAGTTCTGTAGGGTCATTTTTTACTATTTGAACGTTGTAATGTTGCCTTCCTGATTTTTTATGAAATGCTTTCTATTATGTGTCAATGAACAAAGACGAACAGGTTAATGCAGTACAAGAAGCTTGGGATAGCATCGAAAATGAATTTATTCAGACAATTAAACTTCGGCAAAAATTTTGTGTCCCGCTTTTTATTTCCGCAGCTGTACATGGTACTCCGAATGCCTAGACATTGTCCATTAGAAACAAATAAACTTTCTAATATTTTTGGACATTGGCCTGCTTGATTGTCAGGAACTGTCGTAGACGTTAATTCTTGATAATCGTAATTGTTTAAATACATATTTATGTATGTTAGTTCGGGTGTTTGAAAATAAAATAGCATATGCTATTCGAAGTAAACGTGGCTATGTGCGGACTTGTCTTACTCGCTTACGCACGTCAGTCAAACGCGTCCGGTCTCGCCACACAAAGTATCACTTTTACTCCTAATAACATAATATACTGTTATCTATTCCAGTGGGATAAGTAACTCATTATGTCACTCATTTGACACTATTTCCGTTAGGTAATGAAGCTCATTACACCACTCAGTTATGTAATGGCTTCATTACCTAACTGAGTGGTGTAATGGCTTCATTACCTAACTGAAATAGTATCAAATGAAAGACATAATGAAATTTGCCTACTAAAATATTTTTGAAAATGACAGATCTGACATTTCTCTTAATGCACTTTTCTCAATTTTAGGCAGTTGTAGATAAAATTTTGTATAATACATGTGTGATAATGCATCATTAATATACTTGTGTTCTTACATAACTCGTGCTACGCACTCGTTTATAATTTACACACACGCATATTCATGATGCCAGTCTCGAACATTCTTCAGCGGCCGGAGCACGTGTCTTTTCTGCAACTTCAAGGACCCCGTAAAATTCGTGAATAGAAAGAATAAAATGTGTGAGTGGAAACTGGCAAGAGCTATGAAAATTACCCCGACCCCTCTGCCAAGAGGCAGGTATGGGCACATCTGGCGATGTACTGATGCAGCTTTGGCGCGAAATGCCCCCTCTTTCAATTTTTCCGGATCAGCGTTGCTTGGACAGGATTCCGGCCCGGACTATTGTAGAGTGTGAAAGTGGTGTGTGTGTGTGTGTCCCGGTGAAGTGCGATGAAGTCTTTGGCCACCTTGATGATGACCCCCATGTCGTCCCTCTGATCTCTCTGGTCGTACCGCTGTGACCCAATGGCCCCCAGATTGATTCAGTACGGATTCTTTTGACGATGTTCAGTTATACGGGACAAGTTGGAATTCGTTCATCCCGTTGGTGAGCTAAACGAATTCCACTTGCTTAAGGGCAGCAGGGTCGTAAGACTTCGTCGCCGAAGCCCAAATTCCCCTTTTGAGACGTGCAGGCCTGTCGACCGCCTGTGACAGCCATTTCTTACTACGGACCGCTAGTGACGTTTGCCTTTCAATCCCGATTTCGCTGCCGCTCAGGGGATCTCGTGTCAACTACCCCAGGAGATGCTTCGCAGGTAGGCAGGTACTGTGTTCTTTGTAATTCTAAAGTGTGCTAATTTTAAACGCATAACGTAGGGCGATGACTCCCCGCGACGTGAAGTGACAGTGCGCGTGTAATTAAGTTATCGTCAGCGTGCCCCTCGGGCACACTTATGTGCATCGCTCGTACCGGTTTAGGCCCGCTGTTAGATAAGTAACATCGTTAGAACTATTAAGATGTTACCAGTGCGCCGTTCAGGGGCGTGCACTTGTTTGTATGTGTCGTGTCCTAATTTTGTAATTAGTACTCTGGTATTAAGTCAGAGGGTATACGCCATTTAGGTGTGCCCGCCTGTGGACTAGAATTGTTCAGTTTGGACCCCACCGTATCAGTGTTGGACTGATATTAATGCCAGCATTGACACAGGGACGCTTATTAAATTTTATTTATTCAGTCATAATTAAAACTACCATTAACCCTCCGAATCTTAGTAAACTGTGTAATTTAAAATGTGTTTTATTTTGAGTTGAATAGGCCCCTCTTGTTTACTGTTTTCTTTGTGTTTTCTTTAATTTATATTGTATTACATGTATGTATATGACCAGGGCCGTAGCTACCACCGGGGTAGCCGGGGCAGCGCCCCGGGGCCCCTCGAACATAGGGGTCCCCCGAAAGCGAAGGAAGTTTTTTTACGAAATTGTCTTAAAAAAGTATTGAACCAAACTGCAAAACTTGAGAAAATGAGTAGCATTAAGGAATTTGCAGATATGTCAATAATTTATCACAGCTCACTTTCGCCAACTTTATCCTGATGCGTGTACAGCATGTATTATGTACTTGGCAGTTCCTGTGACCGTAGCTAAGTCCGAACGGTCATTTGCAAAACTGAAATTGATCAAGAATTACATATTGGGACAGGAAAGGCTCAGCAATCTAGCTTTGCTTTCAATTGAAATTGATAGAGCTCAACAAATTAACTTGGATAAAGTAATCAATGACTTTGCTTGTAAAAAAGTTGGGAAACAGAATTTAATGTGATATTGATTTCAATTAAAACTTAACCTGTGTAGACTTAGGATATTGTAACTTTTTAAAGTTTTATATGCATGCTTGCATGTCGTATAACGGGTAGTACTGCGACTGGTGCAAAAGTTGTTACTTCTGCGTGATCTAACGACTACCATGGTGCATAGAATACCGAGTGTAACATTCCGCAGAATGGATGCATTGTGGGCGTAGCCTCAAATTCAACCAATAAGAAATGTGTCTACAAAGGGTACGAATGGTAGTACCTACTGAAGTGTATTGTTGAAGACGCGATCTATGTCAAATTTGAGGTTTGGTTTTGCGTCAGTTTGTGTCAGACTGACGAAAAACGTAACCTGCTAACCTCGAATTTGACATGGACTGACAGTGCCAGCAACAATATACGATCGCGGCCATGGTTACACCATGATCGCGGTCATGAGGGAGTTCCTGAGAAAGTGCATTGGGGATTGGTTGACATCTCCCCTCTACTTTCTGAACGACTGCACATCTCCGGGAACGTTTCACCTTGTATTCTTTACACCATGACGACTACTACTAAATTAATAATAATAATCAGGACCACTGCAGTATAAGGTTAACGCCTTAGCCAACTAGTTAGCAACCCTCTACAGTTTTATGTTAAACTCAATGTGGCAAGTAAATATGTGTTTTTCTATTTTAAATGCCCATTCTTCTATAATATCGGAAAAAACACCAAATAGCAATTAAAAAAGGCCTACTAAATGAAAGTGATGTAAAAGTAAAGTAGAAGATAACGTGGGGGCACCATAATTATTTGTTGTCCCGGGGCCCCCAAACCTGTAGCTATGGCCCTGTATATGACTTGCTTTGTGCGCCTTTGCTGCTGGTGGCAGCATTTGTTAACTTGTTAACTTGTTATTATTAACTGAGAAGCAAGAAAATGGAGATATATTTTAGGAGGACGAGATATATATCATTTGACTCAGCTTGCAGAGTAGATTCCAAAAATATATAGAAACCGGAAATCGGATTTCTTCTCCGAGGTCGACTTCCGGTCAATTTGTGACGTTAGCGCCGGCCGAAATCGTATTTTTACGTATTGGAATACGTTCGAATTTGACCGCCGCCAAAACTTCGTCACAAATTGTCCGAAAACATCGCCGAGGCACGAAGAAACAATCGAGGTGCGCAGAAATTACGAGCCGCCGGCGCCGTCGTCTTCCAGCGCATCCCTGCCTAAAATCCTGCACAAATTACGGCGTATGGTAATGTATAAATAAGAGGTATCGTACGTTGTGAAGAGAACTTGACTTGCATCCAGCGAGCCGAACCAGCTTCCTGCCTGGGGCCCCCCTGAGGGCCCAAATCCTAGTCCCGTCCGAAGAACATTTTTGACTTTTAGTCCTAGAACCAATCTTTCCCAGAAATCTCCGAAAGATCAAAGTGGCCCATTGATTTTCAGTGCCTATTGATCTCCGTCGAGCCTATTCAGGAGTTATCTTATCTAAAATTCAGACGTGGATCATTGTTTATATATGCCTGTCTGGAATTTATATACGTTTACTCCTCGAAACCGGTGTGGTCTAAAACTCGTACGTGGTTCGTTGTACATATACGCCTGATAAGAGTCTTAGACCTCCTCGAAACCGCTTCCCGACAACGTTCACGTAATTCAGTTAGAAAGCATTTTAAAAGCGAGGTCCTCCAGGTCTCTGCATAAATTTGAACAAGAAATGTGAGGTTAAGAGCCCGCAACGAAACTCCCGGAATTAATGTACTCGTAAAAATTCAAAGCTTCACTTACCTAGAGGAATCTTGTCCTGAAGATTTCCCGTGCTTTCTGCAGTGCCGCAATTCATAGTACATAATCTAAACCAAAAATTGTGTGAGGTTAGCTTCAAGCTAAAAGTAATTCATGTAGCTTAAAGGAGGGTTTAATCACCTTGAATAACGTAATTAGAAAACCCCTAGTTATCACCTAGACACCCCTGGAATTTCAGTAACAGCTTTAAACGCAAATTTGGCTTAAAAGTTATTAGCTGACACACGATATGTAATTCTACCGTATTTTCACTTGTCACACCAGGTTTTTGCAGCACACGAGGTTTTGTGGGCACTGTAGAATAGCTTCGACGTAATGGGATTACGCCTTATATCAAGTCCAATCTCAACACCCCCGAAATAAAAGCAAACATAACTTTATTTCATGCCCCCGATAAAAGTAAACAAACTTAACCTAGATTCTGTTTCCAGTTTAGCCGAGTAGAGGACGCTCTTCTAACTACGAATCCCTTCGTCCTGCCGCCGACAAAGTACGAGAAGAAGTATCGTGGCTTGCCTAACCCAGTAGGCGTCAGCCTGCCCGTGATACATTGAAATTCAAATCTTTTATTTGAAAATACATGGAATATTTTAGTTATTATTTTAAAATGTAAATAGGTATACAAAATAAATCGCTTTGTTTGATGTGTACTTGATTGTATATTTGAGTTAACCAGACTGAACCCTGGCATCTGTGGCTATCCGAGAGTAAAAAGTTTATTAACATTGGTAATCATTCATAGCTCAAAATTAAAGAATTAATTAAGAAAGCCAGGTTATTACATGGCGCCCGAGCAGGGACATAAACTCAAGTATATAGTCAAGTAATTCATCGGCTTCACCAGCACGCAATCCAAGTGGCGCTCGAGCAGTTTTACCTGAAAAATAATTAGTTATCAGTTAAAGTATAATTAATTATTTTAAATGTTGTACAAACCGCGACCACAGACATGTACCAGAACCAGATGTACAAATTTTTTTTTAACTTTTAACTTTTTCCTTTATAGCTCCTGCAGTTTTTGAGATATTTACCTCAAATTTGGAATACAGGTTACGCTGCAGGGCTTACATCATTCAGCATATCAAATGGTTGTGAGAATCTACAGGGAGATATTTTTTCAGGGGTCATGCTTCCTTTTCTCCCCTGAACTTTTTTGCGGTGCGCCGCTGTTAGATTCTAAAATACAAATTGAGTTTTCTGTTTTGTTTAGAATCTTTTTGTTCTCTTGCAGTTTTTTCGTATCTGCAACCGTTATCGAGAAAAAAAAGTATAAAAACGATTTTCTGTAATTTGCTAGACGAAATTTAAATTTTTAAAATGGTTTTAAACGTTAATTATGTGCTAATAAGTACACGGTAACAATTTATAGATTAGTTCAGGGACATCAGTTTTGAGTCATAATTTTACCGCTACAATAACTTTACAACACATACGAGGGCTGTTCAACATGTTATCTACTGAAATAAAAATGAATTTAATGAAATTAATATTTTTGCCACTTGTATAAACTTTGTACAGCGAATACTAGCGAAGCCTGAAAGCGACAAGTAAGTTCCAGCTCTGTGGCAGTCCGTACACGAGGGCGTCGAAGCTATTATTTTCCAACCCCTTGGACTTCGAACTTCTACAGGGGGTTGTCAAACCGAAGTTCGTGGCGCCCCTTAAAACCCCGTACCACCTTTTAGTAGCAACCTATGTGTGACCACGTTTGTCCCTAAACCTTCATTACGTCCGAAGAACCCCGCCCATCCCACTATGTGTTTTATCCTATTTTTCGCCTGTTGTTGAGTAGTTTATGCGTGATTTAGAGCAAGCGGTGCAATTTCCCGAATGGCAGGCGTGATGTCGGCACCCTCTTGTTATTAGATGTCGTAGAATCAATTTAATACCGTAACAGCAGTTCTATGAGAACCCTTCGTACACATTCCGGGTAGGTCGGCTAGTCTAAATTGTTAAATTCAAGAGAAGAATGCTCTTCTACAGAAGTCAAGAGTACCAATGGTGTTATGTGTACTCACTATTTCCGGTTGTAGGGCAACGCTTTACCTTTTGATAACCCGCTACATTATGTAAAATACAAAAATAAGAAATATGGTGTATTAGTTTTAATTATATAAATGTTTTATATTTCTTTTCATTATATTTATATTCAGAATCTTCTAAAAACCGTTCCTTGGTTATACTTTCAGTGCATTCTCAAATAATATACTTTGCGTTTTTTGTGTATTTTTAGTGACATTTGCTTATTTTAATGAGCTGATTCGACACTTCTGTAACGACAAAGAAGTTGTTAGGGCCTAAAGTGGTACCGCGCTAATTGTCAGCACGCTTTTCGTTACGATGGGTGTGTCATTAAACCCTGCCAAAACAACAAATTTGTAAATTTGTAGTTAGTTAGCCTCTAGCTTCGGCTTCGAATGAGCTCAATTAAATGCATGTTGGAAACTGTTGTTTTATTTACAAAATAGTCACAAGTGTCTGGCAACCACCGAATTCAGAGAAGCTCAGTTTCTAGCTTTTGAGATTATTTGTGGTGTCAAAATAAACCATCTGGTTCTTCAGGAAGTTTAGGTTTGCTTATTTCCCAAAACTGTTAGCCCTTCTAGGCGGATTGTAATGTTCGCTCAAGGGTAGGTGCACTGGCGGCAACGAACGTTGCAGACAGACAAATCCGAAGTAATTCGAAGGTGAAGTGCCCCACCCTGGGTATGCTAACCAGCTCCAACACCAACCACACTTTTTTCTCCAACTCTTTGAAGATGAAACAGTAAATAGGAAAACCTTAAACGCATTTCGTGTAAACCTAGGAGAGAAAAATGACTCTTGCATTATTACATACAGGGTTACTCAATTTCCATGCTCACCATTGGAATTTCGAAAACGGTAAAATATACAAGATCAGTTAAATTGGGGCAGAGTTGTAGATCCTCACGCTAATAATATTCAAAAAATGAGATGTGGCTACCACACGACTTTCTTTTACTGCATAATTTGCCTCCAAAAATTTAATTTTGTGATTTTTTCGAAAACGATATTTCCTACAAAAAAACTTTCTTGGTAAAAGTTATAGGCAATAACGTAATATGTAATAGGGTCTATAAAAAATGTTTGGACTTTTTAAACAAAAGTTGTAGATAATTGCATAATGTATGAAAGTTATATTACATGCAGTTCCACGTAATAGCAGTGTTAGTGAACCTGGCGGCTTATGTGACTTTGTTGTGTCAGCGGAATCCACGCGCTCGCCTGAGTTATGACATCTTGACTTTTTATGTTATCAGCGACAGTCTGTAGTTAGAACTCATAACAGTAACATGTGCTTTGCGTAATATTTGTAATCTTTTACAAAATAAAGTTGTTTTTAAAAACAACCTTACGGCAATACCTAATTTGAGTGGCGCAGTCGGTAGGATGGTCAAACGGTGTTAATGGACATAATATCGATTCGTATCAACGATTTATTGACCATAAATTAAAAAATCCGGAACCTGTGATTTTTTTTTCGGAGTTTCCAACTTTCTGCATCCAGTTAAGTGAAAGGGAGAGTAGCTTAACGAGAACACTTCGAAGGCACATCGAAGGAGGCTCTGTGTTCAACCAGGACGCATGGACAGGACAGTGATTTTGCTGTAAGTACCTATGTCATATAGAGGCCCTTGTAAACAATTTAATTCAGATAGTTCTGACGAAAATACAAATTCTGATTCAGACTCGCATTCTAAAATTTTACCACCAACAATTTTTAACAGTACTCATTCAAACGCAAGTAATTTAAATACGTCAAAAATGACGGAACCACCTGTACTAAAACAGGAATACTTGGGAATGATCCCAGAATTTCATGGAGAAACGGAACTACTCCCTAGGTTTATTGAAATATGCCAAAAATTAGTTACCAAATTTTATAATAAGGATAACGCTGAGGACTTTCAGAATGAATATCTGATGTCTAGCATCTTAGCTAAAATCAAAGGAGACGCTGCAATTAATATCTCGTCTTGTGTAATTATAAATTGGTTAGATTTAAAAACTGCATTGTTGAATACTTATGCTGATAAACGTGATATTTACACTTTAAATATTGAACTCACAAATTTAAAACAGGAAAACGAAAGCGCATTTGAGTTTTATAATAGGGTTCAACAAGTATTAAATTGAACTGTTGCTAACATAACAACTCAGATGGTAAAAGCAGAAGCCATTATATTAACACAATATTCTCGCAACTTAGCTCTAAGAGTGTTACTACTAGGTTTAAAAGATCCAATTGGTTCTTTAATGCGTACTAAAAATCCTGCAGATTTAAATGCTGCATTGCGTATGTTAACCAACGATTTTCAATTAACGACTAGCCAGCAAAAACCAGCTCAGTCGTCCAAGTTTAAATTTTCACAAAAATTAAACCCTCAGAATAAACCATTCTTTCAAAATAGACCAAGAATGACATTTCCCTTGCAATTAACAAATTATCCTCATAATTCGCAACCTGCGTTTAAACAAAATTATTTCTATAGCAATGCACAGGAACATTCTTCGAATAATAATGCACGTCCACAAAGTAGTAGAAACCAAGTTGATGTTTTTAGGCCCAATCAAACTAAAAACTTTCCAAAACCAACTCCCATGAGTATTTCTACAAGGAATACCTGGAAACCTCAGAATTCACAATTTTCAGGCCAAAATTATCGCCAAAACCAGTTCAAACCCAACAATCAAAATTATATAGTTGAAGAACTGCACAATATCGACGACTCTCAACCCTCAGTTGAAATGCCCGATGAACATGACGATAATCAAGCCGAAAATCAGTTTTTTCGGGAAGAAGCCTCGGAACATCTAGAATCCCAAGATTTCAATTGAATTCATACAATGACAGTGCATTACCCTATATTCTATTTCCAGAACATAAATTAAAAATTTTAATAGATACTGGAAGCACTAAATATTTTGTTAATCCTAAAATCGCTCAAAAATGTTTTAAAAATTCAATTATAAATGACCTCTTTCAAATATCAACAGCACACGGTACATCAGTAGAAAATTTTAGTATTCGTGTCCCCTGTTCAAAAATATTTAAAGCCAACGTAGCTCCATTAAAATTTTATTTATTCAATTTTCATAAGCATTTTGATTGTTTGCTTGGAATGGATAATTTAAAGTTACTTAAAGCGACAGTAGATTTAGATAAAGACTTGTTAATAACACCGAATGCACAAATAAAAATAAATTATTATAACTCACCAATGGTAGCACAACCTAATTCTGTACAAATAATTAAAATTGATGTTCAAAATATTAAAGAAGGTGACGTAATCGTACCTTATACAAAAATAGCAGAATTAGAAATACCACAGTGCCTTACTAAAGTGCACAATTATCAAGCAATTTGTTTCATTCTGAAAAATGTAGGTTCCCTAAAACCATTAAAAGTAGAAAAATTCGATGAATACGAATCTCTTGGTAAAAGGAGTCCTAATTTTAATAATTTGAATTTCGAAAAATACAAATTCGACATTTCAATGGTTCGAACTGAACATATGAATTCAGAAGAACGTCAAACTATTTTAAAGCTAATTAAAGAATATTCCGATATATTTCATGTTGAAGGTAACCAGTTAACTTTTACAAGTGAAGTTAAACATTCAATAAAAACTGTAGATGAAATACCAGTCTACACTAAATCGTACAGATATCCTGAAATTCATAGGAAAGAAGTACAAAGGCAAACTGCAAGTATGTTAGAGCAAAATATAATTAGGCTTTCGCATTCCCCTTGGTCATCCCCAATATGGTTAGTCCCCAAGAAACTTGATGCATCTGGCACACAAAAATGGCGAATTGTGATAGATTATAGGAAATTAAATGAAAAAACTATAGGTGATAGGTATCCCTTGCCAAATATCAACGATTTGCTAGATAAATTAGGCCGTTGTCATTATTTTACCACCATTGACCTCGCATCAGGGTTTCACCAAATTGAAATGGCTGAAGAGAACATTCAAAAAACTGCTTTTAGCACAGAAAATGGAAAATTAGAATTTTTACGCTTACCCTTCGGGCTTAAAAATTCACCGTCCTGCTTCCAAAGGCTTATGGACAATATATTAAGGGGTATACAAAATGAAAAATGCCTCGTGTATTTCGACGACATTATAGTTTTTAGTACTAGCTTACAAGAACATGTCGATCGCTTAAAGGAAGTATTTGATAGGCTAAGGCAATCAAATTTTAAAATTCAACTAGATAAGTCAGAATTTCTAAGGAAGGAAGTTGCTTATTTAGGTCATATTGTAACAGCAAATGGTGTAAAACCTAACCCGGAAAAAATTTAAGCAATTCAATGCTTTCCATTGCCAAAAACCACGAAACAAATAAAAGGCTTCCTTGGTCTTTTAGGTTATTATAGAAAGTTCATAAAAGATTTTGCAAAAATCACAAAACCTTTAACTAAGTGCTTAAAGAAGGATTCTGTAATAAATCCTAAAGATCCCGAATATATTAAACTAGCTTAAACCCCGCGGCATATGCCGCATTTAAAATGTAGGACGAATTTAATAACTTTTGTTGCACTAAAGAAAGTTTTAAAAGCACGCTAAAGATTGGCAGTAAGGAAAAGTTCCAAAAAATATATTTTCAAATGGAAAGTCTCTGTAAAGGAAACGCTTGCCCCTGGAAGGCGTCCTAATTAATATGACGTTGTTGGAACGCAGTCAAAAAAGAATCCGGAAAGAATTAATGCTCTTGTGACTTATGAGATTATATGTGAGAATTATTTGCTCCACCGAAATAATTTTCAGCTGCCTGCAATCTGTGTTTCTTTTCAGGTTTAAGCCGTTGAGCGCCATAAAAATATAAATGCGGTAACTCAAGTCTCCAGTTACGCCGTTACTGATATTGTTAAATAACTCGATTAATTATTATTTTTTTGGCATTTTAAACTGGAATTATTATTATTATCTTTATAATAGCAACCATAAGTAACTGTTTATAATGTTTATATGCTAGCGAGTTAATTTTCTTCTTAAATCGCTAGTGAATTAATAGTAGATTGCTCTACAAGTTAAGAAAAGTGAGAGTTTTCCAGCAAATGTAAAAGTTTTACGTGAGCATGGAATTTTCCAATGTGTTAAACATGCAATTTTTCCGTGTAGTTGACAAAAATATCTTTTTAAATAATTTTGGTCAAAGTATGGAAGCGCAATGTTTACTGTACTGTATAAATATAAATAACCAATATACATTATAGAATACTTGAAAATGGATGAATCTGTTATTAATTCATTTAGTTTCAATTTAAACTGCAGTGTTCTATAGCAGCTACTTGGCGCATTCGGTTACTTATTTAAAAATAGACCTGCGTTTTTCACATATCTCAGCGGTCATGCTTTTAAAAACATGATGTTTGTATTTACTTATTTTACAGTACTGCAATTAAAGTGATAATAAATAAATCGATCAAATATTTATTTGCTTTTATTTTATATTCCAATACCAATATAATACAAAATACTATTACTTTCACTTATACTACATAAAGGGCAATGCCATTCAGTATTAGGTACAGATGTTAAGCCAATAAAAATCAGATAAAACCATTCCACGGAACAGTGCAAATTACAGCAAGCAATCATAGGCGTTCCATTATCAGGACCCTTACACAAACAATATAATACTGTTATCTTTAGTTTGCGTGGCTACGAGAGCAGTGGTCCTTGTTTCCGTACTACTACTTTTATTACAAAACATTAAATTTGTACCATTATTAACATTTAACGACTCTTTGAATACATTCCAATCAGTATTAGCTGCAGCATCCTTAACTGCTTTATTTGTGAAATATTTACCGAGAAGTAGGGCATCCAATACCCAACTGAATTTTCAATCCCGGGATTTCGGTATTGAAGTAATTCTATCTGGATCCCGGTATTCAATACCAGGATTGCCGGTGTTCAAACCGGGATTCCCTGTTTTCAGTACCGGTATTTCCAGTATTCAATACCGGGATTTCCGGTATTCAATACCGGGATTTCCTGTTTTCAGAACCGGTATTTCTAGTATTATCCATATATATCATAGGCTTGTAGGTGTATAATAGGTAAATATGCAAGCAACAGTGAAAACACAACTGAACACAGTTTACGCCATTTATGGACACATCTGCTAACTGCTACTACCCTGAACCATACTAATTATTATCTATCAACATGTTGCTCCATGTCTGGCGCCGGCCAGGCCGGGTAAGGCGACTCGCAGACTCTGCGAACTGCGGCGCAGTGCACACAAAAGCAATCCCAAAAATATCGAAAATTCCGGTATTGGGGAAAAATACCGGGATTGAAATACCGGATAAAAAAATTAGGGATCCCGAGATACCGACATTTTGGGATCCCGGGATTGGATGCCCTACCGAGAAGTTCTGGCATCATCACATTGTTAAAAAACTTCATAGCAATAGCGCTTTCTTTTTCCCAAAATACCTCATTGAAATGTATTCTTTCACGGAAAAAATGTTTACTACTCCATACCACAAAATCACAGTAATTAACTCCAGTAATAGCGAGTTGCATTTGTATCTGGTAGTAGTAGCCATGGTTATGATCTAATTTAAATTCTTCATCCTTTGTTTTGTACACCTGAACATTTTAGAACATTTAGGTCATCTATGCCAATGTCCTTTGCGCAATAAAGACACTTAATTTCGACAACCCCCATTTCACCACCAAAAGGGCAAATTCAGATTACTATTTAAAATAGCATCTGCTTTTCCACTTAGATAACAAATATTAAATAATTAACGACACTAACTGTAGAGCAATAATATTGTAATGTTAAACATATACAGTGTGTCCCAGGATTGATGTTACAAGAGGTGAGATGGTCTAAAAAAATTTGAATTTTATTTTAAGGTTCTGGGATTCGGTCCTGCTTGGTTTGAAAAGAATTTTAAGAATATTTTCAGTTTTTGAAAAACAAGTAGGCCTTGACAGGAAAGCGAAAACTATTTTATTTTCAGGTAAAGTACCCTTTGTGTTCATGATACGGCAAAATTTTATTAAGAAAAATTGTTTAGAATGATAAATTATGGCCCGATACAAAATTTCAGAAAGATCTGCCGACTTATAAAAAACCGTTATTTTTGAGATAATTGTATGTTAATTTCAGGTAAACTACCCTTTTTGTTCATGATACGATAAAATTTTATTAATAAAAGTTGTTTAGAATGACAAATTATAACCCTATAAAACGTTATTTTTTGGATTAAACAATTGTATTTATTAAAAATTACGGTTAAATCTAAGTCAACAGATCTTTCTGAAATTTTGTATAGGGCCATAATTTCTCATTCTGAACAACTTTTCTTCATACAATTTTGCCGTATCATGAACAAAAAAGGTAGTTTACCTGAAAATAAAATAAAATAATTTAAAAAATAACGGCTTTTCCTAATTCGACAGATCTTTCTGAAATTTTGTATAGCGCCATAATTTATCATTATAAACAACTTTCCTTAATAGAATTTTGCCTATCATAAACAAAAAGGGTAGTTTACCTGAAAATAAAATAGTTTTTGCTTCCCTGTCAAGGCCTACTTGTTTTTTAAAAAATGAAAATATTCTTAAAATTCTTTTCAAATCAAGCAGGACCGAATCCCAGAACCTTAAAATAAAATTCAAAAATTTTTAGTACATCTCACCTCTTGTAACATCAATCCTGGGACACACTGTATGTAAGAGAGTGATTATGCTGCACCGATTTGGTGATTAAGTAGAATTTTAAATAGATTAGAGTTAAATTTCTCAGGTGAACAGGTTTTGAGATACTCCGGCAAAGAATTGTATAAATAAGCTATATCGTAAGAAAAGGATCGCTCATACATTGCAGTTTTGTGATATGGAGGCGTAATTAAATTTCTATTTCGCATATTAACACTATGAACATCACATCTAAATTCAATTTTATTAAGTAAATAAGAGGGTACTTTATTTGAGATAATTTTATGAAACAATGTGGCTGAATGAAGTATTCTGCGATTGTGCATATTTAACCATTTAATTTCGTTAAGTTTATTTGTTATGTGATAAAATTTTCTAATACCATGAATAAACCTCAGGCATGTATTTTGCATATGCTGAATTCTTTTACTGTCCGCACTGTCTATGATTAAATTTATTAAATTGTGCCATGGAAGAGACTGAAGGTCGTTATAGACCTCCTCATAATCAAAATTAGCAAAATCTCTGTAAGTATACAAAAAAACTTTTGCGATGCAATTTACATTTAATAGGGTAGTCACAATAAACCAAACAATGTTCGGATAATCCATGTACATCAGTCGCACCGTAATTGACTATACATTTTTTATCGTTTACCAAAATAAGGTCCAGTAATGTAGAGCTGTTTTTATCATTTTTCAGTACTTTTATCATTTATAGATAACATATCTATGTTAAAATCACCCAGACACACTATCTCGTCCGTCATATGTGCAATAAGTTAAAAGGAGTCCTCCAAGGTATCAATGAAGTCAGCGCATCCAAACTCCTGCCTTCGATAAACTGTTCCTATGACAACCGTTGAATTTTTTTAAATAATTTTGATCCACAACTGTTCAATAGCTATACTACAACTTGCTGTAGGAATAATAGGAGATTGTAAATTTGTAAATCGATGAAGCAATTAATCAACATCAGCAGATGCTGATGAACCTCAGAATTATTACTATAAACAAACTTTATACGATAACTCATAAAAATGAATATTTGATTAATAGAAATAAAACTAAATATATTACCATAAAGACATTTGCAGCAACATAGCAATAAACTTAATAGCAGAAAGATTGACAAAAATCTAAATGAAGTTATATTTGCGAAGCAACCCAAATAACTGAAAGTAAACCACAAACTGTATAGAAATACAAATAAAAATAAAACAGGATTTACTTTGTGTTCTAAAAAATGCAAAAGAAAATATTTTCCATATAATTTTATAGAATTATGGATAGAAATATATAAAATGTTTCTTAAATCAATTTTATTCAAACATTCAAAGAACATTTTTAATTTTGGCTATTTTACTATTATCTTTTGCCCTCATATAAATCCTGCCATTTTTAGACCAAAGATATTTAATATTCTTCTCCTTTTTATAATCTCTAGCTGTCGCAAACAGCTGTTGATTTAACGATGAGAGAGATTCATTAATATACACAGAGTTATTGCTTTTTGCCATATGAAGTAATTCCAAATTGATATAACTTAACTTCAGATTACGTTTTATCTTTCTGCACGTTAGAAACTCCTCCTTGTCATTTCACGATGATTCCTCTCAATCATTTGAACATCCACTTTAAAAGAGAGAGCATTTCCTACTGGGCGTTTTGTTTGTCCATCTGCTGGTTTGGCAGTACGAGATGCGCTGGAACTGCGCTCGACTATGGCAACGATGTTCTCCTCCGCAGCAACAACCTGATAAATAACTCGTTCGTACTGAATGCTAAAGCTCGGAAGACATCAGTTTTTCGGAGAGCAACTGAATGTAATAAGTGTTGGTTCACAACGTACTCGTGATAACTAAACACACGCTTTAGTACGTAACTTAGGCAGTACTATTTATGGGTGAAGGAATCTCTAAGTTGTTAACGGAATTCAGCAATGCCGTCGGATGGGGCAGCTATGTGCATCGACGATGCGCTCTGAAAGCTTGTTTCTTCTAAATCTCTCTGCAGCTTGGCTAGCGGTGGGCACTGTTGAACTACAGTTTGTATACTATGTAGAATCTGAAATCGCACTAGTTAATAAAGGTATTTTACAGCGTCCCTTTTAATAAATTCACCTCTAGCGCGCTATCCATCGCTTCGTATTGCTTTTTGGCTTCACTTACAGCTTCTTTCCAGTTTTCAGACAAGACTTGTCTACTGTCGAGGAATTCTTGTTTCATTTCATTTAGCTGCTTTTCTTTTTCCACCAATTTCTCCTTTAAGGAAGGTATCTGTAATTATAATGTACTGTAAAATTATGTCGTTAATAGGATTGATAATAATGAAAATTGTGCAGTGCGAAACGCATTGATTGCCTCTGTTTTTGCCAGATAAAATTTCCATGCAAATCTTAGGTTATGTCACACAAAAGCACACAAAATTAAAATGGAAAATATAATAACGAATACTCACTTTTCTACAACAGAAATGAGGGTTTCCTTCTTCGTAAACTAAAGGCCAGCTGTCAACACGACGATTTTAGCCCTGTTGCCAGATTTACACTGTACGAATTAAATTTGTAGAAACGGTTTCAAAATGTACCAGATTCGTAGAATTGTACCAGGTCTGGCAACGCTGCTAATATCAAGACCACGCCCACAATCGAACTACACATAGACCACGCGCATGCATGTTTGACCTTGGGAAGTGTTCTGCTTTATTATAGAGTTATGATAAATGTTTTGAGTTATGTAAAAATTTACTAATTAACGAACCAATCCTTCAGTATCCAAATTTTTCTGAACCATTTATTTTAACGACCGACGCAAGTAACTTTGCGCTGGGCGCCGTTCTCTCTCAAGGTAAAATCGGTTCCGATCTACCAATAGCTTATGCAAGCAGAACTCTTAATTCTTCAGAAATAAATTACTCCACAATCGAAAAAGAGCTTTTAGCTATCGTGTGGGGCGTAAAATATTTTAGGCCGTATCTCTTTGGCAGAAGATTTAAAATTGTAACCGACCACATACCCCTTCAGTGGCTGATTTCGCTTAAGGAGCCAAATTCAAAGCTAGTGAGATGGCGTCTCAAACTAGAAGAATTTGACTACGAAATTATTTATAAAAAAGGTTGTTTAAATAAAAATGCAGATGCTTTGTCTCGTGTAGAACTTAATATGAACGAAGCCACAAAAGAACCTCTAATATTTGAATATATGAAAACATTTAACGAACAACAATCAGTCAATTATTGTCGAAACGGGTGATGTAGATAACTTAGCTAACGCCGTCGAAGACAGTAACGCAACGGTTCATTCAAATATCGAAGACCCAATAGCAGGGATTCCTATTGTTGACTGTCCCGTAAATTTTGGGAAAAATCAAATAATTATATCAGAGGTAAACTTTGCACCAGCAGAAATTTCTAAAATTAAATTATATGAAACCAAGCAAAGAATATTGGTACAATTTTCAAAAAATAATTATGAACAAGAAATAATTAGATTTATTAAAGAACATGTAGTGCCAAAAGTTAAATACTATGTTTATTTTGAAGACCCAATATACGAAAAATTTAGCTCTGTGCTTCAAAAATATTTCAAAAATTCTCAAATTAATATGATTAAATGTACTAAAAAATTAATCGACGTCATTAACGATGACGAAATTAAGTAAACTATTCAAGCTCATCATGAAGGCAAAAGTAATCATAGAGGAATCGAAGAAACAGTAAAGCGAATAACCAATACGTACTATTGGCCCAATCAACAAAAATCTATTCAAACTTTTATAAACGATTGTGAAATCTGCCAATTAACAAAATATGACAGGAGACCACTTCGATTAGAATTCAATATTACACCTACTGCTGTTAAACCATTTCAAATGGTACATGTCGACAGTATATCTTTAGAAAACTGTAAATTTTTGACAATCGTAGATTCTTTTTCTAAATATGGTCAAGCATATAAGCTTAATTCGTCACAAAGAATCGAAGTAGTTAATAATCTTGTAATAGTATATTACATACCGAGGTGGGAAGTGTTTCATTACTGTCGAGAGATTAAGTAGTTTACCGAGACGCGTAGCGTCGAGGTTAACTTTATCTCGAGACAGGGATGAAACTTTCCACCGTGGTATGTATACTATTTTATTTGCAATCATCTAATTTTAAAAATAACTACAATTGAATTCTGAATAATAGATATCTTGATGTAGCTAATATTTTTGTTACCATGAAAACAACCCACTCAATGTTTTGTTACCATGGAAACTCCCCACTCTTCAGGTATGTAATATTTTTCGGGGTATGTAATAATTTCCTGCCTAGTTTCAAGTAATCATCTAGTTCCCAGCTGTTGTTATGTCATGAAATTGACACATTACAATGTGATTGCGAATAAAGTATTTTACCCATCATTGTATACCAGAACAGATCATTTCCGATAACGGATTAGAATTTAAAAATTCAGTTGTAAGAGAACTACTAGAAACCCATAAAATAAAAATTCACTTTATTAGTTCGCAACACCCCGAATCAAATGGTATTATTGAGCGTTTTCACTCAACCTTAATAGAGCATATTAGGCTACTTAATAATCAAACCGAATATAAAAAAGAACCAGTCGAAATTAAAGTTAATTATGCACTTTTAGCTTACAATAACACTATTCATTCTGTAACAAATCTTAAACCATACGAAATAATAACAAGACATTTAGGTACAGAATCCCCTTTTAATCTAGAAATAGACAAACAATTATATTTCTAATCACAAAGAAAAACTTAAATTGTTGTATCAAAAATTAAACGCAGATATACAACAACAAAAGGAAAAAGTTATAAGTAAAGCAAACGAAGTCCGCGAATACTTGAGCAAAATTCCAATTCCAACAAGAGTGTTTGTCAAAAATAAACAAAAACAAAGCAAAACGCGCAATAAATTCAAACCTGAAGTAGTTAAAAGCATTAATCCCAATCCAAAAACAGCTGAAATTAATCCAACTCATCATAATACTGTTAATAAAATACACATTTCGAATATTAAAAGACCGAAGTGTAAAACCTATAAATTTAAAAACGTTTCAGGTTCCTTGCCATCGGACAAGGGATAGAAATAAAGAACATCACCGAAAATTTAGGCGTTCTACCCATAAACCTGGGATCCGCCAAACTTCAAAGAACGGATCAGACGTTCGTCCATTATTATAATTTAGAACCGCTATATATAGAGTATAATAATCTTAATATTCAATACGAAAATCTTAGGTTAAGTATAGCTAATAATGAAGCTTATACACGGGAATTAGATAATTACAATAAGGTAGCTCAATTTAGTAGTAAAACAATATTGGCAAAGATCGAAAACATAAAAATTCATAGCTTAAATAACCGAACCAAAAGAGGTTTAATCAACGGATTAGGATCACTAATTAAAGGCTTAACTGGAAATTTGGACGCTAATGACGGAGAAAAAATATACAAAATTATTAATCATTTAGAAAATAACCAAGATTCACTAAAAACTCAACTAGAAATGCAATATTCCGTTAGCAACCAACTTGTTCGAAATTTTAATGATACAATACGAGATATTCAGCATAATGAAATAATGTTAAAATCTAAAATAATACAGCTCAGTGATCATGTTAAGATCGAAGCTACACGTCAATATATTCTTTTCGCTGGAAGTTTGTTTAACCAATTACTAATTCTTTATGGCTCACTACTTAATACCTTACAGGATATAGAAAATTCAATAACTTTCTGCAAAGTAGGAACCTTGCATCCTACAATAATTAAATCCAAGGAATTGTTCCTTGAACTCCAGAAAATTTCGGATCATTATAGGAATCAGTTTCCCTTCGAATTAAAGTACGAAAACATCTTAGATTTCGAATCCATTCTAAAAGTAAATTGTAAAATCGATTAAAATAAAATTACATATTTTCTGTCAATACCTATTGATTTTGAAAAAGAATATGACCTCTACTATTTAGTCCCGATTCCTTCAAAACATGAGTCAGAATTTGTGACAATTATTTCGAGTGTAAAATATTTGCTAAAGTCAAAATTTGGTAATATGATAACACCTCTAAATGACAAATGTACCCAAGGTAAACCCTACCACTGTTCATATCAACTACAATCAAATTATAAAGCATCCTGTGAAGAGGACATCCTATTGAATGGAAATTCAAGCAAGTGTCTCTTTACAAAAATTGAAATCTTAGAAAATCACATCGAAATCATCCCCGAAATTAACCAATATCTGTCAATCTTTCCGAAAGAAGAAAAGCTCCAAATTCAATGCCAGAAGGACATCGAAACAAAATTGCTCTCAGGAATCTATTTAATAAAAGAAAATCCGCATTGCAACTTGTTTTTCCGAGGCCGAGAACTACGTTTTCAAGAAGTCGCTTACGGAAGACCGTTGGTAATGGACATGCCACATTTTAAATTGGAGAATAGCATTCTACCAGAATTTAAAATTAAATTGAATAATTTACATCTCCAAGAATTACCAATAAATCCAATAATTCCGATTAGGGAAACTTATCGGGAAACATATCATATCCCCAGTAGCTGGACGATTATTCTGTACGTAATATTAATTATCGTCGTAATCCACATTTTAATCAAGAAATGGAAAAACATCCGAAGAAAAGGAATCTCATCAAAAAATCAAGAATTGGAAGCTCAACCTTCAAAAACAACAGTGAAACTTCCGGAGGAAGCTTCGTTCTAGGGATGGAGGAGTTATATTACAGGCAGTTCCACGTAATAGCAGTGTTAGTGAACCTGGCGGCTTATGTGACTTTGTTGTGTCAGCGGAATCCACGCGCTCGCCTGAGTTATGACATCTTGCACTTTTTATGTTATCAGCGGCAGTCTGTAGTTAGAACTCATAACAGTAACATGTGCTTTGCGTAATATTTGTAATCTTTGACAAAATAAAGTTGTTTTTAAAAAGGACCTTACGGCAATACGTAATTTGAGTTGAACTTATCCTAAAATAAATCAGTTTTATCAAGCAATTACAAAAAATTCCCGAAAACTGAAAAAGGCATAAGAATAAAGTACTACTTCCGGTTGCCCGAGGTTAACCAAAAATTACTGGGATCTCTGAATGTATATTAAAAATAAAGATCTGATCAGAAAACACCAAAACGGATACCTCTTGAGTTCCAAAATTTTGATGATTTCTATACTTACTTTTACAAGGTAAAAGGAATTGAATCTAGCCGCCTTAGTTTTGAGTTATATTCAAAAATATAAAATGTTGGTCTTTGTTTTTGTTATGCGTTGATTATTAAACATTATTAAGCACTTTTTAAATAAGAGTTAGAATCTGATCTTTTATTTTCATAATTTACGAGATATTGATTCCAACTTTCTTATTTTAAATGCACATCAAGGATGGCAATGACGTTATGGTGCCATTAGGGAGAGCTCTCTCTTGTCACTAAGGTTTGCTACACTTATTTTTCTAAATAACGGAGATTTCAATGAAAAAAGGAGAAGCTCTTCTTATTGATGTACATTTAAAATAAGAGAGTTAGTATCAATATCTCAAAAATTTTGAAAAAAAATTAAAGTCTAAAATCAGATCGCCACTTTAAAAGGTGTCCTGATAATGTCAAGTAAGGTAACATAATAATCAACGTATAACAAAAAACAAAAACCTAAAATTTGTTTTTTGAACATGGCTCAAAAACAAAGAAGGCTAGGTCCAATTTTGGGTTTGATTATTATGCAACATTAGAATCTGCAACTTTTCCCCAATTTAATAGAGTTTATACCTCTTACCGTTTTCGAAATCCCAATGGTAAGCATCGAAATTGAATAACCCTGCTTACAAGGTCTTATCAAAGTAAGTATACGACCGCTTTTTTCGAAAATCTTTATAACTTTTAGATTTTACAGTTCGTAAATACTCATCGAAAACAAATACACTCTAAGCGCTGATTTCTGAGTATTTAGTTTTGTAAATGTGCAATATGTTATGATTATAACTGGTACTTTTTTATTGGTAGGTATCTATAAATGCCAACTTTGCAAGAAAAATTACAACACTCGCAACGCTCTGAAATCTCATCGATTGCTGGACTGCGGAAAAACCAAGACATTTACGTGTGCATTATGTTCCTATCGATCCAACAGAAAATACAATGCGAAACAACATTGCAAAAACGTTCACAAAGCTGCTACCAAAGATTAGGTATTAAAGTTGCTTGTTCCTACTTAACTTAGCCTACACAGTCGCGTTAATGTGTCACAGTTTGAATGCGTCTATTTTCTATATTCATGTGATTGTAGCACCTATATTGTATTCGGCTGATGTCAAATTTTATAAAAGCAAAAAGTAATAAAGTTTAATATAACCTTTTTAGTACATCGAATTTTCTTTGATTTAGAATAGGACCCCAACACTACTAAATTATCGTTGTAATTTAAGTATTTTGTTCTGTCTGCATATTACATTCGGGTTATCTACTGATGTTGATGCGCATTTTATTCCGAAATATTTTCGCTTTATCACTATCCGTAATAGCTAGTAGGTGATATTCGAAAAACAAATTTGCAAAATTAATGGACTACGAAAACTTGTTTACGCTTCAAATTACTTTCTAACGGAAAAGAAATTAGGGGAAGGTTGCCGGGATGCATTTAAGCAAAACGTACATTGCGCCAGCACCTACGCAGTAATGAACGGTTTTCATTGGTAAGCGCCAAACAACAGTACGGATTGCCGATAAGGTACTGATCGCGAGTACGTTTTGCTCTCAATGCTCTAAATTGAAATCCAAAAGCGTTTTTTCAGTACCAAAAAGAAAACGCAGAAAAAAATGTTTTGTCCAAGCCAGACAACGAAGAAAAAATCTCTGTTCATTTCATGTTGCGCAGTCGGTGTGGAGATGGTTGTTCGAAAAAAGCCTAATATACCGAAAGACTGTCGCCAACAGTTATATTATTCTTTCAAGAATATTTTAATAGCATCGTCTGCAGCTGAAGCGGATGACGCATTAGAGAGATCCACCAATATGGAAATTGCAACCAAATATCCCACCTGCTTACAATACATAACCAAATATTGGACTCGTCGACAGGATTGGTTTTTAGCTTATCGCGATGGTACAACTCATGGGTATCAAACTAACAATCTTTCAGAAGTGTGTGTTCGCCTATATAAAGAATATTCGGTAACCCCACCTAAGAAAAGCTCCTTTCGGTGCTTTCCAAGAATACTTGGCCTCACTGTTTCGCTGGTACAATGCAATGTTATGAACAAGTTATTTATAAAAAAAAAAAAATTTGCCGACGACCATACCTCAAAAGTTGATGTTGCCTTCATTTTCGGAGGACCTATCGTATGAAGACGATGAACGACTTCAGGAAGGTTCCTGGCGACCGTAATCGTGTACACATATGTACACCGCACAGCACGTTTAGGCACCCCCCAATACGAGGGAGGGATCTAGTGGGCTGGGACTTTCGCCAAAAGATCCGCACAGCCGAGATGGAGATTTGGTATAGTGGGTTCATTAGTCGCTTGGCACGAATTTTAGAGATATTGGACTCAGAGTGGTTTTCGATATGAGGGAATTTCAATACTTCGTACACTTCGTGTCGAAGTAATATTGTACTCTCTCGTTGCAAATCGTACAACGTAGTGCCCCTTGTTGATTTCACTTGTACAACAATGGAACAATATTACATTAGACGACTAAGGAATTTTGCCAACAGAAGGTGTAATAGCGAGCTCGCATCGAAGGTATATCAATCGCAAGCCTCCTACATAACAAAAGAAATTATATTAAGAATTGACAATTTCACATACAGTGTCTAGAGCGAAACCGAAGAACACTTGTTATATCAGGTTGATGTAGAAACTGGATGCTGCACATGCCCTGTTGGTCGTCTGGGCAAAATTTGTAAACGCCAAGCTGGGGATTATTGGTTTAATTATGGCCCAGAAACAAATGATACTGATGATCGTTTTCTTATTGTACGCTTGGGTTTGAGAAAAAAATGCTAAAAGTAAAGATTTTTAGAGGCCGCTGAAGATAGTTGCCGTGGAAGCGCAGGATGATACGAGCACATCAAAGTCATTATGCCTTAAGACTCAAAATGACGAACAGTCTCACGTTGGGATCACAGGTAACATATTATCTGGCATTGAGAGTCAAGTGCAATGTGATCCGGAAAATTTGTTGGATGAATTGATCACTCTTATGAGGGAACGTCATGAGAAATTTGGCACTTCTGCTGCTTCTGTAGTTAAGTTTTCAACGCGCTTTAAAAACATTACAACTAGGAGTGCCTGCGATAGTTTTTTATATTCCGTGGGATGGAGTATTCCTCTGAGACGTTCTCGTGGAGCAATGAAAGTTCAGCCAACTTCCACTGCCAGAAGAAGGCTTAATGTTACCAGAGGCAGCAAAAGAATGCCGAGTGGTAGACCAGCTGAAGAGGCAAAAAGAACAAATCAGAAGGGAAAAAAGAATCTCGCCCTAAATGTGGAAAGCAACGTCGCAAATGCTAAATTCCATGCAGTGGTCATTAAATGAACGAATGAAACAAATTTTTGTTTGTTAACTTTGCAACTTTTTGAATGTTTGTTTTTGTTTAACATTTGTGTACCTGTCTCAATACATAGCTCGATTCCGAACCTATATTACCGCCCTACCTAGCCGCCTTCCCTTTACGCAATTGCATGGCACCATTTGGCAAAACGTACGTGCGGTCAGTACCTTATCGGCAATCCGTACTGTTGTTCGGCGCTGAGCAATGAAAACCGTTCATTACTGCGTAGGTGCTCGCGCCATGTACGTTGTGCTTAAATGCTGCCGGGATTGAACTGGCTCCTCGATTGGACCACAACAGTTACAGATTCAAATAAAGATTTTAATTCGGTCAAACATCGTTAGAAGGCTTTGTTGCCGTAGCTGCTGACAAATTTCCAAAGTTATCGTCGTTTGACGTTTCCCGCTCGATTTTCTATACAGGTGTTGTTACTGTAATTTATTCGTAACCTACCAAATGAGATATCAAAGTCGCAAGTGATTAATTCTTTAAACTATTGACATTTTTAACTAGATTTATGATTTAGGTAACTCTTTACATATTAATTTGCATGGTTAGTATAGAGAGATCTGGAATTTACGAAATTAAATGTTCCCATTGTGATTCTAACAGCCAGTCTTATAAAGGCCACTAATCTGACGTTAATTTTAATTCGCTGTTAAAGCAAACAAAAGCGCATCAAAACGTTAGTGCTTATGACATATTATTCATTAGTAAACAAATTTTAATGCGCTTTTGTTTATTTTAACAGCGAATTAAAATTAACGTCAGATTAGTGGCCTTTATAAGACTGGCTGTAAATATATTGGGCAAACACGTCGTAGTTTTGGTACCAGGTTTAAAGAGCATTTAGCTCATTTTAGATTCAACAGATTCGAAAAATCGAGTATAGCCCAACATATTTACGAAACAGGTCATAGTATTAAAGAGGACAACCTAAAAATTGTAAAGGCTTTAACTTCAACAAAACAACTAAATTCTTTTGAAAGCTTAGCCATTTTTAAGAACCGAGATAATAAACTTTTGAACAAAGATGCTGGACCAATCCCGTCTTCAGTCTTATATCATTTGTTGAAATTAAATTGACGTTGGCCAAGTTCATTGGCCTTCGGCCACGCCTCTGGGTCAGACAGTATAAATAGATGTAACATGCGCGCGCTCGTCCACTTCCATTTGCTTTTCGCTGTGTAAGTTTTCTTAGCTACCGATGATGACAGCGTGGCTGTCGAAATACGTATTTAGCAGTTGTTAAATATATTTGTGGTGAGGGGTATTAACGAATTTGTGATATTTTCGAACCACAGGCTCCAGCAGTGTTTTAACCATGTGGTTTTGCTCAAACTTGAAACATTGTTTCCCTAAATGAGGGTGTAAAGTTTATGATAAAATTGTTTTTATAAAGCGGTGGATATATGGGTAACACTGTCCTTCTTTTTGGATATATTTCAGACATCAACGTATTTACAAAAAAAAATGGGTATCTCGCGTTAAATATTACAACAAAAAGTTGCCATTGTTTAAATTAGCTTAATATCATAGCTATTGAGATATTTTGGTGTTATTGTGTTAAAAAAAGTAGTATTAAACGAGTTTTAAAAAATTTTGAAGAGAGTATTCCTAGCACAGTATCTAACTGAAAACATATGGTAAAAGAAATATGTTTTAAATACAAAAACGATTACAACTTATTTAAACAATGGTAACACTTTTATGTAATATTTAATGAGGAGTCGCTTGAGACTAGAGAATAATTATTTTTTATAAATTTATTGGCGTTCAAAATAATATTCAAAAGGAGACATGAGTGGCCATATTTCCGCCACTATATAAAATTAGAACATTCGCATCCGATAAAATTTCCCTTAAATTCAACATAAAACGCTGTTTTTAATTTTTTATGTCATAGAATTAGATTTTGTCGATATAGGCGTGGGCGATTGATTTGAAAAACATTGCGAAATAAGCTTGGACTCTCAAGCAAATAATAGGACAAACATGTCACAAACAAAACAGAGCAATATAGCAAGATATATAATTACTGGTATTTAACAAATAACCATAAACAGTTGGATGTATAGGACTAATAATTAACACAGAGGTACAGAAATATTGTAAAAACCATACCTAACTAGTAAATACCCATATCTATAATAGTTATTTACTATACAAGTGGGATAACAGCATCATTAATATACGTGTGTGTAAGTTACAAACGAGTGCGTAGCACGATTTATGTAAGCACACAAGTATATTAATGATGCATTATCACACATGTATTGTACAAAATTTTATCTACGACTGCCTAAAATTGAGAAAAGTGCATTAAGAGTAATGTCAGATCTGTCATTTTTAAAAATATTTTAGTAGGCAAATGTCATTATGTGATTCATTTGACACTATTTCAGTTACGTAATGAAGTCATTACACAGCTCAGTTGCGTAATGAAACCATTACATAATTGAGTGGTGTAATGAGCTTCATTACCTAACTGAAATAGTGTCAAATGAGTGACGTAATGCATTACTTATCCCACTGGAGTAGATAAAGTTTATTACTCGTAGAAGGCTCAAATGTAATGTAACGTTTCGCCCAGCGCGAACGCGATTCTATAAATTAAAAATTAATTTGCGCATTCACCCTGGTCTTGCACCACGTTAAGTACCGAAGCGCCGCGCCGAGAGGACGACGTGACGTCACCGCAACGATCGCCCCAACACCACTGCGCACCTAGACCACGAATCCCCGCTCTAGCGACCTGATACGAACCGCCCGCACCAGGTATAAAAGCAGAAATCGAGTCCGCAACAGAGAGAATTTCCTAGAATTTCCTAGATCTTCCCACTCCTCTCGCCTTGCCTGTGCTCTCAGGAGTGTCCCCCAGGACTCTTCGAGGGTATCCCGACCAGCTACCTGAACCCCTGAACGTTCGGAGTGTTGCTATACTTTCCAACGTTATTTCCTCAAATTCCTGCACGTTTGGATTGTTACTGTACTTTCCAACGTTATTCTCTTGAACTCCTGCACGTTCGGATTGTTACTGTACTTTCCAACGTTATTCTCTTGAACTCCTGCACGTTCGGATTGTTGTTATACTTTCCAGCGTCATTTCCCGAGCATCTAGCGACCTAGAGAACCGCCCCAGGTCCGACGGCGACCACGTCAGACACCTGGATATAAGCAGAGTTTTTCCAAACTCGCTGACGATGCCCTCCAAAGTTTAGGCACTCGGGAGGCCAAGTCGTGCTCGCCGGTGACGACGCTGTCCGCGAAGCAAATTTCCCGGCACCAGGACGGCGACGCAGACGTAATTAGGCCCGATAATTGCGTCTGGAGCGGCTTAGTATCTCCGAGGCCGAGGCGCGTACACCAGGGGTCCCCGTCGAACGAGCACGAGGCTACCGTTCATAGGCACGCACTCGCGGAGCTAGGGTAACCCAGCGGCCGCCTTCGTCAGCAAGAAACGGCGCACAGTTAAACAAAATTCACTCACCTGGGGAAACAAAACAGTTGGCAAGTAAAGCGAATCAAACGCATCGTCCGCCATTTGAACGATGGGAGTTTCACCACCAGACGCACTAGGTATGCACACAACTTAGTTTGATTTCGACTGCAGTTTTGTTTATTTAAAGATTTTAAGACCAAGTGTATTGTTGTGGTCCGCCATTACTGGCGATCAGATAATCTGTCAAATTACCTGTTTAGGACCGGCGCGGTGCCAACGTGACGAGGAAACCAATGTACATATAGGCTGTCCCGTAATAGTGTGTTACTGCCCGATTGCATGCGAGCGAAACACCCCGTCAGAAGAGTCAATTTATTTTTATAAATGTCATTACATTCTATTATTTCGTGTTTTTAATACAGTTTAATTTAATGTATCTAGTTAAATATTATTATATAATAGTAAGAAGTTATTCTGTGTTTCTAGTCCACGTTACTATCTGAGTTTATTATTTGGATCTTGGCATTTTTGAGCTATTCCTGGGAAGCCAGTTTCAGTCTGGTAGCTGTAGCAATTAAATTAAATTAAACTAGCCCGTCAGGCTACAGTAATACATAACTTTTTATATTCTACCGGGGAGTAATTGATGCTGAAGGATCCTAAACGTTAATGTAATCATGCAATTCACTAAAACGGGCAATTTAAAATAAATGTTTCACTAACTGAATTTGATTTACACTTTCTCCACCTTCTACTTATAAGTGGTGAGTCATATCCAAGCACCTACATATATTTTCCTACACTAAACTAACAATTATACTAACAGTATGACAGCAATCAAGTGTGAAACTATTAGCTTTTAAATCCATCACATACAAAACCTTATTCTAATTAAAATAATTTTACATTTTTAAAGTTAAGAAAAATAACTTATGCTAGATCGAATAACGGTGGAAGAGCGTAAAAATTGTGTAAAAATAGGTAATACTGCAACAGTAAGAGGAAACGCTTAGTAATGCGAATTACATTAATCTACAACGGAAAAAGAACAGTCGGTGAGGGTTGAGCCTGTTCTTCCAGGCGGCATCTGATTGCTAGCCAGACGCTTTATGCGCTTTGCTAAATTCCTATTTGGACGTATTTACTTATTAGTGGGTTATAAATTACACATTGACACAGGACCGATAGCGGACGAACTGCAACCGATTAGTGTTGATGAAAAGGTGACGCGGAGAGGCAGGCAGAACACACTTTTATATACAGGGATTAAGTTCAAAGTTGTTTGGGTACCATTGTAAAAATTAAGTTAGCCAATCAGCCATTTAGTTTAGCTTAAATGTAACAGTAGGTATGAGGTCACCTGGTCCAGATACAGATAGACAGGTCGACAACGCCGACCTGTCTGTTGGTTTCTGACCCAAAATGACCACAAAGAACCTGCTCAGTACACTGACCTCCATTAACCTAATTGTAAGAGGTTCCAATAAAACTAACACGTGTGTATTTCTTATACCATCCTCGCCATTTTTTCAAAATCAATGTCATCACCTCCCACCACGGCATTTCAAGGTTAGCACCCCCACACCTCAATTTAGTACAACAGGTACCCGTCCACATCTACGACCATTAACCTAAAAGGGAGGATATCGTCTTGCGCAAGCTTATTGACAGCCGGCCTGTTAAAATATTGCCCAGTGTAATTCAGATGGAGAAATAATAATTTGACATAAATAAATGTTTTACGTAAATATTGTCCTTAAATCCCTATAGAAACGGATACAGACAGACGGCCATGGTATATCCGTGGGCCGATAGCCCCTATACAAACTATTTCGAAATTTTCTAAAGGCGAAAGAAGAGCCGAAACAACTGGTAGAAGCACAAAAGGATTCACAAATTTAGAAAACGCATGCGTTCGCCAAATGTGCCAAGAATAAAAGGGTCTTGGCTCCAATGAATCCAAAAAGGAGTTCAGACTTCTGGGTTCATTGTAGCAACTGCTTTCCCAAGCTACAAATTGCAGTTAATAAAAAAGAAATCCCATTGCAGTTGAGTTAGCTGCAACAGAAAAGGCAAACATTAGTTTCGTTTCTTATTCTTATTCCGTTTGAAGCAGTGTTTCCCAAGCTTCAGTTTTACGACTCATCTTGTTCATCCTCCAGTTACTTCGCAGATGATAGAAAAATATTTAACTATTCTTTGCCTGCTGAAAATGTTCTTACAGAAGACCTTAATAGTATTAAGGAATAGTCTACCAATTGATTACTAACTGTAAATGTCGACAAAAGTACCGCTTCAAATATCGGTCGTAATCCGCGAATGCAATATATGGGAGGTGGCGTAGTGTGCGACGAAGTTACCTTCGCATTAATATCGCGTCTGACTTGAAATTGGAAAACCATATTTTTACCGTCAACAGCTAATTTGTTGATATCACACGATTTTTCATGCTCTAAAATCTTGCTTTACCATCGATACGATAAGATATGCAATATATAACTCGAGAATATAAAAACTGTAAACGGTGAATGGGTTAATGTGGTCCTAACTAACGTACTCCAGTACTTGAGAATTTTTAATAGACGCCCGTTATCATTGACTAAATCCGTGAAACGATTCAGAACTTGACATATTTAATTCCATTCGGATTAAATATAGTTTCACGCAATATTGCACTGTATCAAACACTTTCAATGCGGAAGTAAGATGCTTTTTCGTCTGTACTTAACGCTGGAGTTTGCACCTTGAAATATACCCCATTTTATGCACACTTTGTTTAACTTTTAAATAGCCAATTTTAAAATAGGAAAGGCGGTCGATTTTTTTTAATCATTTATATTTTGTCTGCCTATTGACAGAGATTTTGTTAAATTTTGGCAAAATAACTTTTCAGCATTAAAAAAACGTACAACTCTATTTTGCTTTAAAATTTTCAAATAATATTTGGAAAAATACGAATATACAACCTTCTACTAGTTATTAGATGGCTTTTGTATGGCGTACTGAGTTGCCAAAGATCCAAACAATTTTTGCTAAAGAAGAGCATTTACTGCGTTCGCAGTGGAATTGATTTTCTTTAGTTTTGCAATTTTACCAAAATTGGATGCAGTTAATCGTTTGACCCTCATCGTCTTCCACAAAAAGTTGTTTCTTTGGCCTACAGTTAATTTTTGTATTTCTGATGGGTCTACATTTTTCAATTGCTCAAGGAATTTTGCTTCTTTTCCTAAATACGTCGCAGTCTCCATATCTTCAACATTGGCAATTTCTCCGTAATGACCATCATCATCTACAGCATGGAATAATTTTTTAGGCCTCGTTCCTTGGGCTTTTGCACGTCTTTTGTAGTTCAAATTTCGAATATTTTTTTCGCTATAGCATTTTATATACTTTCCTGGACTACATGCAGCTAATAATTTCTGCACTTTATAATTTAATTCCCCGCTATTATTAAAAGAAGTAGTTGCAGCTCCACATCGTGCTGTATAAGATCCTCGTAGCGAATAATTTATTCTTTTTCCCGCTACATATTTTGCAACAACGGAGTTGAACGTTTCCACAATATTAGTGTCAACATCTTCTATCAAGCTGTTCGCATACATGGCTACCCTATTAACCGCATTGACAATATCTTCATGAATTGGACTTGACGTAAATTCGCGGTATATGTTTTCTTCATTTTCTTTTGAACCATTACAGAAATAGTCCGCACAATCAGAGTGTTCACAAAAAATATGTTTATAACCGTTTAAGATGTCAGATTTGAGTAGTGGCATTTTTTCTTTTGTAGGAATCGGTTGATTTTTTCTGTACTCGACTGCTTTAGTCACCCCGTAACCAAAACGTAACTGACTTTTTAATAAGTGTGATTTGACCAAAGAAGCCAATTTTGGTTTTTTAGCTGCTTCTTTGATTTTATTGCCTCAATTTCTAATGAAGTGGTTTTTGCACTCTATCTTCTGAATTATAAATTGTGGTCCATAAAGAGCAGCATCCTTAATTTTTCGCATAATGCTGCTATCGCCGTCTCCTATTAGTTTTTCGTCAATAGATGTCTTGAACCCATCTACGATTATTCCATCTTCCATAGCAGTTGTAGAAACATGCCAATTTTTGAAGCAGGTGTGCTCAATTGCTGTTTGTAATTTTCCTTCGTACTGACATATTCGGAAATATATATTTTTTATGCCAACATACAAAATTTGTATAGTTCGTCAACCAATAATAGCGCCTACACCCGACAAGGCGTTATAATACTTCGATTTGTAAGATCGTTTTGACCATGCGCCATCAGCAGCAACAGTAATTATCCCATTGTCATCAAGTTCGCCAGCTTATTTTCTTGCTTTTATCATTTCATCCCATGCTAAAGTCATTATGCCAGCGTATAGTGATTCCTGGTGTTTGAAAAGTGTCCGACTCGATATTGATGGAATATTTCATGCAGAAGTGATTTCTTCCAAACACGCGTAACTTCCACCGGTGCATACAATTCCTACATGACAAAACAAATAGTATATTACTCTACAAGTTGAGAAAAGTTATGTTTTTCTGAACAAGTATGGCGTGTTTGAGTAGGAGCGTTAGCGAGTACTTAAGCGGCGATACGAGTTCAAAAAAAGCACTTTTCTAACGTGTTGAGTATACTATTTTATCGCATTTCATAAGGAATGTAAAATATTAAAATCTTACATACAAGTGACACTAACTGTCAAAATATAACCAAGATGAGCATAACTCATTCCTATGTACTAAAGCACAATAAATAAGCAGCTCCAGTTGATGTTATGCGTTTGGCAGTACTAAAGTGTGTTGTTGGTGACACTGTAAGTCTATGTCAAATTCGAGGTTAGCAGGTTAAGTTTTGCGTTAATCTATGTCAAAACTGACGCAAAACCTAACCTACTAACCTCGAATTTGACATAGACTTACAGTGTCATCAACATCACACTTCAGTATTGCCAAATGTAAAACGAATCGCCGTTGCTAGAGATAAAAATGTTGCTAATGATGAAAGTACTACATTTATTATCGATTTTGAATGAAGAAATGTAGTACATTTCCAAATGAAATGCAATAAAATTTAATTAACGAATAACAATTTCAAATTAACTCGAAATTTAAATCCGGCAAGAAATTTTACTGAAGAATTTGTTTTTCGCTTGAACATGTCGTTTAGTCTCCCCCCCCCCCCCCTCGTTAGACTATTTAAAGCTAATTAAATATTCATTTAGACGAGAAAATATGTAACTACATATTCGAAATATATAAATGAATTGTATGAGAGTCGGAAGGCAATGCAATATTTAAAATGTCAAACAAAATTCCAAGGCAAACGATTTGGTTTTTAGTGGGTACCAAGAAACATTTTAATCTTGTTAACTTTCCAGTTCTTAATCTTTCTCAAGTCTCGAGTCATACACAAACAATTAGTCATATTTTTAGTAGTTATGCAACTTTGCATACTTCAAATAGAATTTTATTTTAAGTAAATGCCAGTCTTAAACTATTTCTGTCATCTTTTCTAGCTGCGTATCCTGCAGTTCCATTTAAGTAATGTCTTAGTGTGAACGGGAATATTATGCATATAATTTTGAAGCTCCGCTTGCTGTCTTTTGTTGGTAATTATATGCTGAAAACAATACTCTGTTTAGTAAGAGTTAAACAGAATGTAAATGTATATCGTAACGGTAATTATAGAAGGAAATAAATTAGTTTTTCTATGCCATCCATAGTCGCATACTTCACATAGGCTACTCTACTACGTTGAATAAACAGATACAGAAATCAAATTACTGGTAGGGGCCTAGATTGCAGAAACTTGTTTTACACGTTGTACCGGCTTACCAATAGCAATATTCTAATTAAATTTAGCGCTCATTTATGAGAGGAGTATTTGCTGAATCTGTTCGTTAAGCGTTAAGATTGACATAAATCATTTATACTTGCGAGAACAGCGCTGACTTTCAAAATGCTCTACCATTATTATATAATTCGAAATCGAAATTAGCCATGACACTTTACGCTCGAATTACACACACAAATTTTTCTACAACATCTGAATGGATCAAAAATTATATTATCTAATAATTAAAAATGAAAATATCAAGTCCACTTTTATTGATACTGGAATTTGACTTTAATTGCCAATTTGACATTAAAATTCTCTCGCCAAATTAGGAATCGCTATTAATAATTGTACCAATTGTATGTTAACGTTTATTTTTGTTAATAATTTTATTTTTAAATTCTGATCTTTATCAATGTTTGCTCTACAAGTAGCAAGCGACAAAATACTTTGGCGCTCACTCCTGGAAAAACGTCAACTTTGCATGTCAAAAGCCAGCGCTTAATTTGATACTAATTTACATGAATTTGTTGCTTGTTCAAGATAGAAATAGCTTAAAACTGTAATAAATACTTTGCATTTTATTCACAAAAAACAAACCAGCCATGATCAAATCTGTTTATGCCAAAATAAATGTTATTTCCTGTTAGTTATCAATTCACGTATTTAACTAATTACTATGAATAATAATGTTGAATATTCTAATGAAGAGAGGGTATTTATTATCACAAAATTTCACAGTGGCGTCAGTTTACGCACAGTTCGTGATTTATTCTCGATTAAATTTAATAATCGGCCTATTTCGTCTGTATCAATTCACAAGTTTGTGAAAAAATTGAAATCATTTTGATATCAGGTTGTATGAGCCTAACGTCAACTGTTTTGGAGATATTAACGATTTTATTTAAAAAATGCTGTACTTCAGGCGGCCGCTGTAAGCAACAGAAAACAATTGAATGAAGCAAAACGTTATCAAAAAATTATGATTTTCGTGAACTACCTTTCAAATGTAAAATGGTGGATCTAGGCATTAATGCTATACAGGGTGCTCAATATTTGCAAATTTATAATTTCATTTTTTTAATGGAACACTGTATATTTTTATATTTTTGAAAAGCCCTTTTAATGAGCTTTCTTTTAGTATGTCACTTTATACATCTAAATTCAACTGTTTTTCAGATATGCATGTTTGAACATAGAAAACAACGTAAGCTCCCTAAGATGCTTTATTTGGAGGAATAAAAAAAAACCTCATTAAAATTATGATTTAAACATTTGGTTAAAACCAAGTTAAGAAACAAAAATCCAGCCACTACTCAAAACTAGAAATAATAAATACGGAAAAACCAAAAAAAGTAGTGAAAAATTAAATTTGAAAAGCGATTGAAGTTACTGATAGAAAATGAAATGTCAGAAGAAAGCTTACTAAAAGTACTTTTCAAAATACAGAGATATACAGGGTGTTCCATTTAAATAAATCGAAATAATTATATTTGCTGATTATGAGTTCTCTGTACAGCTTTAATACTCAGAGCCGGAAAAAAGACCTATTTGTACATTTAATATAATTACGTATAGGATTTTGGTGTACTGGTTTTTGTTTTTTTAAATTTCATTTTGATCTTGGAATTAATTTATTCCTGCATTTATCGTTTTTCTCGTGTTTATTATTTCTTGTATCAACACTGACTGTATTTATATTTTCTAAACCTGGTTTTGCGTTTTAATTTTTGGAGGGTCAAGTGTTTAAATCATTATTTTAGTGGCGTTTGTTTGTTATCCCTTGAAATAAAGCAGCTTAAGGGGCTTAAATTGTTTTTTTATGTTCAAACATGCATATCTGAAAAACAGTTGAATTTAGAGTTATGAAGTGACATATCAAAAGAAAGCTCATTATAAGGGCTTTTCAAAAATATAAAAATATATAGGGCGTCCGATTTGAAAAAAAAATCTAAATTATTAAATTTGCTAGTATTGAGCACTCTGTATAGCATTAGTGCTCAGATTCACCATTTTACATTTGAAAGTTAGTTCACAAAAATCATAATTTTTTGATAATGTTTTGCTTCATCCAATGGTTTTCTGTTGCTTACAGCAGCCGCCTCAAGTTCAGAATTTTTTTTTAAATAAAATCGTTAATATCTCCGGAACAGTTGACGCTAGGCCCATACAACTTGCTATCAAAATGATGAATATTTCAATGCAAAACTTTTAAGCTACCCAAATATAGGTCATACCGTTTAAAACAAAAAGTTTGATTTGCCACGCTTTTTTGAGCCACCCTGTATAATCAAAAATATTTTATAAATGTGCATCACCTTCGTACCTACAACTTTTGTATACACAATATTCATGTAACTCTCATAGTTTTAGAATAATCTTCCACCCCCATGTCGTTGCCGGACCCTGTATACCAGTGGTCGCCAACCTCTTCAATGTGTTGAGCTACTTGTTAATTTTGGAATAAACAGCGAGCTACCCACACGGAAGCCACGTAACGCAACGTAAATGAAATAATCCACAGTTAATTTATCATTATATGTATTTATTTTACTATTTATTTAACTGGTAATACATGATACATAGGTACTAATAATAACTACATTCCTACCTACCAAACGAAGTTGTTTGAAAAATAAACACAAACTTTTATCCAGCCACAACGGCATGTCACGTAAGATTTAAAAATAGTTAATAATAACAACAAAAAAGTAACGCACTATCATGAACATAAACATTGAAAAATAAAAAAGCACGTTCAATGAGAAGGCTGACACTCAGACTCATCGATAATTTTTTTAATGTTTGCAGTATAATTTGATACAGCCATTCGAATACAATTATCCAAATGTTCATATGTAAGTCGATTGCGATATTGGTTCTTAATAAACTTCATATTGGAAAAAGAAGATTCACACAAATAGGTTGAACTGAATAATGCTTTCACTTTCAAGGCAACACGGCATAGAACTGAATATTTGTCTTTACTTACAATAGGCCAGATACATTTGGTACTTGAGACTAACGATTTTAAGGCTAAATCATTTTGAAAATCAATTACTTCCATTTCTGTTGCAGCGATGTCTTCGCCAAAGTTCTGCATAACACAAGTTGCAAACTGTTGGATATCAATTTCCATAAAGGGTGAAACAACAAACTGCGCTACTAAAGCCATTTCGTTGAAATCCTTAAAACGATTTTTGAAGTTATTCTTCAGGGTAGAAACTATTTCTACATGATATTTGCTGTCATAGGGTTCTAATGGATTTTGAGATATTTTTTCTGAAAGAATAGGAAAATGCTTGGCATCGCTGTTAATTAGGTTTTGTTCCCAAAACTCCAGCTTTTTGATAAATGCTTTTATATCAGAATCATTTCTGCTAGTTCTTTGTCTCTCCCCTGAACCTGCAAATTAAGTTCGTTTAATTTCTCGGTAATGTCCACGAGAAAACCAAAATCTCTAAGCCAGATTGAATTTTCTAGTTCCGGAGTCGGTTCATCGCGTTTTTTGAAAAATTGAACTATGCCAGATAGGACATCATTAAAACGTTTCAGCACCCGTCCTCTACTTAACCATCGGACTTCAGAGTGAAGGAGTAGGTCCCCGTATTGACAGTCAACTTCATCGGCCAAGGTTTTGAATAATCTTCTTTGTAACGCTTGAGCTCTAATCTTGTTCACAATTTTTACCACCAGTTTCATAACGTTGTTTAGTTTCAGGAAATTTCCACATAATGCTTCCTGATGGATAATGCAGTGGTAAGAGAGAAATTGCGGAAAAGTTTCATCTTTACGACATAACGCCACCAGACCCTTATCAAAACCCACCATAGCTGGAGCGCCATCGGTTGTCAAGCCTACCATTTTCGATATTGGAATTTTCTCGGAAGAAATAATATTTTTTAAATGAGAAAACAACTCCTGTCCAGTAGTGTGTCCTTTCAGTGGAATAAACTTCAAAAGATCTTCTTTAATCGTAAAATCACTAAAAACCATCCTGACGAACACGGCCATCTGGACAGTGTCAACGACATCTGTTGATTCATCCAGTTGAAGTGAAAAATAAACACAGTTATCTAAGTCAGTTCTTAACTGTAAAAAAATATCATTGCTCATTACTTCTACACGTCTCATCACTGTATTAGCAGAAAGTTGCATAGATTTTATAGCTGAAACTATCTCGTCTTTGTTTCTAAAGTTGGCAAATAACGAGTCAGCAGCTTCTAAAAACGCCCATTTCCCCGTCTTCATAAGGTTTCTTTTTTTGTGCAATTATCTGGGACACACGGTACGATGCTTCAGTTGCAGCCTTATTTTTGTCGATTGTTCTTAAAAATATTGATTGTTGTCCAATTAACTGCTTTTTTAACTGTTTCAGTTTCTCCTTTCTGGCGGCAGAATGTAGTGGGAATGATTTTTCAAAATTAGAATGTACAGTTTTATGATGTCTCTCAATATTTCCTTTTTTAGCAACGGAGACCGAAGTATTACATAACAAACACACATTTTTATCTTTAACTTCTGTAAAAAAGTATTGTTCTTCCCATTCCGAATGAAAGTGGTATGTCTTTACCTTCTTACAACTGCTTGCCATAATATTATTTTTTGTTGTTCACTACTAACCCAACCGCTGGACGTTGGTTACGCGTTCAGTTTTAAACTAAGCGCAATGTCGCCGCGCCGTGCGTATTTATCCCGTTCAAAGCAATCCAGATCGTTCTCGAACACTAACGCACTGGTCCGGCTGGTCGGTTCTAGCCGATTCTAGCCGATTCTAGCTTGATGGCGTCAGCGGCAGATCGCTCGCCGCAACGTTGCCGCTGTTTATGTTTAATATTATGACAATTAGATTTTTTTGTGGAATTTTAGGAAGCTTCTCTGATTTTGTATTTTCGTTGTGAGAGCTACCAGAATTGCCCCCGCGAGCTACCGGTAGCTCGCGATCGACAGGTTGGCGACCACTGCTGTATACGATTCCCAATAATATTTCCCTATTTTCGCACCTTAAGTTAAACACTCGGTATAATACCCCTTTGATATAATATCAGAGTAAAATATACCCACAATGACGGTTTTGCTTTATTGTTTACAATCATAAAGTACAGTATGATTTAGTATTTCTATACATATACTTATCTATTTCTTGAGCCAAATTTTCTTCAGAATTGTGAAATGGTTTTCCCAATAATTAAAAACACAATCTTTTATGAATATTTACTGTAAAAAGTAAAAATATGTGTATTTACGATATGCTTTGTTTTAATTATTCAATTTTTTAGGCGTACCGCTTCTTGAATATCAGCATCTGAAACAGCAACCATATGGCGAACTAAAAAAATACAAATGCAAGGGATGCGAAAGATCTTACAAATGGCATCGAACCCTCAGGCGACACCAAAAATACGAATGTGGAAAGGAACCTTTCTTTAACTGCAACTTGTATATTTACAAATCTACGCGAAAGAGAAATTTAAGGCGCCATATATTAGCTAGACATACTGTGATGTAAATTTACTTGGCTATTTAAAATTTTTGGACTGATTATTAGTCGACTAATTATAAAATATAAAAACAAAGGAAGACAATTTCTAATAAAGGAGGAGATAGCATAGTAATTAACGAAAGGTTGGTGAAAGGAAATAAAAGTGTGGAAGCTCTGTTACACATTCTTAAATCCATTAATATATCGCGAAATGCCAAAATACGGCTATATAAAATGGTAGTGCGCGCCGTAGTTACGTATGGTAGTAAGCTGTGGGTGTTAGATAAGGAATATCAAAAAAGACTTGAAGTGAGGGAGAGGAAAATCTTGAGACAAGTATTCAAAAAGAAAAAAGTGGGGGATAGGTGTGAAAGAAGGTCAAATACGGAAGTGATGGAATTTTACGGGCAACCATCTATAGTGGCGGTGGTTAAAGGTCAAAGGATTTGCTTAATAAGACTAGCACTAGAAAATGGTAAAGCATCAAAACAAATTTTACAACATATAGTAGAAGGAAAAAAATAAGAGGAAGGCCCAAACGTAGATGGATGGATGCAGTGACCGAGGATCTGAAGCTGAACGATCAAAACTGGGAGCACGAGGCCAGAAACAAAAGGAGATGGTAAGAAATAATCCACCAAGCCCAGGGCCTGTAGCGCTATTCAATATATGTATGTATGTATAATCGATAACCTCGTTTTTACCTTGCGGTGTAGAGGCTGGTGCTTTATGTGCTTGCATCTGGCGGTACAATTCTCAACTTGCTCCGGATTCGGGATACAAAGTTGGAGCGCGCCTTTTGTGCTTGCACCGCAACCATTGTGTGAGGTGTGTGTGTGCGTTATGTTGACTTTGTTAATCTATTTCTTAGGTCTCTACTCAATGTATTATTATGCAATGGCTATATAAGCTCCACTTTAAGCTAGCCCTTGTTACCAAACTCTGACTATAAAATAAGGAGTAGCAAAGGCTACCGGATTCTCAGCCGGAGCTGGTCGTGGGTCGAACAGAAGACTTAAAGCGTAAGCTGAAACGATGAATAATTTATGGGCGCCAAGTAGCAGTAACCCAGCACTTTGCTAATCATCAAACCAGACACTACGGAAGGTGCTACTAAGCGATCCTGAAAATTAGAGGTAGCGACAAGGACACACAAATCAAATTCGCAGGCATAAGTAACGAGTATATATAATTTAATAAAATATTAACAGTGCTCGGTAGTATATCACAACAACAACAAATATCACAAACCAGATTTCATATAATATAATATCGTAAAATTTATCACAGATTAAACTCACCAGATTAAATAAATAAAGTGGTAGATCGTAGCAATTCGCATGTATGACCAAACGCGTCTCAAATTTAAGCGGTAGTTAAGGTTTTGTTTTGTTTGTCAAGTTGAAATCAACGCTAAACCCTCAGTTGCAAAAATACATAACTGTACTAGTAATCAAATGTACACAAAACCCATTATTACCCATGATCTTGGTTTATAAGGGGCGCAATATTACCCGAAACACGCTAAATAAATCTCGCCCTAAAGAAGCGTAATTGCTTAAACAAAGATCGGACTGATTTCGCTAATTTCTTGCAAAATGGGGCCGCACTAAGCCGAGTTCAACCTAACTGACAGATCTCTCCACTGAGATCGAGTCTAAAGTTGTTCAAAGGGGCGTATACAAGAATTGCTTCACAAACATTTACACATGGGAAACCTTATCGTCCCTATGCACCTACATTAGACACAGCCTCTAATGGAGGCTTGAAATGTCAAGTTGCAAATATTAAGATGTTATACAACAAAATAGGTTTACTTTAAACTGCAGGTGAGTTATCACAACATTAAAGTAAGTAAATTTAATCAATTATCAAAATCTGGCCGTAGCCCAAACGCTACAATGAATAATAATTAAACACACATTAAAATCATGCCTATAACACAGGTTAAGTTGGTCGAGCTCAAAACTGCACAAGAACGCTTAAGGAAATTGCAAAGACAGACCTTGGCTGCACCAGGTGACGAACGTGCTAAATCGGAGGCCTACTGCACGATGTCGAGAAAGCCAGGTGATCCAACGGGCTTCATCGCAGGTAACGCAGAGATCTCGGGCCAGTAAATCCGCTAGCCTGTTTTAGGGACTGGAAATCTCCCAAACTCACAGCCAGCCGACTGCAGCAACTGCCTGGAGAAAGTGCTCTCCAAGAGGGGCCAAATCCATCAACCAAACGCCTCGAAAAGCTCTGCGCCAACATGTACAAAGCTCGCAGCACACCAACAGAGATGCGTTAGTTCATACCAAAGGACTGCTTCCTAATCTGAGTGCGTTCACCGCCCGTACCAAAGGGGAATTGAGTGCTTTCACCGCCCGTACCAAAGGGAATTGAGTGTTTTCACCGCCCGTACCAAAGGGGAGCTAAATGGGACAACATTCTGCCTTAGAAATATAACCAGTAATTGTCAAAATAGCATACCGTGAGGTGTTATGCTCCAAATCGCCCAAGTAGTTACATGTGCTTGTCAGATGAATTCCGGACAAAAATCCGTGCTTGAAATGTATCACAACAAAAACGTCGGGGACGTCTCCCAGACAAAAATCACACCAAGATATACATTTTCATGCTAGGATGAGCGTGACAAAACCGAATTACAAATATTCGTGCATCGATTAACCAAAGATGCTTTTCACCACATCCATCTTCTGACAACTCAAAATGGCTAATGATATTTGACAGCTAGGCCCAGAAAATTCCAAATTTGCAGAAAAATCGCATCTGCAACCAACATAGCACGCGTACAACGTGAGGCCTAATCTGCAGTGACTTTACTTGAGGAAATGGGTAACTAAAACTAGGCTATTATAGGGTAAATAGTTAGAGCGAAATGTGCAAAGTGCCTTGAATTAGGCAGGGATAAGGCAAATCGTTAAATTAATACAACAAGTGACTTTTGGCCCATAACACCCTATATTATATAATAATACTAGCTCCTCTTACTACTGCATAGCATTTATTATGTATTTGATATTTTACTTAAAACTTGCCCTTTATTAATGCAATTAAATAATAATTCCTTTCAAATCAAGTTCTCTTATCTCAGGTGGTTCGCCAAATCAAGATTTCTATTAATTGAATTTTAATATTATAGTTAATGACATTTGCTGTCAAACCGATTTTCAAAACTCATCAAGCTAGGTATTGACAATTGGATATTATCTTGACACACTTATTAATCAATTCACCTATGTAAGCACTATATCAAGTCCAATTTAATATTTTCTTTTACTGATTGTTATTTAAAATACTTTCATAAACTTGTTACATAAACCTTAATAACTTCTTTTGCTTTTTTTGCCAAAATCCAACCAAGAATGGATCCTGATGTCACCTACTGCTCACTCTTCAAATGGTAACGCCTATGCTGACCAGGAAACCCTAGAACTGCATCGTCTCGTCAACAACCCCTTTTGCTCCTAGAATCCAATCCTTCTTCCTTCCAAATGTCACCACCTCACCGATTAGATCCTGGTAAGTTCCAATATTATGATGTTCCCAATATAACCTTGGTCCTTTTACAGATAGTCCGACGACTCCAGTAATATCTTCCAAATTATCCAAATCAAATAGTTACTTCCACTTCCAATAATCTCCCGTATGCAACAACAAATCCAAATATATTCCAATAATATAACCATAGGTATTTGTCTATTTCCAATTAACTGTATTTGTATAATCTCTTGACTGATTATATTCTTCCAATAACTTCAATTAATATTTTTAATATACCACACCACGTAGATCAGTTTAAGGCCCTTTTAAATTTGTATAACCAACTAATAATACAAATTTAAGGCATTAATTTCTATTTTTTATTAATCAAAATTTGTGATTTTCAATATACATGTCTGCTTTTACATGAGTTGTTTTTGTAACTAATTAAACAAAATTTTCATTCATGTTAGATACAATTCTTATTGCACACTTATTTATTTTAAATATCCTATTATTACATGCTATTAATTCTTATCATTCTAACAAATACATTTGTCAATTGTAACCTTGGCTTGAACTTTATTAAAATTTTCTGTAACTATTAAATTAGAATATTCAATTAATATCAAAATCTCCTCTCTCATTGTCTCAATTAAATTTATTAATAATGTTTAAAATTTAACACCCATCAAAATTTAATTATAGCAATCTTCCAAATTTATTCTTTTTAAATATTTCTTTATTGTATTTGATTACTCTGCCTCATGTATCATAACAATATATAATTATAAAATGCATTTCTGCAATTTATTTATGATCAAATTTATATGTTCTTACCAAAAATACTTACCTACCAACTTGTTAGTAAAAATTATTCGTACTTATGGTAGTTATTATCACTACAAGGTCAACTTATAAAGTGAGAATTTATAGTAAACGCCCTAGTTATAGACACTTCACAGTCAGGAACTCCTATTGCGCAAAGTAACGTATTCTAGATAATTCTCACCCGTTAAAGATTACCAGTCTTATATTTTGTAGATTTTTACAATCTAATATGTTTTATCCATTTCAGGATCTACGGTCTACTGCCAAGAATGTGGAAGAACGTACAAACATAAATCATCACTGATGAAGCATATTAAGTATCAATGTGGCAAACCAAAGACTTTTCAGTGTCATATTTGTTCGTTTGCTACCTACTTAAAGGAGAACTTAAAGAGCCACATAACAATCAAACATATGAAGAATATATAACATTAAGTTTTTCTAATATAATGTGCCGTTATTTATATTATATCCACGGTCACTGCCGAAACATGCATACTCAAAAGTACGCGTGTGGCTATATAAGTATTAGGAAGTGAATGGTCTAAATTATTTTCAATAATGTATTGTAATAAAGTGTTAGGAGAAGTTAATATAGTACCATCGAAACACTACAAAAACTGTAGCTCTTGTAGTAGTCCTTTACCATTTATATAACGTTGATTTTTTTTTTATCTGTTAAAATAGCTTTAAGTACTGAACATAATTTTAATTGTTCTGTCTCAGATTTTTATGAAAATTTCTTAATATTCCATAAAAAATACATTTTTTTCAATAACCTGACAGCAGTTCAAATCTTCCAGTAATTGATTGTAAACGTCAAGTACAGTAAAAAACAATTTATTAAAATATTAATTCAAGATTTTGAACTGTCTCGTCATCCTGTTCATAGGTAAATTGTTTCGTTATTTTTCTCGCTCTTAAAACCCACTTATTTTCAAACATCGCTTCTACGTCTAATCCCACAGCTATTTATTCGACATCAATAAGTAAATTGCCTGCAAAAAAATCGCGTTTCGACAAGAGTAGTATTGTGTGGTTTTGGGCCGCAGGGCCGCACTTTGTGGTGCTTTCTATAATTGAAAAATGTTTGGATTGTATTTAATAATGAAGTGTGAATTGCATTTTCTGTAACTGTAATCGATGATTGACAACAGATCTGTTTATAATACATATTTAAGTTGTTAAATAAGTACATCCAGTACAGTTCTACACATTAGAAGTTTAAATTTTACGGTATTGGGGCCCCTCGCGGCCCCCGAAGGTGCCCGGCGCCCAAGGGCACTGGCCGTCCTGCCCTAATGCATGGCGCGGTCCTGGCCACTAACATCAACTGTCCTTTAAGTTTTCAATTTCTAGAATGATTGTAATAAATATATAGGCTTGCAATGTTTGCAATGATTTTTTTCAAAATAACTATTAGAATAACCCCAAGTTCCATATATGTAATAGTTAATAGTGCATAAGTAATTGAATAACTATTTTTCTTTCACTGTACTAGGATTTATATTGATTTCTGTGAGACCCTTGCGGATAATAAAACCTTACTCGCACGCCTCTAATTATTATTTTAGTTTAAAAAGTCGACATAACTAGCGTGTGGTGCAACACATCAAATACCTATGGCGTGTTTGCTCTATACAATTATAGTCGCGCTTCACCTAGTCAACTGCACAGGAGGAAATGTTTCCGAAAATTCTGAAGTTATTTGTAGGGATATCCAAATTTTATAAAGTTTTAAATATGGTCTCATATGTTTTATACTTTTTAATTCAAAGTTTGGTTTGGACAACCATTGCAGTTTTGTGAATTTATTATGTTATCATTAAGGTCCGGACAGATTTAATGAAATAATTCGTTGCTACCAAGTGGTAGAATAACCCCCAACGTGAGACGTGCAGTCAAACAGATGGCGGACACCGTGGACACATCCTTCAATGCTCAAAATCTATCGAAAAGTATAAGCAAGGCTAACATGAAAATTGTCGAGGGTTACTTGGAACAAAGGGAAGGCATAAAATGAATCCAATAACATATCAAACCACATGAAGGTGGAGCGATCAACCGGTTCCATACCTACAATTTTGTATGAGCAAAAATTGGATTTACTTCCAAAGATACCTCCAAATCCTCATTCCGCAATTCTCCAAATCGTTACTCGAATTCTTTCTAAGTATCACCAAAATTAGCTTCGCTTCAGAATGCGTCTTACGGCATCGGTCAAAATTTTCAGAAATTTAAACTGGAAATATATTATGTGTATCATCTGTAACCTCTTTTACCTACCGGTGTAGATGCTGGCGCTTTGTACGCTAGCATCTGGCGGTTCAGTGATTAACCTGTCCCGGTTTCGGGTTACAAAGTTGGAGCGTGCCTTTTCAGCTTGTGTAGCAGCCATTGTGTTAGGTGTGTGCTGATGATGTGTTGACCATGTTACCCTATCTCTTAGGTCTGTGGTTCTGAGTAGAGTATAGTTAATTTGGTGCCCAACTGTGTATGGTCCCACCAAACTCGATACCCATTGCCAAGGCTGCGGAAAACTTCCACCCGCCCTGGAATTCAAACCGAATACTTGCTTAATACAAGCCTGGCGCTTTACCAACTGCGCTACACGCCTTCTTGGAAATATGTATGTCCTACTCTAAAATCAAAGCAAAAAGTGTAGGTATAAATAGCGTGGTAATTTTTACTCGCCATCAAGATGAAAACATTGTCTGGTAAAGCAACGATCTCTCTGGTCTTTTGCGCTGCAATTTCCGTATTACCTACATTGTTTGTCTATTGTGTTGAATTGGTGGATTCTTGTAAACTATCCTCGTTATCATTCATTAAGACTGCGCCATCGGCGTGATCGATTATATTGTATTTCATATATTACACTCAAATAATTTGTTTATTATTGTATTACGAAAGGAACAGACTCAGTGAGTCGCACTGTTGGATTCCGCTGTTAATATTGTTATGAGCCATTAGGTGTTGTTACTACCCTAGTCGTGCAGTTGTTCAATTCCAAATGCATTTCATGAAACGATAAAGCTCGTACAATTCAACTCGACAACGATAACATTATGGTAGGTTCTTCCGGATTATGCCGTGCTCATCTATTTTAAACATGACGTTTCGCTGCGCATGCTGTTAGCTTCTTCAGAACTTATCCAAACACTTTTGTTGGTGTCTTCTGCTCCTGGTGGAAAGTACTTCGCTCGTGCTATTCGAGAATCCCAAGAAATGTTTAAAAATCCACCAATTTCAACCGAGAAGACGGCTACCGCCTTATTAACACATGAAACGGAAAAACGACAAGTCCCAATAACATACTAGATTTACATGGGCAGCCAACCGTAACTACTCCTCGGTATATAACCAAGAGCAGAAGACACCGCCATCAGTCTTTGGAAATATTCTGAAGAAACTGACTGCATGAGCGGCGAAACGTCAAGTTCAAATGGACGACCACGGCATAACCCGAAAGAACCTACCATTATGGATAACGACCGTGAAAGCCTGCATTCGATTATTAATCGACAACATCGTTTGACGTAAATGTTGATAATAATATAAAGTTACTAGCTTCCAAAAGGGCTATTTTTTTGCTTTTGCTTGTAATAGGTCTCTGGTGGCCTAGAGAACCAGCTACATATTTATCGTTTTGATGACCTTTCACTAACGTATTATTTAAATTAGGCCGTAAAGATATAATTTTGTTCTATAATTCACTATGGAGTGATACAAACAAATAAACTGTTATAATTGCAACGACAAAAATATATTGAGAGTTATTACAATTGTAGTATACAAGCATCAACTAATTCTACACCAGCGGTGTTATTCTTTTCTGCAGTATGTAATGTAATAATATTTCTACTAACTTGATTATTATCCGAAATTAAAACATCGCTATTTGTCCAACAGCATGGTATATGCGGGTTGTGGCATTTTTCTGGCTTATCTTGTTAATAGAAAATAAACAATAAAATTGCACTAAAACATTGTAATAACTCATTAGGTTATATAGGCCAACACTTTTGGTGTTTGCCTTCTGAAACGATCTCCGATAGAGGTGTGATCGGTAGACTAGAAATGAGTAGATAGAAAATATCATAAAGTCAATTTGGAATGGATGCAAGAACGATTCGCAAGAGCGAATATTAAATAGAACTAAAAGTACGTGGATTTATTATTTAGGTTACCGTAGCTGGATGAAAAAGAATATCTATGTGTTTTCTGCAATTCATCTTATTTTAAAGCAGTACAATATCATTATATTTATGGTGAGAACATAATAATTTTTGAGACGAGTTTTAAAAATAACTGAATCGTTTAACGACCAACTCTAATTGTTACCTTTCTAGGCTGGATAACGTTTCCTCCTTTCCACGTGAATGAACCTAGAGAAAAAAAGTATTCCTGCCCAAATTGTGGAAAGCTGTATCAAGCCAAGAAGTCTGTCAGCAATCATCTACACTACGTATGTGGAAAAAGTCCAAGATTTTTTTGCGATTATTGCAGTGCCAGTTTTTATTATAAACATCATTTAGCTCGACATTTAATTATTCACAGATAAAGTGGGATCTCGTAGTTTTTTGAATGTTTTCTTGTCTAACATTCTAATTCATGATAATAGTAGTTTATTTATCTAGAACGAAAAGTGGCATTTTAAAGACGAGAAAGTTGTTTACGTCCGAGGCGTCAGCCGAGGACGGAATTACTTGCGAGGACTTTTAAAAACACTTTTCGTTCGTGGTGAATACAACGGTTTATTTCATACTGCAAGTTTAATGAATTTTAAATAAAAAGTTTTAAATCATTTCAAATTTCATATCAACAACTACGTATAATTTTAAAGTACTTGAACTTTAAAATTTTACTTTAAAGTACTAGAACTTTAATCTTCCATTTTTTGTATAATAAATAAGTTTTAAAGTACTTGAACTTTAAAATTTTACTTTAAAGTACTAGGATTTTAATGTTACATTTTTTGTACCATAAATAATCCGAAAAATGTCATTTTTGACATCAGTATGAAATAAACTGTTTTATTTTAAATATGTAATACGGTTTGTAATAAACAGCTCATTTTCAAGCTTCTGATTTTTAAATTAAACATTAGCTCCATTCCTCTACTTATCCGAGGAATATGCATATAAATGTATCTGTAGCATCCATTTTTGAAAATAACAACATTCTATATTCTAAACCTTAAAATAACATTTACCTACGACAGTGTGTAAAATTGACTTTTAGTTGGCAGATTTAAGTTTGTAAAACGACTGTTTAATAACATGTTTTCATTAGTTCACATTGTCAATAGCAACGTGTTTTAATTGCAATTTACGAGCGTCTAAAGTTAATCTTTAATCACGAGTGTGGCAGAGTTAAAACGCTCGCTCACTCGCGTTTTAAGCTCCGCCAGTGACCAAAGACACTTTACGCATGTGTATCGTACAATATTTTGTCTACGATAGAACCTAGAAAACACAGTAAATATAAAAAAAATATGTAAATGTAAATTAGGATTACTAGCAACCGGTAGTAATTTTGCGTAGTTAAAAATTTTAAAACACGTTATTACTGACGACATGACTAATGAACTCATTTTAAACACGTTGCTAGTGACAACATAAGCCATTGAAAACATATTATTAAATGTCAATTTTACACACTATCGTAGATAAAATTTTTAACCACGCAAAGTTACGACCGGTTGCTAGTAATCGTAATTTATATTTAAAATACATATGTTTTTATATTTACCGTGCTTTCTAGATTCTATCGTAGATAAAATATTGTACGATACACTCGCGGAGCTTAAAACGCTCGCTCACTCGCGTTTTATCTCTGCCCTACTCGTGACTAAAGACTAGCTTTACGCACTTGTATAGTAAATTACTATTAAAATCACTTTGTGGGTTTGGTTCTAGGTAGTTTCCCACACTAAAAAATCTATAAAAGGCTTTACACGCAAGTACGGCGTACATCGATCGCTGGTATCTGCGATATTGCGCTCCGCGGCCTTCGTTAAACATTTCTGTCCTTTTCGTTTGTTTCTCTTTTCTCTTTTTACGACGTCTACCCTGTATATGTTGGGTTTCATTTCGTCAAGGGCAAATTATTGCTTTTACCTTTTTCTCAGCTAAAACAAAAAAGACAACATTTTATTTTTAAGGTGCTCACCCTACATATATTTAACAGGAAGTATATTCGGTTTCGAGCTTGTGAAATACCTAATTCGCATGCTAGATATCGCCTTTCTACAGCATTTCTACCAGGTTGCATTACATGCAATACGGAGCACTCTATTCTGAAATGTCTGAATCTTCTTTATGTTTGAAGCAGATGTTGTGCTTCAAATTGGACAAGCATATGTAATTAGTGATCTCAACAGAGCTTCATAAAGAAAGACTGCGCATTTACGACTAAGGGGTGTATTTCTGTTTATAAGCAGATATAGTTGCACCATAAAAATTAATTCGCTAATTTTCCCCGTAAATAACTAATAAGGCTTAGTCGGTAAGGAAAAACGTCATCTGAATTTCAGCATCTTTCATGAAAGATTTGCAATTGAGAATGTCATAAAACGTTGCACAATGCTTGACTTTTACCACAACATTAAGTGCTCACACGGATAACAAGCGAGCGATAGCGAGCTTGTTAGATGCCGTGCTTGCACGTAAAGTTCTAAGTAACGGTCTTGCAATGTAAATTACTTTTTTTTTAATATAGAATGAACCAGCTCAACATACAGTATGTTATACATGGTTGATTGGAAATAGAATTAAACTAAAACTAACAATAAATCGCAAGAATGGGGTTTTACCCCAGAACTAATTTACAAATTGTTATATTTACATTTAATCACTCATATCGCTATCGTGTTCCGAAAGAAGAATATCCTGGGGGAGCCTCTTTTTGAGTCGAGTAACTGTTGACTTCTGCCCAAGTTGAAAATGCGCCGCACCGGGACAATTAGGTAAGTTAACAAAGAACCTGCGGGCAGCATTGGAATATAATTGTCGATCGTTATTACACCACGTTCGCGATGAATTTGTTCGTTTCGCACATACCACGGCGCGTTCACTGTTATCCGCAACACTTTATTTTGAAAGGTTTGGATTTTTCTTATATTTGTTTTTGAGGTTGCACCCCACACCACACAAGCGTACGTTAACACTGGTCGTAGTATGCTCTGATAAAGTAGCGTTGCACATTTAAGACGTAGCGCGGATTTCCTGTTAGTTAGAGAGTACAACAAGGCTAACCTAGTGTATGCCTAACTCAGCTTCTTATTAATATGGTAGCTCCAAGTAAGACGGCGATCTAAATAAACTCCTAGATATTTAACTGCCGAATCGGATGGGTTCCAAACAATGTCCTGCCCATTTATAATGATGTTTCCAGGGTTTTGAGGCCGTCTCAGAGTATATATTTTGCTTTCACATTTAGTAGCATTGAATTTAATACGCCACTTTGAAAGTATTGAAGTAATTGATCTAGACATGTCTGTAAACTCTCTACACAAATATTAATAGGACCGATTACTGACCCTTGTGGTACTCCCGCGTGAATATTCTTTGTATCCGAGTAGCATGAACCAAGTCTCACTTGAAACGTCCTGTTGCTTAAAAATGACAGGATGATGTTTAAGAGATTGTCAGTTAACGATATTTGCAGCAGTTTAAAGGGCAGTCCATTTATCCACACCTTATCGAAAGCTTGATGTACGTCTAGGAATACAGCACATGTATGTTGCTTGCTTTCATATCCACCTATTATGGATTCCGTAACTCTGAGCAGCTGATGCGCAGTAGAATGCTTAGCCTTGAATCCAAATTGATGTTTAGGTATTATATGATGACTGTCGAGAAAGGAGTTTAGTCGTTCTTTAATAATTTTTTCCAGGATTTTAGAGAGCATTGGTAATAGACTGATCGGCCGATAAGAGGTTGCCCTTTTGGCGTATTTGCCGTGTTTATGGATCATGATCACTTCAGTATGTTTCCAGATACTCGGAAAGTAGCCTTTAGATAAGCAGGCGTTGAAGATTGAGGTAAGAAAAACAACGGCCTTCGACGTGAGGTTTTTAATCACTGTGTTAGGGATTAGATCATGCCCAGGTGTCTTTTTAGTTGGTATTTTTTTAATTATAGCTGTTATTTCTTTTGGGGATGTAAAATCAACCAGCCCTAAGTCCACTGATCTAGGTAGATTTATATTAACAGTCCGGTCAACTTCTTCTACAAATTGGATATTGCATCGGTCATTGTCTAACTTGAAGGTATTTTCAAGGTGGTCTGCGAATAAGGTTACTTTTTCCTGGTCGCTGCAGAAACTTCTATTATTTTCCTTAAGGGGTGATATGGTGTCGGTACGTTGTAATATTTTTTTTTGTTGCGCGCCACAGTGAAGAATCGCTAACTTCTAATTCAGAAATATATTGTTGATAGTTATTGATGTGATACTTATCTATCTCATAAGTCACTTGATAGACAAGCTGATTTAACAATCTCTTATGATGCAGTAGTTTTCGTCTTTGCCATAATCTTCTCATTCGATTTTTCTCTCTTATTAGAGCCAGTATATAATGAGGTGGATGGGCATGTTCACTTTGTCGACGCCTTTGTGTTGTGCGTATAGTGGATTTGTGAACACAATTAACTACAGTTGAGGTAAATTTCTGAATGCTGCTGTCAATCCCCGCTTCAGTTGCCAAATCAGCTGGAGGTTTAAGAACCTCATCGACACAATCTCGAAACGTGTCCCAGTCAACTGGCCCTGCAATGAGCCTTGGCACATATGTAGCAACTTGTGGAGTTTGGATGAATGTAACAGTTACTGGAAGGTGGTCGGAATCTAGCCCCTGATGCACTTGCTGGTAAATTGGTTTGGAGAAGTTCTTTATAAGACTGATATCTAGAATGTGAGGCATATGATCGGTTCTGTATGGGTGATGCGTCGGTTCACTGGGCGCTGAGACAACGATTCCGTTTTGTGAAACAATATTATAAAGTCGTTGGCCATTTGGGTTATTGGCACGGCAGCCCCAGACAGTGTTTTTTGAGTTCATATCGCCAAACAGTAGTGTTGGCACATTTTGGGCAAATAACGACTGAATATCTTCAGCCAGGATCCTTCTATTAGGGGACAAGTAGGCAGATATTATTTTGGTTGTTGTATTGTTATCCAGTTCAAGGGCTGCACTGACTTACTCAAGTGATACTAGGTCTTGCTGTTGTAACAAATAGTGACTCAGATTTGTTTTGATCATTATTGCTACCCCTCCCGACGCTATTAGACCTGCGCGATCATAGCGGTAGAGTTTGTATCCAGGTATGTTAAACTTTTCAGTTATCACGAGATGCGTCTCGGTGATTCATGCAACGCCAATGTTATGGCCCTCCAGAAAGGTGATGAGAGCTGATCTTTTCTTTTTTATTTCATCGGCATTTCAATTAAGGATTGTTAGGTTTTGTATAATATTAGGCATATTAGGAGCCATTGAGGAATAGTGGAAGGACAGTGTTGATAACAAAGGATTTAATTTTATCCATATAAGGGGTGATTAGATTTAGGAGGGTTTTAAGAATGTTGTCTATGATAGATTCTGGTAGTAGGGGTGTTGCGGGATGACATTCTGTTAAATTATTGCGAACAGCTCTAGCGTATGAATTAGTGCCTACAAAATTGTGTTGCTCTGATGATCGCTGCGGTGGTTGCGTTACGGGACTTTTATGTTGGCTTCTCATCATGTTTTGATAGTGCTTACATCCTCTGTAATTGGCAGGATGACTATCGCCACAGTTAACACATTTAGGAGGCTCACCCTGTCCCTTCGGGCAGTCCTTGTACAGGTGACTACCGAGACATTTCACACAGCGAGGATATAGTTTACAGTAGTTCTTTGTGTGGTTATATCTTTGACATCTCGAGCACTGAGGGATGTCAACTGATTTCCGCCTGAGCTCGACTGTTACTATCGAATAGTAGATATGAGTTAATTTGAATATATTTTAGCAGCTTCATTATGCGTTAAATCAACAACACAGAGTGGCAGAGGATTTTTGGCTTTATTTAGAAGGCGCACGACTTTTAACACAGGTAAGTTCGCTGTTTTAAGTTCTTGTTCAATCTCGTTAATTGAAATTGAAATCGGTACATTCCTAATAACAACTGATAGAGGACTGGTATTTTGATTTTGGAATGTGTGCTATTTTAAATTATTATCCGTATAAAATGTTGTGAGCTTCCGAAAATCTTGTTCACAGGTGACATTGATTCGCAGATAGTCTGTCCTATATTGAGTTGTAAAAGGGCTCTCTGCTATAAGTAGCGATGTCCTTTACAATCGCCTGATGGTCATTTGCTTCATGTAAAAATATCGGAGAAATTTTTGCGACCTTTGGACCAGGTGTAGTCTGTCAATTGTTTTGCGAACCGCTAACCGTATCACTATCCTGCAGTTGGCGCTCAAGCTGCACGGGGAGATAAAATTTGTTTTTGCTTACCAGTAGACTTGCGTCCCAGACATATTTCTTTTGACTGGTAGCTTCTGGTGATAGGTGATCGCTATTTCTTTTGCCGGGAATGGCATCTTCTTTGTTTTCGCCCATGATTAATTGGTAACTAACCCCCGAGGGGGGTCAGTTGCTGGTAACTGGTGAATATGACTCGAGATTAATAATTATTACGCTAAGCACTGTTTAAGTTTATTAATGTAAGTTCAGTGAGACAGATAACACGAGAGCGTTGTAAACCATGACCGCACTCTATTGCTGTCCGCGCTGGACTGGAAATTACTTTACAAAATACAATCTACCGCTCTTGTAATGTAACTATTAGAAAATAACGTTGGCACTTCTTAAGGCGATACATTTTACTGCGATTGTGGAAAGGGTACAGGAAAACACTGATACGCCAGCAAACATGAATGTCACAGAGAGCGGTTATTCGGTTGTCAGCATTGCAAGTATTTTGCGTTCCGAAAATATCATCTTCAATGCACGTTAAAAACGTACACCAGCTAAGTGAAAAATATGTTGTTACTTATAAAGTTGTTCTGTTCTTTAGCTTATGCAAAGCATAATCCTATCTGCAGCAGGCGGGGTATTAATTTTGATGAATGAATGAAGAACTGATCATCAATTCATTTGCTATTCGTGTTCCTTAAATTCGTTCCAAAAAGGATCGGTAATACTGATGGGCATATCATTACAAATATAAAAATCTAATGTGACACACTTACACAACTTCCTTTTACAGTGATCTTATAATTAGCCAAAAATTTTATTTTTAATTTCTAAGCATACGTCAAAAATTTTGGAAAAATTGCGAATTCTACAAAAACGGTACAAAATAGAGGGTTAGTTGAAGAGACAATTTTTTTCTAGAATACTAGCTGAATTAAAAAATGTAATAATATACCGGGTGTTGTATTTAAAATAGGAGTTAATAAAAAAAATAGAAAAAAAGCAAGAGAAACCCATTTTAGAAGTATTCAACTGGAAAATCACCTATCTCACATCAATACACATTAAAAATGTAATAAAAATATAAAGTTTGAAAAAAAATCGTTAAAGCCGTTTTTAAAAAAATCGAAAAAAATTGAAAAATCTCAAGAGTAAATACGAAGTTTCAATGCCATACCTCTTTTCTTTTTTGAGATTTTCTGTTCACAGACACACAGACAGACAGACACACAGACAGACACACAGACAGACAGACCAATGAAAAAAAATATATGTTGTTTGGGATCAGGGGACTCTAAAACGTGAAGATATGTTGAAAACTCAATTTCGAATTTTTGGGGTGAATCCAATACTTCCTTTATCGTAAAAGGAAGTAACAATTAGGAGTGGTGGATTGTGTCTGCGGCGCTTTTCTGCTTTCCTAACCGATTAGCTACCAGTAGTCCTACCCTCGTACGACATTTTAAATCTTTCCTTAATTACAATAACGTCTTGTACGATCATTCAGGAACCAGGTGAATAACCTAGGAACTTTTTAAAAAGTAAATCGAATATAAGATCAGCTCTTACCAAATTTGGAAAAATAAGTTAGTCAAATAAAGTTGGGTTTTGTTAGACCCGTACTGTAGTCAACGGTTGGGTTAGAATATAAAAAGTACTCAGAAATTTGCCTCTATTAACGATAGGAAGGAACATAGAAGCAAAATAATTTTAAGAAATAATTGCAATAAATATAACAAAAACAAAACGATTTTACGAAACCTCACGGACCCAGCCCGTCAGTTTGAAGGCTAAATGTCACTACCACACTTTGCTTTGTGGTCACTACGCATCGCATCGTAGCTAAATGAATATTTTTATTGTATTGTAATATGAAATAAATTAAAAACGTAATATTTATTTATTGAAGTAAGTGCAAACCTAACCTATTAAGCACAGTTACAATATTCAATTACATAATGTTAGAAACATGTGCTGTCCACGCAAGAAACAACAATACTATATAAGGGTAACAACAATATTAAATAATAATTAATACAATTCTAAAATTAAACATATCTCTATTTATACGGAAACGCAATCACACTCAGCACTAGGTGAGTTTAAGTACTGGTGTATACGACATTGTAGGGTACTTAGTGAATTAGCACATTCGACATTTTCTTGTAAAGCATTCGACTGTTCAAACGATCTGTCAGATAGATAGATATAGAAATTGTTCCTTGCGCAATTTCAAACTGTATACACAACACTAATAACAAACTTTGGATTTATGGATTTTTCAAGTATTTTTTTATCTTTCTTAATTTTCATTTATCATAAAACTCCAATAAAAAAATTGAGACAAAAAATCTATAGACACAATTGGTCTATCATAATTTAAATGTTTTTAATGCTACAGGCAAAAAAATGCAACTGTGATAGCTGCTTAAATTTTTGAACCACTAAGAGGATGCATTACTCAAAGATAGATACTTACTTGTGCCAAATATAAGTACTCTGTGTCGAAGCATTCCTGATTAATTAATTTAAATATGTTATTTCGTCTTGCCCTTTAAAGGGCTGTAAGTCAACCGGTTGCGACTTTTACTAAGGTATGTTTGTCTTAGTCTTCTTATTTTGACTCAATGATTCAGCCGTATTACTTATGCTACTTCACTTGAATACCATCAAACCTTAATAAAAAAAATAGGAGCTGGCATGGAAATTGAACATCGCCGGTGTGTTACTTTAGTTACCAAACCATGTTGCTTTTCAGTTTTTCGTGTAAAAAAACTTAGCAGCAGCCAATATTATTGTAATAGGTCTATAATTCTCTATACCATATTTGTTCTCAGATTTATGTTTCGGATGTGTAATATTTTCCTTCCAAACATCAGGATTAAAATTATGTTAGTCTCGTGCCAAAGTACTTGAAGTCCTAAATGAAAGATTGCTATTATCATTCACATTATGCAGGCTCTTTGTTTAACTGTTGCGTATTCTTTTCAATTTAAACTTTGATCACTTATTCACCTGTCATTCTCTTTTTCAGGGTGTAAACCAAGATTCTTCTGTCATCGATGCAGTCGAAATTATAAACGAAAAGTACATCTGAGCAGCCACATTCGATATGAATGTGGAGTGGATGCAAAATTTTCTTGCAATATTTGTAGCAAGAAATTTCATCGGAAATCAAATTTGACAGCCCACGTGAGAATGGTTCATAATTACAAAAAAGAAGCAGCACGGGATGTTGTTAGCTACTCATTGCACTAACGGTTAATCTTTCACTCGTCAAAGTAAACCCATGTACTTAGCAAAACACAAAAATAATAAAGTGTACAGGTAATTAAACTAACAAGTGTGAAAAGGAAATAAATTATTACCACAGCAAGTTATCAATTTTTTATCATAGGCAATCATTTAAAAAAAATGGGATTAAATCAAATACTTCTGTCTTGCAAATTTTATTATTTCTTCGCAATCCATGTTAGCCAGTGCTTCTGCTTCGATGGTCATAAACCTAATAGATTTAGCTTTTTTGTCCTGCGTTCGATCACAAGTGATTTTTTACACGTCTTAACGTAGAAAATTTTCCGCAACAATTTGGGCTTCAAAAATCACAACACAATGTTTATGCATAAATCATGTAGTTGATTTTCACCCAAAGTAGTAAACAACTTTTACTTATTAACGAATACGCAAAACTATAGTAATTTACGTAACAAGTATAGAAAGTGGAGCTTTTCAGTACGAGTGAGATGTTTCCGGAAGAGGCCGTTAGGCCGAGTCCGGAATTTCGAGACGAGTATGGAAAAGCCACTTTCATACGAGTTTCGTACAATATTTTTTCGTACACTAGCATACAAAACGGAATACTAAATTTATCCTCGTATATAGCAAATAAGTAGAGTAATATTAATGTCATGTAATATTATATGTGTTGTAACTAAGGAAACGTACGGCAAAGTAGCAAAATACTACTTTGCCGTACGAATACTGCAAAGTGCAACTTTCTGATTAATAAATTGTACGGCAAAGTAGCTCTTTCAATGCTAGTGTACGAAAAAATAAATTAATAAACATTCTTGTTGATTGCTGCCTACATAAAATACATGGAATTTAGCTTTTTTCTACGAAGTATACAGGGTATCTCAAACAGATTGGGACACCGATTGGACATAAATTCCTTAAGTTATAATAAAGCGGTTAAACATGATATACCTCAGTACACAGTCCCTCGAGTAAGAAGTTGTAAGGCAATTTTTTATTTATTATTTTATTTATGTAAATTTTCACAAATGTGAAGATATCGGTACACGTATTTACTATTATGTACTGCCACATATTTACTATTATGTACTGCACCAATGGAAACATTTTAGTAAACTAGATTTGACTGTAAGAAGCACTTTACCTATCTCTGAGATCTTTTTTTAGCTTCAACTTTGTTATCTGTAACATTTCATAGAAATTTTAGGTTATTATCTGAAACGGAATTAAACAGCCTAAGAGTAAGGTACTCTTGGTTCATAACCTTAAAAGCAACCGTTTACCTTAAAATTCCTAGGAAAGTTTTGTGTTGTCATTAAGACATGCAATTATCAAGTAGCCATGAACATAAAAACTATGAATAGTGACGGCGATCTGGTAAAAAACAATGATATATCAATTAATAATGTTGTGTTTACGAAAATGCTGCCACATAACAAACACTTCAGCATTGGAGAATTTGTTATTTCGAGTCATTTTCGTAAACTGAAAGATAAAACAAGTGCCTCGCACAACATAGTCTTAATCCTTCTGTTTAAATAATACCTGTGAGGATATACAAGTTTTAAATTTATGTAAGTTTTGTGTACAATACTATTTACGTGCAAGCCATATCTAAGTGAGGAATACATGATATTACCTAAGTTTTTTGCGTGGTCAACTACAGGAATGTCAACACCATCAATAGAGAATCTGGCAATGTCTCTAAAATCCCTTGCAACATTTTTACTGCCAAAAATATTAGTATAGCTGATTTAGACGAATTAATTGAAAGCGAATGTTTGTGCGATACGGTAGCCAGTATTTTCAAATCACTATTTATCTCATTAATTGAATGATGAGCTTCATCAGGCGAAAAGGAGTGATAAAGCTGCGTATCATCAGCATACATTTGAATTTTACAAGTTTTTAAAAGTTTACGCATGGTATAAGTGTATATTGTAAATAGTAGTGGTCCAAGAATAGAGCCTTGTGGCACCCCGCTTACGATATTTCTATTGTGGGATACTGAATTTGGTAATATAACCACCTGCGAGCTGTTATACAGGTAACTAGTTATAAACTTGATAGCACTGGCGCCAAATCCAATAAACTACAAAATTGATAGTAAAAGTGGATGGGAAATGGTGTCAAAAGCTTTGCTAAAATCCAGCAAAGCTAGTACACTTATTTTGCCACAATCACTAGCTGCAATGATGTCATCTGTAACACTGAGTAGTGCCGTCGTACAACTATGCGAAGGCCTAAATCTAGATTGTGACTCAGGGAGAATACTATTTAGGCTTAAGTGATCTCTTATTTGCGAGTTAATGACATTTTTTAAGAGTTACCATAAAATTGGTAAGAGGCTAATAGGCCGTAAGTCCCTGTATGAAGTAGGATCGTTTTTTTTTAATCGGCACAATAATGACCATTTTCCAAGTGTTTGGAAATGTATTCTCAAAAATTGCAGTATTAATAGGGAGTTTTTGCATAACGTTCCGATAAAATGACGTACCGTTAAAGCTTATGTTACCTAGCGACGTCAACCTTACAGCCAATCCAAATTAAATTTTTCGAGTTTAACGTAACGTTATTTTAACGTGACGTGGTGCAAAATCTCCCTAATTACATGTGTTATATATGAAAAAATTAATGGGCAACATAGCTTCACCATATAAGCATTTCATCGATTGCAGCCGCTAGATTTGGATTTGATATCTCGTAAGTATTTTGCAACTACATCGACATCTACAGTTTTAAATGATAATTCGGATATAAGATTATCAGTTTTAGAGTTGGCATAGCTTGAAAGCAAATCTAGATCTGCTAGTGGAGGAGGAATGCTGTCTAAGAAAGAATTGTTAGTACCGTCAGCATTTTGCAGTGCTGTAGGCAGCATTCTAGGAAAATAATTTTTAGTGATTTGCAAAGATTTGACTTCTCTCCACATATCCTTCGAGAGCAATTCTAGTTTTGACTAGTTTGTTAAAACTATTATTGACGAAAGAAATTTGTTGGAACTAGTTTCGACTAGTAAATTGGGGTTTTCACTAAATTTGGGTATTAACTGCAACATATATATTTACATGGAACTAGCGTTAAAGGTTTTTAGTTGAAAGAATGAAATATATTTGTTTTTTATATAAATGATATAGTTACTTTGTAGGTAACATATACCCTGGATACCAACCTTTGTGTACTGAAATAAAGCAGTTCCAATGCAATGAATGTACAAGATCATACAAACGAAGAAAAGCACTATTAGATCATCAGAGATACGAATGCGGGAAGAAACCCCAGTACAGTTGTCCTTCATGCGACTACAGATGTAAACTTAAAGGAAATCTAAGAAAGCACGTACTACGGAAACATCATGCCATTGCTTCACGTTTCAGTTTTTAATCCTTTTTTTAAGTAGTGGATACATGTTATACCGACAAAAATCATAATGAAATAACATATGCCTTAATTAACAGTGATGTTAAGATAAAACCTTCCCCATAATGGATCATAGACCAATTCACACCTTGGGAGAAGTTTTATGGTTTTGATCTACGTGCTACCGCAATTTCTTGTATTTTTTCATTAGTTTTCTACGATTTCTTAACATATTTCTTTTGTGAATCTGACGATCTTTGCTATTTCTTTCATATACGGAAATGTTGCTTTCTAAGGTCCTGTTTGCTTAATTTATCTACTGTGGTTAAATATCTAAAGAGACCTCGCAATAGGAAGTAATTTAGATAGTTATTTACAGAACTGGGCAAATCACTTTTAAGAAGTAATTAAAACCTAATTACTGTATAATTACCGCCCAATGAAGTAATTGAATTCTCAGTGATTTCAATTACTCAATTGAAATAGCAATTCAATTATCAAGTACTTGGTAATTGGAATTGCACTAAATAAATGACTTTTTCAATTATTTTCTATATAAATTGTTGTCGTATTACTTTATTTGTATTTAGTAGTACTTAGATAGCTCTGTACTAGTATATAGTTTGAAACAAGTAAATTGAAATTAATAAAACTATTACTATCTTACTGTATTCTGCAATCTGTAGTACTTACCGCAGACATATTTTTCGCTTCTTACACAATAATTATTAACAAGCTACACTGCTACATAAAACACAACAGCTGTGATCATAGGCGGCAGCACCAAATATTTGTCTCTTTGCTTGTGTACACGTCCTTGGAGTTTGCAAATAATGCACAAAATTAGCTGTTATTCGACTGGTGATACAAAATCATAAATTATATTTATACTGCTCCAGGAATACCCAATTGCAATTTCCTTAGCGTGTAACGTAATTGGGCCTTATCTTATTTTTTACGTTCCGAGATTTAACACCCACTCGAGGGCAATAATTTAGTAACTGAATTACCAGAAAGTAATTCAATTACCGTGAATAATTTCAATTACCACAGGTAATTCAAATAATTTTAAAGTAAGTTAAATACTCAAAAATAATTGAGTAATTAAACGTAGTAATCAATTACTCTGTAAAAAATTGCAATTATCAATTACAATTGCGGTATTTTGAAAAGCAATTCGATTCCAAAACAAATTAACAGAAATTAATTTAATTTCTGCAAAGAAATTAATTACTACGCGGCTCTGATTATTTAGAATGGGAACTATAAAAATAACTTTAGACGCTTTGGTAAGTACCACAGAACCACAACTTTCTGAAATTAAACAAGCCACTGGCCTGTAATAAGAGAAAGAAGAAAATGAGTAGCGATTATGTCACGATTTCCAGTGCAAAGTATTTGGATACTAGTTTACTAATTTCATGCTTATTCAAACCTGTCATATAAATTTAGATTTTTTTAAATTTTGACATTATTACTCAGAAACACATGACTCATGCCAGTTAACAGCAACATACATTGAAGATGCAGATGTAGATTTTAAATTAAATAATTTTTTAAGGATCAATTACTTTTTGTATTAACACAATCTATATTTACCAGTCAAAATAATGTGTCAGTATCATTGTAGTAGTAAAAAGCTTTTTAAGAATTTTATGAACTGTTTATCGAACCAGACTGAGACCATCCACTAATATATCAATAGTCATCGTACTTACGTTATTTTGAGAGTTGTTAAATGTAGAATCAAATATTTTGATAGAATAAACTAGTGATTGTAAATGAAGAGTGTTTTGTGTTATATTTAACCTAGCATAGCCTGGCTGCAGACTACCTGACACGGAAAGATTGGGATATCTGTCAACAGGTGGCGCTGCCCGACTGAACCTCGTAAGGTCACTATATCAATAAGGTACCGCCATTACATTCCTCGCGTGAGAATGTGAGAAAATTGTGAGATAAGGATAACAAATACAAATTTCCCAAGTGCAATAGGGAAGACACTACTTTTTGGGGATTTTCTTTTTGGTGTAATGGCACTTGTAAAGTGAGGAATCTGTTAGGTTATGTGTTTTTATCCCCAGTTGGAGAAAATTGTGCGACAAGGACAAATATAAAAAATCACTAATGGCGGTACCTTATTGATATAGTGACCTTAGAACCTCGTCTGTAATGGACCCAAGATACCGCTTTTATGCTAAAATTAAAACAGAATTTAGGCCCACCGCCCACGGTGCGACTGTTTTGAGACAAAGGTTGTAAACTAGTTTACTCTGCAACCAGTTTACAACTAATATGAAACTTCTGCACGCACACGCATACGACTCACTATGAAACAGTTTCAATCAGTTGGCATAGCAGTGAAATTAATAATTTTTACAATGTTAAATTCTGAATCAGATGAGGCAGACATGATTGATTATTATCGATACCGCAGACAACGCAGGACACAAGTACTCCCGGGTCCATCCATACATAAGGGGAACTCTGAATTCTAGACTATTTGTAGCAGCACAGGAACTGTCTCAAACAGGTAGAAAGTTTATAGCTTTTTATCGAATGTCTTGATCACTCATTTTGAAATAAATAAAATAACCACGTGGTAAACTTCTAACTGCAACGCAACTGCGACCGCGGAACAATGGTCGCGTACAACCGAATTTGACTGATTGCAAACTAGTTTCATTCGAATCGACTCGTATGCGGTTCCACACTACTACACGTTGCCCAGGTTACAAAAGAGTGGGTGGTATTTAACAGTCTACCAAATTTACCCAACCTTTTCGTACAAAAAAATACTTTCGTTTCCCAAAAATACTAAATGCTTACCAAAATTAAGAAAATACATAATCTTAGAGCGACAACCAAAAATTGACATCATGCTAGTCTCTTATATTATTTGTTCCTAAAAATAACTTTCGTTGGCTAAAAATGCTAAATGTTCACCAAATTTTATTCCGCATTTAATTCTAACATGATACCCAGATATTTAATTTTCGTCAGCGTCTTATATTATTTAGCATTTAAAAAACACTATTTCTTTGGCAGAAATACACAATGTTTGCTATATTTTATACCACATTCAATTTCAAAAGTATACCCAGATTTATATTTCTTGTTGGCCTAAATATCACTTATAAGAAAAATCTATCTTGTTTTATTAGGTCTTGTTTATTAATGGAGACATAGAAATAAGTCTGAAGAATTCTTGGAAATAAATCAATATCTTTATATATATATATAATTCTTCTGTACGTCTGTATGTAACTGAACTCTTCCTAACCGGCTGGACCGATTTTGATGATTTTTTTTTGTTTAAGTGGGTCCCTGGATGGTTTAGATTTACAATTGGGCTCGGTACGTGGCGCTGCAATCGGGTTCTAGACAATTTAAAAAAAATTAACGACATTTCTTTTTTAATTTTTTTAAGATTTCTCGCATCAAAACATATAACCCCAAAATTTCACCACCCCCCAATATTTTTTAAAATTAAAAAAATCGAAAATTCGAATATCGAAGAAACGTTTGCTGAACCCACTGATAACAGGCAGCGGACAGGACAACGTCTGTCGGGTCCGCTAGTATATATATGAAAATCTAACACAAATTTCACAAAAGAAAATTGAAAATTAAACTTATTAAGTATTTTCATACGGCAATACACTGGTTACACTCACTGTTAAAGCTACCAAACACAGTGTGCGGCTGCAAGCTGAAGCCTGCAAGAAGTTTGTCTTGAAGCGACAAGGAGAGATGCTCGAGCTTATTTCATTTTGGAGTAACAGAATAATTATTTAACGCACAAGTAGTTTTTTCGAAAAAGACTAAATATAAATGGATAGCGCGAATATTTATTATGTACAGCACGGGCGCGTAACTTGAGCGTTCTAAATTTGGTGAACATTTAGTAAAATTGGTAGACATATGGAATTTAAAATGTAAGCAATGGTAAAACAATACGCAACATAGCTATTTTAGTGACGCTGTTCTCATTTTCCGAAGTATAATAATTTGGGTTCCATTAAGATTTTTTGATGTTCATTAAATTTTTTGGTGAACAGCGCTAGGGATGTATGGTTTGATTTGGTGTACATTATATTTGATCCCCAAAAGAGTTGCAAGATCAACTGATTTGCAACCTTTGTCTCAAAACAGTAGCACCGTGGGCGGTGGGCCTTTACTTGTGCTTGAACTTAGTGTCGTATGCGTTTACTTGTGAGTTTAGAGTACCAGCTTTGCGCTCGGACACCGTTTTTCCAAGGGCTATTGCATTTGCTTTCCAGGCGGGTAATGTATATATGCTGCCCTTTGGGGAAGCTGGCGAAGAATTCCTGTCAAGTTCTACGGTGGAATTCAGAGTTCTTACGAGCGTTGATTGCATTTGGGGGACTTTCAGGAATATAAGTATCAAGTGCATATCCGAGATCACGGAGCGGTCGGAAAATGTAGCTAGTGCACCGAGCTAGCGTCACCTAAACACTGCGGGATGTTTCAGGGTTTCAGAAGCGTAGGTGTGATTAGACACGTCAATGAGCCAGCGCAAATGCATAATCGGAACAGTTTCTTCTTGCGGACCAGGAAATATTTTGGGGTAGGTGAGGCGGCATTTACAAGTTACCAGGCTGGAGTTCGATTATTTCACGGGATCTAGTGCGGCATCGCTGACGAACGCTTCAAAGCCTCCTCTGGGCCGAGTTCGCGAGGCTTTTTGTGCTAGGGAATATCTTAACTTTTGTGTACTTGTAACGATTTAGCGGACTTACATGCTGTTTTCGAAAGAATTGGTATTTTAACTTGCAATGAATCCAGAAAAAACAATTTGGTACGTTTCCATATCGTTTAGACTGCCTCGGATATATAATAAGCCCTACCGAGGTAGAGATTAATTCAGAAAAGGTTTCTGCTACATTACATCTTCCCGCTTAGCGCTATACGAAGCATCTCAAACCATTAATTCAAATATGCGCTTGGTATCGTATATTTATCCTTAACTTTCCTGATGCTGGAGATCTAACAGATCTTCTTAAGAAAAATTCAGTTTGAAAATAAGAAGAACAGCAGCAGTATGTATTCAAGCACTTACAGAAATGACGGCAGATAAAGATTTGCCGTTTGTATTCAGTAGGGATGCAAGTATCCATTGTGCCCTTGCTATCGTACCAATGCAGAATTCCGAAAATAAAGAAGACGCAGTGGGGTATGGAGGCCGATTACTAACACTTGTTTTATGTCACTCTCGAAATTTCGAGAGTACATGTCGTACGCTGAGATTTTAATAAGAACAGATTACCAATTGTTACGATAATCAATAAGTCGTAAATCGTCATCGGGTCGCCTAGATCGATGGGAATTGCAGATACAAGCATAACCAGAAAAACAAACAAGGTTGCCGATACTCTGTCGCGTCCAGTCTGGTCTACAGATGACTATGTGCAATGTTGCGTTTACAAAACCTTCAAAGAGTGACGTAGTGAACAACATGATTAGTGATGATAAAGAAAAAATCATTAAGGTTATTTTGAGAACATAACCTTAGACATTTACTAGTGCAGTACAAGTTTTAAATTTTCCGCCATTTTGGAGCCATTTTTGTGCCCACTGCATAGTGGAAATACATGGGATGGCCCATATTTCTAAGTTTGCTATATTTACGGACCTTGGATCGTCAGAAGGCGTTCAGATGTTATCTGACACAGACCTGCGCGGGAAGTGTTGTTTCGTTTCGTGTACATAACCACGTGGGAATCCCTATTTTGAAAATTGCGACGTCTTACACATGATTTCTCAAAAACAGCTACCTAGTAATATTTAAAAATTGTCTCTAACATCAAACCAAAAATGTCTGAGCTGCAAATGTGAACTAACACATTGATGAATAATCTGAATTTTTAAAATGATCTCTCTAGTTAGGTACAGATATTACATCGTAGCAATGTTTGTAACTCCGCCTTGAGGAACTCGGGGTGCAACACAAGCAAACCGTATATTATACGAGTTTGGTAGTCGGTCAACATGATTTTGTAAATGTTGTAGTAAACATTGAAGTTTCAGTCTTCCACATGTAAAATATGTGGAAGTTCGTATTTCTAATCATTTAATGGCTTTTCGTTATAAACGTTCCTTCCAGAACTTACAAAAGTTGAGATAATTATCATAGTACCCCTAATCAACTATAACTTGAACATATGCCAAATTCACACAACTAATTAGTATTTCTTTAATATGTGTAGTAAGTTGCTACTACTTTACGACAAGGCGTCAGTTTGTTACATTATAAATGGGACTTTATGACACGACAATAACTAGCTAAGTGACTAGCGCGTAAAATGACTCAAATCGAGAAAGAATTATTACAGGGGAGCGTTTCCTCAACCTGTAACAAAAGGATGTCGGCGTCACTCAGGGAGACGGGAGTGGTCCATTACTAGACTAGCCCGGGCAACGGCCTACTAAATTAAAAGCAGATGTTAGATGCCAAGGCGCCACCACTTTCGTAATAGGGGAAGGATACAGGTGATCCCACCGAGAAAAGTGGAAGCAAATGGGTACACCTTCTAATTTCAACCTTGGTAGTGCTTGGTCGACAAAACCACGAACCACAACGTTGAACTTACCTTGCGGAAAAACTGTTGTGCAGCTTTCTAAACTTCGTTTGCAAAAGAAAAACACACAAATTCGCATGCAAATAACATAAACATCAAAAAGAAAATCACAGCTAAATGAAAAGTAAACTATATTAAAAATATGTAAATAAACATTGGTTGAACAATTTAAATGTAACGAAAGATTAGTAAGGATTAAATTACGTAACGTTTAAATTAGCTAAAAGCTGTAAACTGGATAACATGTAACCTAAATGACTTTCAAACGGTAACGACATTAATTATTCAAGAAAATGGCTCATAAACACTAAAACTTGACGGCCAACAAATAAACGTGGCGCAAATGCGGTAAATACCTTAATCTCCACAACGTTAGGGTAATCATAAACATTAAAACTGACGGCAAATGTTCAATTCAAAGTACTGACAGGTAGAACAGTTTAAACAGTAAATTCTAAATGGACAGCAACGTTATGCAAAAATCGCCGACACTTTATTCACTGTAATCTAGGCACTATAAAACTATTACAAAAACGCGGTACCTTAATGCGTCCAGGTTACTGCAACCGACGTCCCAAGAAGCTGCAGGTGGTCGTTCCCAAAAAACTGCGCCCAAGATGCTTGAATAAACTGCGGAATAGCCCAGGGGGTGCTGTTGAGGAAGGGGGGGGGGGTCTGAACGACGTTAACATCCCCAACATCAAGGGTAACACAGAGTCCGTAAGAACATGGAAAGGACTCGCTACAATAAACGGAACTTTGTTATGCCAAAATAAGCCTCAGCAGAGATTCCCAAAATATTAATCCGCCCAAACGAGGAGCTATTCAAAGCTGACAACTCTGCGATAAGAGCAACTCTTCGGCTAATAACTATAAAAAACGTCACTTGAATGCCCAAGAACTTGACCGATAAACACCCACACAGTTTCACTTAATTTCACATTGCAAGCCGAAGGCCAAAGGCCTCCGCCGTAGCGGAACCAACGACCATTTGTTGCCTTCATGGAAGCTGGCGTTAAAGTCCCTTCACCAGCCCAAAGCCACGCGATGCCAAACAGGAGGGGCTGCGCAGTCATTTTTGCCAAAACTTACACACATGTTTCAACGAGCCAGACGGAGGCGGGGCAAAACGTTCACTCCCTCTCATTCCTACTATCACAATTGACTCTTTTTTTAGCGAAATAATACTCGGATTAAAGCAAGCATCGCATCAAAATTACGTCTAAAAACTAATCGATGAAACACACGTGTGTTAAACTACCGCCGGGAAATGCTTTTGCAAATACTATTTTAGGTGTAAGGTCAAGAAACTTTATAACATTTAATTACTTGCAGATACTCTCCATGGCAACAATATGCACGAAAATCAGTATAAATGCAACGGTTGCAATCGAACATACAAACGAAGGCAGGGATTATGCCAGCACAAAAAATTCGAATGCGGGAAAGAACCCCAATTTGCTTGTCCCTTCTCGGAATGCAACTACAAATCGAAGACAAAAGGGAATTTAAAGAAACACATGATTCGAATACATGGAAACGGAGAATTCTAATCTACATATGTTTAACACATTTATTTTCCAAGTGTTTAAATTGTAATTAATGTATTTAGTACTAATAAACTATTTATATGACATAAATATTTTTTTTACACATCACAAGATTGGGAAATGTTGCCACAACCACATCCAACAACCAGTAGATGCGGAAGCTACTTCAAGCAGAGGAAGAACAAGGAGAATTGATTAAAGTAAACGATACCATCATGAGCACATAGTCAAGAAAGCTAAAAAAGGCATAATCAGCGTCTACAAACAGTGAAAATTCTACACAGAACAGAAACTGTGACAAGTAGAGTGAGCTAGAAACCATGAAACTTAAACGAGTTCTACTGAGGAAGTGAAATAGACATATCTCGACAACGGTTATTACAATAGAGTAAATTTTGTAAGCAAAATGCGCCTTTTATTAAAATACATGTATGTTGTCTGCACTATTTATAATTTCTTTTGTCATTTTGTACTTGTAATAACATACCGAGAAATAACACTAAAGTTGATATTCTTTTAGGACTCACACAATATTCTGCAAGTACACTCGAGAAAGATCGATTCGTCTGCCCTAAATGCGGTTTATCTTATAAACATCGAAAAAATCTATCGAGACATATTAAAGATGAGTGTGGCATTGAACCAAAATTTTCATGCAATTACTGTGGTCGGAAGTATAAATGGAAATATCGCTTGAAGCAACACATTTTGTTAAACCATCAGCTATCTGCTAGTCTGTAAAATCAATTACTATATTATTAAATGTTAAATAGTTTTAATCCTGATAGGCTTTAGCATAGTAAAAATATTTCCAATAGAATTAATAAATAAAGTTAGATCCAATACTTCACGTTTATATTTTTCATGGTTATAAGCCACATGTGTAAGTGTACCGCTTATATAAGAAAGATCTTACATTTTTAATTAAAATGGTCGTCTTGTTAACTTCAGTAAGTTATACAGTTACCCTGCATCTTGTTATAACTATACAGTGAATTTATTTTATCTACGACCACTACTAAAAGTAGGCCTTTTAGCGCTAGCTTGTTTCACTAAAAGTGACGTTTTATAGTTTAGCGTGGTTAAAAAATTAGCTGTTTACTTTAAGCGCTTGTGTGGTATAAAGTGAAGTGAGGTTATAAAACTACAATTTCAAACTGGAAGTGAAGTTGTAAAGTTATTCTAGTTACTTCTTGCGTTACAGGTAAGGTGTTTTTGAAATAATTAAAGCGTTATGTAATGAATACAGTCAGATGTGTAGTATTAATAATTACTTTTCGTAACTGACCTTGACAGTACTGGCTCCGCAAACATTCTCCCGCGCACCAAGGCCTACTGTTTATTACGACATATTTTTTTTTATTATACATTTTTCCGGATCAGCTATACAAGAGCTATACACAGAACTGTTTATTGTATATTTTCACTTGTCACTAACATTGGGAAGTCATTTCACTGAATAACTTCAATCACTAATTTCTTCTTCAGATGTTGACAATATATCTTGCGGTAGTTTGCGTTTGAGTAGCTTGTGGATCGATTTTTCTCCTGTTCCATAGTGGGTAGCGCCAGGGCATTCACCGAATGTATCGTGGAAGGTCCTAATGCATTTTTTGATAAATTGTTCAATTGTAGGCATTTGTAGTTCTCTATGTATTTGAAAGTTACGTACAAACCATGGTGAGTTAGTGGCTATTCGTAGAATTTTATTTTGAAAAACTTGCAGCTTTTTTATCGTTGTTTTGGAGGCAGCACCCCATACAGGGCATGCATACGCATAGATCATGATTGGTCGTAGCAATGACTTATAAATAAGCAGAGAGCAGTCCAGTTTTAGAGGGTTGTTGTGGTTTATTATCGGATATAATTGTGATAACCTTGCATGAAATTCATTCAGTTTCTTATTTAAATGTAGCCTCCAAGTTAGACGTTTATCAAGATAGACTCCTAGGTACTTTACTCCTTGATCAGGACTATTCCATGGTACGGGTCGGCCATTTATTACTAAGTTGTTTGGAGTAGCCGGTCTTCGCAAAGTAAACATTTTTGCTTCGCATTTTGAGGGATTGAGGTTTACTTTCCATTTCCTGAGCCAGTCATTTAGTTCGTTTAAGTTTTCTTGGAGTTGTTGGACAGCTACATCAATGTTCTGACTTTGAGTGACGATTGCAGTGTCGTCTGCATACATTGCCATGGTAGAATTGGGCAGGCGTGGAATGTCGTGCATGAACACATTATACAGGATTGGTCCCAAAATAGATCCTTGTGGTATTCCAGCCAATATATCTTTGGTTATTGAGAGTAGCGTTAATTCTGACTTGAAACTTTCTATCTTCTAGGAAAGATTTTATTATTAACAGGAGATAGTGCGGTAAATCAAGATTAATCAGTTTGTACAACAGTCTATCAAACCAGACCGTATCAAAAGCTTCTGCTATGTCGAGAAAAGCTATTACTGTGTGCTCTTTGCGCTCAAATCCTCTTTCAATGGTTTCAGTTATCCTTAGTAGTTGATGATTGGTGGAATGTTTCGGTCTAAAACCAAACTGAAAAGCTGGAATTGCATTTTTCATTAAAAGTTATATGTTTAGTCTTTTAAGTATAGCTTTCTCTAAAATTTTTGACAATACAGGCAGAAGGCTGAGTGGTCTGTAATTGGTGGGCTCTTGAGGATTCTTGCCTGGCTTGTTAAACATCAGAATGTGGGCTTTCTTCCAGGTATTCGGGAAGTACCCTATTCTAAGGCAGGAATTAAATATTGCTGTTATATAGCAAATTGCTTTTTGAGAGAGTTTTTTGAGGACCAAATTAGTAATAAGATCGTGCCCCGGAGATTTCTTGTGCTGCAACTTCTTAATGAACTGCATTATTTCTGTGGGGGTTATATGTTTTATCTCCCCCGGAGTACCCGGTAAATTATTGGCGACATAGTTCTTAACGTGGTGTGTATTTTCATCATTATCATTGTTGTTGTCCATGGTGAAAACAATCTCCAGGTGGTCTGCAAGGCTTTCACACTTTTCCGCGTCGCTGGAGTATGTGATGCCATTATTCTTCAGAGGTGAAATGGTCGGTGGTTGCTAATAATCCGTTTGGTAGCTCGCCATAACGAATGATCTGCGGGCTGGAGGTCTTCTAGATATTTCTGATAGCATCTTATTCTATGTTTGTCCGGCTCTAGTTTAACTTGCCGTGTTAATTGGTTCAGTAAGAGACGACATAAATTATCAGTGTCGTAGATGCAAACTTTTGTTTAATCAATATTTATGGATTAATAAATTAAGGTCGTAGATAAAATATTTTATCTACAACTGTTGTAATATATGCACATTTTACACTTATAGAGGGATGTAAAATGTTGCTCATATTACACGCTCATATTACACATGTGTCATATGAAATTGTAAATAAATAACAAAGTTGCCATGATTACGACATACAATGACAGATCGCCGCGCCGTTGACAGTCATATAAGTGTTCGTGAAATTGTGTTTTATTGATAACCACACTAAAATACTTAATAATGGCAACTACTAGTGACGACGACGATATAAATTTTACCTGTACACCTCCGGAAATCCGAGATGCAGCTAAAATTTATGGCTTGGCGGGCAAGCAAAAATGTATCTTCATTTTCGGAAGACACGTTACTAGTGTATTTTACGGAAATATCACTTAAATTTAAATCATCTATATTATGGACGAAATATTCAATGATCAGATCAATATTGGATATCAGACACAATGTTCAAATTGAAAAATATGGAAGATTGTGTGCATATCTAAAGAGACGTTCTGAAGGTTTTGTACCCAAAAAAGCGGAAGTTTTCACTGCCGAAGAAATCAACAAATTTATTGAGGAAGCTCCAGATGCCCAGTATCTTGTAACGAAAGTAAGTTAATTAACAAAGATTGATACAGTTTAACATAACCCAACATTACTTTTTAAGGTTGCCTTAATTATGGGTATAATGGGTGCATGTCGCTCTAATTAATTAAAGAACATGAACCTTAATGATTTAAAATTTTTGAAGGCTGTATTCAAGTAAACATTCCACAAACAAAAACAAAAATACCCAGAAACTTTACAATAGTAGATAATTTCTATCATATTGTGAAGAAGTACGTCGATATTCGCCCAAAACATGCACCACTATCTTTTTTTCTTAATTATCAAAATGGAAAATGTGTAAAACAAGTTATTGGAATAAATAAAATTGGCAGAATGGGGAAGCAAATTTCAACGTATTTGAAATTACCCAATCCTGAGAAATACACCGGTCATGCGTTAAGACGATCTTCTGCTACCTTGGTTGCTGATGCTGGAGCGTCAGTGACGACACTAAAACGACATAGCGGCTGGAAAAGTGCTTCTGTAGCAGAAGGATATATAACCAATTCCAAACGTAATAAAATGGACATTGCTAAAAAGATTGCGACTCAAATTAGTGCTGATAATTGTGTTACTTCTAGCCCAACTACAATATCCAGTGCCGTTGTAGATTCCACTGTTTCTACATGTAATATGTCTCTATCTACTGATAACCTCAATGGTATTCATATTTCAAACTGTAATGTTACAATCAATGTTATTAATAAATAGTTCTTTTGGCATATCGAGGTTATTTTTTGTTCATAGTTTCAATGGGACATTCTGACATTTTAGAAACATTATTTTGACTTTGACAGATTTTACATGCAACTTGATAATTAAAATAAAGTAAGGAAAAGGAAGTGCCCAGATTTGAATTTCAGCGACCGTATTTGTTCAGTTGTAGATAAAGTATAGTATCGTAAAATGGTCATATTACACTCGGATAATTACAACGCTCGCTCGCTTCGCTCGGTCATGTCGTAAAGCATCCTCGTGTAATATGACCTACATTTTACGCTCGTTAAATAATATACTAGTATGCAACGCGTGCTAAACGTCGTTTATGCACGAGACATGTTTCGTGCATAAACGTCAACTTTTAGCACTTGTTGCATAAATAGCTATTAAATCGCAATGTGATCTAGCCGTATCCATGAGGATTTTATTGTTAGGAGTACGTATTGGTTTCTAAGGATGCACCACAATGAAACACTGTGTAAAGGCGTTTTTCTACCACCACTACTAAAAGTAATCCTTTTAGCACTAGCTTGTTGAACTAAAAATGATTTTTATACATCAGGGTGCTAAAACTGAAATCAGTTGTTTACTTTTAGCACATGTACTCAAAGTATACAGCTGATTTTGAATTTAGTATTTTAAACTGTAGGTGAGGTAATAAAGTTATTCTAGTTACTTCTTTCGCTGGAGGTAAAGTGTTTTTAAATAATTAAAGCATTATATAATAAATAAAGTAAACTGTGTACTATTATAATTACCTTTGATAACTAACTTTGACAACTACCGGTTGCAAAAACAGTCACCTGCGCCGTCACAGCCATCTCTTTACTATGACAAATTATAACTGTCATAAATGCAAACCTTTGTTAAATCGACATTTATGGAGTAATAACAGTAAATTTAAGGCCGTAGAAAAAATAGTGTGTACAAACTCGTGCCAAAAGTGTTTATGCACGAGACATGTTATGAAACTCAGCCTTCCGCTTCGTTTCATAATTTTCATGTCTCGTGCATAAACATTAACTTTTAGCACTTGTTGCACAAATAGCTATTATTTTCAAACGTCGTAAGAGTGACAGCTTATATGTGACTTGATTGACAATCGTAATTTTTGAAATATATATTGATTTACATTAGTTCGGACGTTGGAAAATATGCTATTCGAAGTAAAAGTGTCTTTGTGTGTCTCGCTCAAAGTTGTTTAATTGACTGCGCTTGTCAACGCGTCCGATCTCGCCACACAAAGTATCGTTCTTTCTCCTAATAACATAATATACTATTAGTATAAATATAGAAAGGGGCGCGTGAGTGAGTTTTCACTCAGGTCACGCACGTTTTACGCTTGCTTTAAAAATATGTTTATTCGCAACCATATATGTAATGTTAACATTCCTGACCTCATTTGAGTGGGGGAAGTCGTACATTTCAGCCCGCTACTTCCCGCACTGACTTCGCGCTCAAGTACGGGAAGTGAGTACGGGAAGTACATTCCCGACCGCTGAGTGGGTAGGGACACTGGGAATCTCGTTAATCCATTCATGCGCGTCACAACCTGACGTATCATAATATAATAATTTTTCCAATTATTGTTTACAGTAAAGTGGTTGCGAATAAAATAGTATACTAACCTCGACAGGAAGTTTCTTTAGTCTCGAGATAATAGCTGATTTCGACGCTTCGCGTCTCAATCAGCTAACTAATCTCTCGACAGTAATGAAACACTTCCCATCTCGGGCTGTAATATACTATTTGCACGTGACATAATTTACGTGATATGTTGCAATCAGAATAGTTGACACAAAAAGAAAATTAAAATTGACTACAATAACTTACGACAAGGGATAAATACTGATTTCTCGCAAATACATTTCTTGTAGCTGTCTTCAAAGACATTACTTTTAATACCAAAAGCTGTCATTTAAGTTGACGTTTTCCTTGTTGGTATGAGTGCAGAAGGTATATGTTCCTAGGCAACACTTTTAATTCGTAGGTTTAAAAATACCTTGCAGTTTTTTATTCGTTACTAAATATTTAACGTGAAATTAATGTGAAACGTGATGTGAATCATGCCTTGGAAATTTTCACTCACGTTCACGTCACGATTTTCAAATATTAGTCACGTTCACGACGTGACACGACTGTTTTCACGTCACGCGCCCATCCCTATTATAAAATACAATATAGCAACGTAAAAATAGTTACGTATGGTACAACAAAATAAAAAGGCATTTTATCCATAAGAAGAAAACTTTAGCTCACTGGCAAAGCCCAGGGAGATAATTTCCCCGAATGTATGTACTCTCTTTATTCACGTGTAGCATTATAACATTTTTTCTAAATAATACCTACATTTAGTTACATAAATCATTTTTAAAAATGACTAAATCATTTTAAATAAGTAAGCACATTACTAGGTTGTGTACTAGCTACCATGGTAACATGTATGCATTTTGCTAGTTGCTATGGATTATTGATTATCTTTTTCACTAGTGAATAAAGTAACATTTTATCCATCCTCATCATTAAAATGTTACTTTACCATGGAGAGTTTCACAATTAGTGAAAGAACATATGGGATATAATTGTTTGTACTTCTAAGTCCTGCTCGAAAGCCTTGCGCAAAATATTTGCTAATGTAATATCGATATACCACTTAATTTTAACTTATATTTTCGTGCGTCTAGTATATGTAGATACAGATACAGATACGATTCGAAGTATTACGAAAATAACATCTTCGTATACAAAGTAAACCACACTTTGTTCACGTTGTGTTTGTGAAATGTATCCAATAGCTGTTCAGAACGAATGTTTCTTTCTTTTTCTTTACAGCCGTTCTCTATACATGTTCGGGTACAGGCCTTGTAACGGAAACCTTAGCTTGTTCGCCTGAGGGCATGTAAATTAAAAGTAACATTTTAAGGTGTAGGTGCAGCCGATGTGTACATGTATAGTGTTCATTGACTGGTAATAGATTTTAATGGTTGGTAATTTGTTTTAGTGGTTAGATCTAGTAAAATGAGTAAAAGTGTATGTGAGCGCCATTGGGTTTGTACATATCGCAGTGCCGCACATGAACACGAGCAGTGGTGCAAAGTGCGTCAGAGACTGCTTGGAACTGGCATAAGGAGAATGTGTGCTGCTCTCATAAGCACAAGTACACGCCGGGGGACCTTATTTTTGAAGGTATGGCTCAATATTTATCAACGGCAAGCGTTCCTACATTTCGTTGGGGAACCGCTAGAGTACAAAAGTATCTCAATAGCGGTCTGTTAACTTCAAGAAAGATTCAAAAAACTTGTCGACACTGCTGTTTGTCGGGTCATAGGTCAGTAAGCTGACAGAGGAAGCACTCGTTTGATGTAATAATAAAAACATCACTTGGAATGCCTATGTTCTCATTGTTCTTCCCATTGGAATTCTTGAAATACCACTTCAAGAGCAATGTTGAAAAGCTTCTGTGAGGTGACATCTTCCTGTCTAACGCCTCTTTTTATTTCAACTTTGTTTGTACATTCATGTGAATGTACATGGAAGGTTGCTGTACCGTATGAATATTTATTTTCTAAGAAGTACTGATAATAAATGCTGAAGCTGTTCATCGCCTTCTTGAATACGTAGCTGTGCTCTTTTTTAACCCTATCAATTGTCCGCTGGTCGACATACATTAATTTCAAAACTAGTACCGAACTTAAGACGTGGCTTTCGTTTCAACGGCACACCAAGAGTGGAAATTTATTACATCACTCAATATATCAACTAGTTTTGCATTTCGTCAGACCCGATTTTTATCTAAATTTCCGACATTAACATCCTCAGGCACCTAACGATTATTTGTCCATTAGATGGCTCTACCCGCTCATAATTTTTTACAGCTTACATTAAACATACATAATATGCACAATGCCTACTTTGCAACACTTAAAAAGATAACAGTGAGTCAGAGAGCACAACTAAAAATTAATAAAATAAAAAAATTCTGTTCTAATTATAAATTTAAATAGTGGACGTGACATCTATACTAATATTTCTGTGATCAGTAGACCTCGCCCAATTCCAGATTGTATACCCCATAAGCTCAGCACTGAAATAAAATTTGTACCTCCTGATATCCCCATCCCTGGAATTTTTGGGTAGATACTGACTATGGAGTATCACTTATGAGTAAGAAGAAATTTTTAATCTGTGAAAACGATCAAAATTTTTAACGCCATTTTTTGAAAAAAAACTGTTCCTCTTTAGGCATTTTTTGGGGTATTTTGGGCCTTCCCATACCAGACGGTGCATCCTACTGTACCGACTATAAGCAACCTACCTTTAGAAAGCTCACATAACTCCGGTAGCTCAATTCTCGGCTGCGATACGGGTATAATAAATGTGGGATTTTTGCTTACTTCACTTTTGCATACAGGTTTTAGGTTCACACTAAGAAAGAAGTACTGGGCGCCAACAATTTTAATAAATTGTAATTAGAGAACAATATATACATAAATATTATATTCAAGAATGCATCTTATGGTCGAAATTATGGTTATAGATGGCAATTAGAGAATCTCGTAGAATGTAGATAAGTAATTGAAATTATAGTAATTCAAGGAAAATATTTATGTAAATATAAACATTAGTCAAAAGTGTTTACTTTTTTCTTTTAAAATTATAAGCAAATAGGTGAGAGAAATTAAAGAGCTCCTTATAGTTTCTTGATCTATTTAGGATCGCGAATATATTCCGTTCAAATTTCAATATTTTTTTATTATTTTAACTCTTACCTTCCACCGCCTGTGTCTATGAAATGTCCATTGTTTGACAAACCCGTAATATAACATTAAACCCTAAATGACATTTATCGGACATAACCTATGGTTATTTAAACGGTCTTGTTTTATGCTCCCAATGGGAAAAGGCAATTGAATTTAGTTATGGTGCTTTACAAGCAAGTTATACAGGGTGCCCGGATTTCGTAGGGACAACATGGGTAACTTTTGTATTTGAAGAGATAGAGTTATGGTTAAATTAGCAAAAAGGTGCAGGCTTGAGAGCTCATTAAGAATCCATCTTCAAATTTTACTTGTTATGGCCCACTTGTCTAAAATTAAGAAAAAAACAAAATCTCTTAATTTCTTTTATATGCCGTAACTTTTTTGTTACTTAAGATATTGAGATGCGATTTGAACTAATTTACATGGTAATTTAAATACCTTTATTGGCACTTAATAAAACCAATTACATTTGAGCATATTTTTAGTAATCTAACCTAACCTCAAAATTTTAAATTGGTACCGTGCAACTTTTTTGGTTTTAAGAGAGGATTCTTTTCTGAATGCAATGATGTATTACATGATAAGGAAATTTCTTCAAAGTTTTGAAAAACTGGGTTTATTCTTTTTACAGGCACAAATCACAAGTACCATGATCACAATAACTTTGTTTTTTGTTTATCAGGTTATCTGTGAAATTATGTTTCGAAACAAAAAGCAGGCTTATCATCATACGTGCCTGTCACTAGTGTGAGTGTTATTACTTCAACTTATAATGGAAAATTTTGAAAATATGATGTATTTTGTGCGTTAATCAAGTGCTACAAGGACGTAGAACTTACACGTCAAACATACGAAACACACTGACAATACTGGAAGGCACGTATGATGATAAGCGTGCTTTTTATTTCGAAACATAATTTCACAGATAACGTAATAAATAAAAAACAAAATTATTGTGATCATGGTACTAGTGATTTCTGCCTGTAAAAAGAATAGACTCAGTTTTTCAAAATTATGAAGAAGTTTTTATATTATGTAATACATCATTGCATTCAGAAAAATATCCTCTCTTAAAAGGGTCAAAAAAATTGCACGGTACCAATTTTAAATTTTGAGGTTAGATTAGATTACTAAAAATTTGCACAAATAAAATTAGTTTTATTAAGTGCCAATAAATTTATTTAAATTACCATTCAAATTAGTTCAAATCGCATCTCAATATCTTAAGTAACAAAAAAGTTACGGCATATAAAAGATATTAGGAGATTTTTTTTTAAAATTTTAGACAAGTGGGCCATGACAAGTAAAATTTGAAGATGGATTCTTAATGAGCTCTCAAACCTGCACCTTTTTGCTAATTTAACCATCTCTCTATCTCTTCAAATACAAAAGTTACCCTGTTGTCCCTACGAAATTCGGGCACCCTGTATAAGGTGAGAGAAATTTCATACGTTTCACACCGATTTATAATTTTAGCATAAGTACTTCAGGTTGTTCGAGTTTCTTCTTGAGAAATAGCTGTAGGCCTACACTAGCGTACAGGGCCAGCTTTTAACTTGAAGCATCTCAATCGGAAGAGTGACAAAGCCGGAGTTGTGGGAAGGAATGGTTATAGCCATCTGTTTTAAGTTTGCCACCATAGTTAAGTTCAGTCGCTCGGAAAGCTTTGCAGAGAAGCAGAGTATCCAACCAAAATTTGAATTACCGCACTTCAACTGCATCGAAAGGAGAATAATTAATCGAAGGCAAAAAAAACTGAATTGAAAAAATACCCATTAGAATAAATAATAATAATTCAAGAAGTATCTACCTACCAGTTCGAATTATAACTACTTTTCTATAATTAATAAAGCCATGGTACAAAAAATCTATTCTCCTGAAAAACTATTACAATATAATTGAATGTGGAATTAATTTAATCTCAATTCTTACAGAAAAGGGGCCTTAAATTTGTAAATCCCAGAATTTAGGAAAAACACCCAACTTATTTCGTTGCTGGACGCTAGCAAGAAGAAATTGTTTTCTCAAAAAAGAGGAAATACCTTTTTCTTTTATTTTTGAAAATTTCTCAACTATTCCACTGTTTGGTTTTTTATTAAGGCTTATGCAACCGGCATATCTTCAAAGAATCATAATTTGTATAACAACTTAAGTTTTGTTACAGTTTATACTTAATGACTTTTAGTAGCAACTGACAGTGGAATGCTACACTAGTAAAACCGAAGTGTGGTACTATCGTTCCAAAGCTCCACAAAACATCTTCGTAAATTTTTATGGTCATTGTTCTGCATGAAATTTAGCGCTTCCCCAAATATCTCCTCTCCCTAGATTGTTTATTAATGAATTTTAGTAGCAACTGGCAGTGGAATGCTACACTAGTAAAACCAAAGTTTGGTACCATCGTTCCAAAGCTTCACAGAACATATTCGTGAATTTTTATGGTCTTTTTTCTGCATGAAATTTAGCCCTTCCCCAAATATCTCCGCTCCCTGGATTGTTTATTAATGAATTTTAGTAGCAACTGGCAGTGGAATGCTACACTAGTAAAACCAAAGCTTGGTACCATCGTTCCAAAGCTTCACAGAACATCTTCGTAAATTTTCATGGTCATTTTTCCGCACGAAATTTGGCCCTTCCCCAAATATCTCCTCTCCCTGGAATGTGTATTAATGAATTTTAGTAGCAACTGGCAGTGGAATGCTACACTAGTAAAACCAAAGCTTGGTACCATCGACCCAAGGCTTCACAGAACATCTTCGTAAATTTTTATGGTCATTTTTCTGCATGAAATTTGGCCCTTCCCCAAATATCTCCTCTTCTTGGAATGTTTATTAATGAATTTTAGTAGCAACTGGCAGTGGAATGCTACACTAGTAAAACCAAAGCTTGGTACCATCGATCCAAAGCTTCACAGAACATCTTCGTAAATTTGTATGGTCATTTTTCTGCATGAAATTTGGCCCTTCCCCAAATATCTCCTCTCCCTGGAATGTTTACAATGAATTTTAGTAGCAACTGGCAGTGGAATGCTACACTAGTAAAACCAAAGCTTGGTACCATCGATCCAAAGCTTCACAGAACATCTTCGTAAATTTTTATTGTCATTTTTCTGCATGAAATTTGGCCCTTCCCCAAATATCTCCTCTCCCTGGAATGTTTATTAATGAATTTTAGTAGCAACTGGCAGTGGAATGCTACACTAGTAAATCCACAGCTTGGTACCATCGTTCCAAAGCTTCACAGAACATCTTCGTAAATTTTCATGGTCATTTTTCCGCATGAAATTTGGCCCTTCCCCAAATATCTCCTCTCCCTGGAATGTGTATTAATGAATTTTAGTAGCAACTGGCAGTGGAATGCTACACTAGTAAAACCAAAGCTTGGTACCATCGATCCAAAGCTTCACAGAACATCTTCGTAAATTTGTATGGTCATTTTTCTGCATGAAATTTGGCCCTTCCCCAAATATCTCCTCTCCCTGGAATGTTTACAATGAATTTTAGTAACAACTGGCAGTGGAATGCTACACTAGTAAAACCAAAGCTTGGTACCATCGATCCAAAGCTTCACAGAACATCTTCGTAAATTTTTATTGTCATTTTTCTGCATGAAATTTGGCCCTTCCCCAAATATCTCCTCTCCCTGGAATGTTTATTAATGAATTTTAGTAGCAACTGGCAGTGGAATGCTACACTAGTAAATCCACAGCTTGGTACCATCGTTCCAAAGCTTCACAGAACATCTTCGTAAATTTTCATGGTCATTTTTCCGCATGAAATTTGGCCCTTCCCCAAATATTTCCTCTCCCTGGAATGTGTATTAATGAATTTTAGTAGCAACTGGCAGTGGAATGCTACATTGGTAAAACCAAAGCTTGGTACCATCGATCCAAAGCTTCACAGAACATCTTCGTAAATTTGTATGGTAATTTTTCTGCATGAAATTTGGCCCTTCCCCAAATATCTCCTCTCCCTGGAATGTGTATTAATGAATTTTAGTAGCAACTGGCAGTGGAATGCTACACTAGTAAAACCAAAGCTTGGTACCATCGATCCAAAGCTTCACAGAACATATTCGTAAATTTTTATGGTCATTTTTCTGCATGAAATTTGGCCCTTCCCCAAATATCTCCTCTCCCTGGAATGTTTACAATGAATTTTAGTAGCAACTGGCAGTGGAATGCTACACTAGTAAAACCAAAGCTTGGTACCATCGATCCAAAGTTTCACAGAACATCTTCGTAAATTTTTATTGTCATTTTTCTGCATGAAATTTGGCCCTTCCCCAAATATCTCCTCTCCCTGGAATGTTTATTAATGAATTTTAGTAGCAACTGGCAGTGGAATGCTACACTAGTAAATCCACAGCTTGGTACCATCGTTCCAAAGCTTCACAGAACATCTTCGTAAATTTTCATGGTCATTTTTCCGCATGAAATTTGGCCCTTCCCCAAATATCTCCTCTCCCTGGAATGTGTATTAATGAATTTTAGTAGCAACTGGCAGTGGAATGCTACACTAGTAAAACCAAAGCTTGGTACCATCGATCCAAAGCTTCACAGAACATCTTCGTAAATTTGTATGGTCATTTTTCTGCATGAAATTTGGCCCTTCCCCAAATATCTCCTCTCCCTGGAATGTTTACAATGAATTTTAGTAGCAACTGGCAGTGGAATGCTACACTAGTAAAACCAAAGCTTGGTACCATCGATCCAAAGCTTCACAGAACATCTTCGTAAATTTTTATTGTCATTTTTCTGCATGAAATTTGGCCCTTCCCCAAATATCTCCTCTCCCTGGAATGTTTATTAATGAATTTTAGTAGCAACTGGCAGTGGAATGCTACACTAGTAAATCCACAGCTTGGTACCATCGTTCCAAAGCTTCACAGAACATCTTCGTAAATTTTCATGGTCATTTTTCCGCATGAAATTTGGCCCTTCCCCAAATATCTCCTCTCCCTGGAATGTGTATTAATGAATTTTAGTAGCAACTGGCAGTGGAATGCTACACTAGTAAAACCAAAGCTTGGTACCATCGATCCAAAGCTTCACAGAACATCTTCGTAAATTTGTATGGTCATTTTTCTGCATGAAATTTGGCCCTTCCCCAAATATCTCCTCTCCCTGGAATGTTTACAATGAATTTTAGTAACAACTGGCAGTGGAATGCTACACTAGTAAAACCAAAGCTTGGTACCATCGATCCAAAGCTTCACAGAACATCTTCGTAAATTTTTATTGTCATTTTTCTGCATGAAATTTGGCCCTTCCCCAAATATCTCCTCTCCCTGGAATGTTTATTAATGAATTTTAGTAGCAACTGGCAGTGGAATGCTACACTAGTAAATCCACAGCTTGGTACCATCGTTCCAAAGCTTCACAGAACATCTTCGTAAATTTTCATGGTCATTTTTCCGCATGAAATTTGGCCCTTCCCCAAATATTTCCTCTCCCTGGAATGTGTATTAATGAATTTTAGTAGCAACTGGCAGTGGAATGCTACATTGGTAAAACCAAAGCTTGGTACCATCGATCCAAAGCTTCACAGAACATCTTCGTAAATTTGTATGGTAATTTTTCTGCATGAAATTTGGCCCTTCCCCAAATATCTCCTCTCCCTGGAATGTGTATTAATGAATTTTAGTAGCAACTGGCAGTGGAATGCTACACTAGTAAAACCAAAGCTTGGTACCATCGATCCAAAGCTTCACAGAACATATTCGTAAATTTTTATGGTCATTTTTCTGCATGAAATTTGGCCCTTCCCCAAATATCTCCTCTCCCTGGAATGTTTACAATGAATTTTAGTAGCAACTGGCAGTGGAATGCTACACTAGTAAAACCAAAGCTTGGTACCATCGATCCAAAGTTTCACAGAACATCTTCGTAAATTTTTATTGTCATTTTTCTGCATGAAATTTGGCCCTTCCCCAAATATCTCCTCTCCCTGGAATGTTTATTAATGAATTTTAGTAGCAACTGGCAGTGGAATGCTACACTAGTAAATCCACAGCTTGGTACCATCGTTCCAAAGCTTCACAGAACATCTTCGTAAATTTTCATGGTCATTTTTCCGCATGAAATTTGGCCCTTCCCCAAATATCTCCTCTCCCTGGAATGTGTATTAATGAATTTTAGTAGCAACTGGCAGTGGAATGCTACACTAGTAAAACCAAAGTTTGGTACCATCGTTCCAAAGCTTCACAGAACATATTCGTAAATTTTTATGGTCTTTTTTCTGCATGAAATTTAGCCCTTCCCCAAATATCTCCGCTCCCTGGATTGTTTATTAATGAATTTTAGTAGCAACTGGCAGTGGAATGCTACACTAGTAAAACCAAAGCTTGGTACCATCGTTCCAAAGCTTCACAGAACATCTTCGTAAATTTTCATGGTCATTTTTCCGCACGAAATTTGGCCCTTCCCCAAATATCTCCTCTCCCTGGAATGTGTATTAATGAATTTTAGTAGCAACTGGCAGTGGAATGCTACACTAGTAAAACCAAAGCTTGGTACCATCGACCCAAGGCTTCACAGAACATCTTCGTAAATTTGTATTGTCATTTTTCTGCATGAAATTTGGCCCTTCCCCAAATATCTCCTCTCCCTGGAATGTTTACAATGAGTTTTAGTAGCAACTGGCAGTGGAATGCTACACTAGTAAAACCAAAGCTTGGTACCATCGTTCCAAAGCTTCACAGAACATCTTCGTAAATTTTCATGGTCATTTTTCCGCATGAAATTTGGCCCTTCCCCAAATATCTCCTCTCCCTGGAATGTGTATTAATGAATTTTAGTAGCAACTGGCAGTGGAATGCTACACTAATAAAACCAAAGCTTGGTACCATCGATCCAAAGCTTCACAGAACATCTTCGTAAATTTTTATTGTCATTTTTCTGCATGAAATTTGGCCCTTCCCCAAATATCTCCTCTCCCTGGAATGTTTATTAATGAATTTTAGTAGCAACTGGCAGTGGAATGCTACACTAGTAAATCCACAGCTTGGTACCATCGTTCCAAAGCTTCACAGAACATCTTCGTAAATTTTCATATTCATTTTTCCGCATGAAATTTGGCCCTTCCCCAAATATCTCCTCTCCCTGGAATGTGTATTAATGAATTTTAGTAGCAACTGGCAGTGGAATGCTACACTAGTAAAACCAAAGCTTGGTACCATCGATCCAAAGCTTCACAGAACATCTTCGTAAATTTTTATAGTCATTTTTCTGCATGAAATTTGGCCCTTCCCGAAATATCTCCTCTCCCTGGAATGTTTACAATGAATTTTAGTAGCAACTGGCAGTGGAATGCTACACTAGTAAAACCAAAGCTTGGTACCATCGATCCAAAGCTTCACAGAACATCTTCGTAAATTTTTATTGTCATTTTTCTGCATGAAATTTGGCCCTTCCCCAAATATCTCCTCTCCCTGGAATGTTTATTAATGAATTTTAGTAGCAACTGGCAGTGGAATGCTACACTAGTAAATCCACAGCTTGGTACCATCGTTCCAAAGCTTCACAGAACATCTTCGTAAATTTTCATGGTCATTTTTCTGCTTGAAATTTGGACATCCCCAGATATCTCCTCTCCCTAGAATGTTTATTAATAAGAAAATACGTACTTGGCTACTATTTTTTATTATTTTGTATACCTTTCATATCAATTAGTTTTGATGAAAGGAGGGCGTTGCTGCCATCTCGCGGCAAAATTTTTAACGTTTTATTTCATGGAGAAGTTTTCCGATTGCAGGTAGGTTCTGTGTTTTTGCGACCTTGACATAAAAACGTGCTTTTGTTTTTATTTTTGTGATTCCTAAAGCTTTGTGTTCCTAATTATTGAAACATGTTGATGTTACTGTTGTGGTGGTATTATTAAACTTTATTTTGGGATATAAGTGAGAACGCTGATATTAATGTAAATATAATCGTTTATCTGAACCAGTATATTGAAATGGTAAGCTATTTAACCTAACCTCAAATACGGTTTTTTCAGAGTATGTTATTAAATACTCTGGTTTTATTTTATTTTATTTCTAGCTTAGGAATTATATGTACAATGTATCCAAGGACAGCTTCAGTTATAAGTATTTGGTAATAACATCGTGAAAATTATGAATCTGAATATCACTCGGCTATTTTTACAATTTTCTCACTATTTTTAAAAATTTAAATGTCTTTCTCATATCCACACATCTTGACTGTCTAAGAATGTAGAATATTATAATATGAAAAGAGCTGAGAAGTGATGAAAATTCAATCAATTTATTGTTACCTGTAATATCGTAACAGTTAATCAAATTAAGTAGCAATCAATAAGAGATCCGATTTATTTAGAAAATGCTAATTACAGTTTACAGGTAACTGTGAAATTCTAATTGAATTTCTTTAAGGATTCAACTAATCAAGGGTGTTAGTACACAGATGCACTTGTAGGTAGTAATAAAACAGGCTACAGTGAAAAATGTAGAGTTTCTAGTACCTGATCCAAATTGAATGTTGGCTCAAATACCTATTAAATAGCAGTATTGTCTAGTTGAAGTGTGAAGTGTGAATCCAACTACAAACAGCTTAAATGTTGTTATGGACATACCGTTAATTTATCCCAAGCCCATGCTGGATAACCCAGACTATTGTTTAATTGGGACTGTTCTAGTACTATCTTCATTTAATACCTAAAGTAGCACTTTAATTTTTTAGAACAAGAATTATAAACTTATATACAAGTTTTGTTTGAATTTTTTTTTTAAATAAATACGAGAAATCGACAATGAAGTAATTCATTGTTTTACGAGTTTTTGTAGGTGGTAGGGCGACCATATTCGTGATAAAATGTTAAACTTCAGTGCCTTGGTATACAAACTATTTTGTAAGTTTACAATTTTTCAAAAAATCACAAAATTATATATTTACAAAAACTACTAATGGAAATAAAACTCCTTAAAACAGTGCTATAGGTATATTACGTAATTGTTTACAACTTTTTGTTAAATATATACATAGTTTTAAAAATTATCGTTCCGTTGAATCAATTATAAAAGTCAGTAAATGTTGTTAATATATACAGTTTTATATCTGTGAGGAGACATAATAACATTTATTTTGGGATTACCTGCACAAACTTTAGCCGCAGTCGGCACTTTGGTGGGTGTCCACCCGATAGTGGCAGTAAGACTGCCTCGGGAAGCAGATTAAGTTGTTGGTTCTTATGTGAAAAATGCTATGATCACAAATGCACTATAAATAAACACATTACAAAATACATTTTAAATCTTGAAATTGCTTTATTCTGAGTTCGTGTTACTTGAAATAAAGTAATAAATAGGATGAACATTTTTACTTACCTGCTACATATAGCATGTATAGGTACTGCCTGTATTTTAAAAATAAAAAATATATTTATATGATCTTATTTCTTTAATTTCAACATGATTATAAAAATTTGTGAGGTAAAGAATTGCATTTAACGTGCTTTTTCAATTTTCGAAAATACTTGAAGAAAGCATTGATTGCCAATGAACAGTCAAAAAGTATTTGAATATTCAGAAGAAGCTAACAATCCTTGTTTTTTCTGATATCATTTAGCTATGTATATCAATCAGCCTATTGGAAAACACACATTCAGTATACATTTCCCTCACTTAGTTTAGGTAGATGAGTAAATTTAGACTCAACTAATCTAATACGTAGGCTATCTAACTTAGGTTAACTACATTTAGCAAAGCTATTGATTTAGCCTAGGGTCCAGACAGCAGCACACAATTTTTTTGGGTTTAAAGTGCTTTTAGTTCTATATAAGAAAACAAGTTACCTAGTTTTCCCTCTCCATCGACCTATGCACAACTTGCGACAGTGGCATAAACATAGAAAAAAATGTTTTTTCTTAATAACTTATTTCTTTTAAATCTTTTGGCAAAAATACCTTATATGTACTAAAATTGTAGTACCTATGCAAAATTCTCTACAAGAGATCTTTATATTCATTGTTTTGGTAGGGCCCATATTTTTGGAACAATAGGCGTCAAAGTTAGAGAAGTGTTTTAAGTATTGAAAATCGCTCGTTCTGGAATGGCATTAGGTGCATAAAGTGAGACACATTATTTATATATTATTGTGTGTCGAAAATTCTCCGAGAATGAGTGAACTTAGGAGAATGTGGATCTACAGCAAAATTATGGGTACAATATTTTAATATGGTTACCTTAATATTTAATAAACAATTTATTGAGGCAGAGAGGGCTGTAAACTGAGACTTGAATTTGCAGACAATTTAATAAGTGCTGCCATACTTTCATGCGAACAGACATGTATCCAAAATCCACCCAGTTGTATCTGCAAGATATGTTCACTCTCAAAAGGAGGTTGAATCCAAGAGAATATCATCAGTGCATCACTTTGTCAGTAAAGGTATTTTCACAATCAGGCATTCTGAAAATTTTTTGTGTGGGCGTTTGGTCAGATATCACTATAGAGCAAACTCTCATGAGATCCATGAAAAGTTCTGATGGCGTGACTCATGATTGAGGAACCACTGATAGTGTTCTCGCAAAATGGATCCTTGCAATGCTTATGAATGAAGAAGTAGCGGAAGAAAGAGAACATTAATTTATAAAATGTCACTTGCTCCGAACCGCATGTTGATACCAGAGCATCGCAGGTGTTGAGAGATACGCATGATTTTGAGAAGTGTAATAACTGGCTGTCATTTCACCCACTCTTTCCAGCCCATCCAGATATTATGTCCATCAGCAACGGAGCTCAAGGAAATGAAAAAATCAATTGCCGCAATGCATTTGAAATCGATATTTCTTCTATGGCAGCCGTAGTTGGTGAAAACTATGCAGATGTGAAGTTTAAAAGAAATGAAGGGTAATAATTCTGAAAGCAGTGAATTCGTCAGTTAACATTCATGATGAGATCGTTACAATTGAGTCTTCTCTCATTTTATGAGAATAGCAGTTGGTAAGAAATCTAATAAGGATGTGGAGAAGTATTTAAATTTGAACCTGCTCCCTATTCACTCCCACTTTGTGATAAATCAGGAATGAGGAAAACCAAAAAATCAGCATGTGGGACGTTTTCTACTGTCAATTATGTGTTTAATGTAGTAAACGGCGCTTCCCTACTCCATCGAGTTGTATGGTATATGTGTGAGACATTCAGTTTCATCTTATCCAAATATGTGCAGTACATTCAAAAATATGACATACCAAACAGCGTGATTATCTTCAATGGATTAATGGATACCAAATGAAGAACACAAAATTCAGCCAAGCAGACTCACGACTGCTGATGTACTGTTTGATAAAACAATTAAAGCAACAATGTCATAAGAAAAAGTCCTTTCCAGTGTTAGGAGCAAGTTTCGGCTCATTTCAATGGCGAGGGATAAATTAGAAACTGATGGGTTCATCATGAAGCAGACTACTGAAAATACCAATACACTCATCGTCGAAACCGCACTGGATCTATCAAGTAAAAATACTTCTGTTGTAGTAGGTATTTGGCAAAGTTATTGGTATTCTTATATTGCTTACAGCCCTGTTTATTCCAACACTATTTTTATGGGCTCAAGTAAAGGTAAGCCGCAGATGGTGAAGTATTCTTCAAGAAGCTTTAATTATTCTGAAGAAGCAGAAAATATTTTTCTGCTTCATTGATGCAGTGGATGCGATACAACTTCAGCATTTTACGGATAATGCAAAATAGAATCCATAAAATGCTAGTTAAACACGATAACTTGCGAAAAGTCATGCAAGTGGTTAAGGATCCAAATACGTCTCAACATATCGATGCAACAGGGCAAACCTTCGTAGCAGCAGTATTTGGAGTTGGAGTGAGTAGTGTCGAATTATCATTAAATGAACACAGATGCAAGTGCTTTGTTAAATTGTTTTCCAAGACTACTATCAAGTTGAACAGTAGTACGGAAACATTAAATGTCCAGAAGATTGGGATTGGAAAAGAAGTAAACATGGCCTTACACCAATTCCCATCTTGAAAGACGTCGCTTCCCAAGAATTACTACAGACAAATTCGTACCGATTCACCAAAGGTTGCAAAACAATTTACAGCTGCAGAAAAACTGGTTTACGATGGTGAACCATCTGTAGCAACTGCCATGCCCAATCTTGTACGAATGTCAACGGCAATGTGGATACCAGCGATATTGATGAAGGACCCGATAGCCAACTAGAGCTATTTATGAATGATTGAGCAAGAAAGACCTAGAGTCAGATAGTGACTCTGCTAATACAGACGGTGATGAAAATTGTGAAGAGGGGAATACAGGTAACGTGATGGTAATTGAAGCCCAACCAGCAACCTCAGATTGAAGAACATCTAAGTATGAAGATATCTTGAACAATAAACCTTCCACCTCCACTCTCATTGGCCACCCAGAATATGCCATCTTCAAAAAATTGTGCTAATTAATAAAATACTTTTAAAGAGCCTTCAAATTCAAAAGGTGTACAGAATAATTCTATTAACATTTTGCCATTCTAACAGCAAAAGATACTTATTTCTATATTGTTGGTTTACTTTTGTAAATTAACATGTATTTCAACATGAATTAGCATGTAAATAGTTGTGTCTCACTTTATGCATCTCATCTTATTCCAGAACGAGTCATTTTCAACACTTTTAAACATTGCTCAAATTTAGAACAGCTTTTATTTCAAAAATATGGGCCTACCTAAACAATGAATAGAACCTTTTTTGTAGATAATTTTGTATACCTACTGCAATTTTAGTAGAAGGCGTTTTTGCAAAAAAATTTAAAAGAAATAAGTTAACAAAAACCAATTTTTTGTATGTTTATGCGCTGTCAAAAGTTGTTTACAGGTTGGTGGAGGAGGAAAACGAACTTGTTTTCTCATATTGACCTAAGGAACACTTTAAAACCGAAAAGCCTTTTCCAGATTTTTTGTGGTTCAAAATCACACACCGCCTGGCCTACAATCAATCGACAAGAAGCAAATGGCTGTACTAGTTGTCAATTGCAGCTCTATCTGAAATCGAAGAGAAAACAACACCACTTTTTATTGAGATTGCAATTTTACCACAAATACTAGTTTTTGACAAGATTATTTAATTCCGTAATAAGGAGAAAGCTGGATACAGTAATATAAAGCTATATGTGTCTAACGGTAAGTTTGCAGCTTAATAGTTTTGCAATAATATAGAACATTAAATAGTAGTATTTTTACGGGGTAGTTAGTTTTTGTAATTTTAAGTAAGCTTTTTTGTGACTTGTCCTATATCATTGTCTGATCGAGAGGACCAATGAATTTATTATCATTATAGTTTACTTACTGGATATAATTTTGATTAATTTTGTTACAGATTTTTTCGATGCCAATGAAAACCAACAAAAATATGTTTGCGTAAATTGCTGCAAGGTCTATAAAAATAAACATTCATTTGGTGCGCACGTAAGAAAGGATTGTAGAAATCGTAAGTATATTGCTTACTTCTTCAACATAACCTCAATTTTAGCAAATACGTAATTTTAGTTTTTTTCCCTTAACTAAATTAAAAACAGTTTTAAAATTACTAAATCTAAATCAGTTTTAACCCTAACATAATTTGCATACACCATCAGACTGTTTTTCTGGACGATAACCATAGTTTCTCAGCTACGTAGTATATTTGCCTGTACCATACCTTTTCTTGCCGCGGACTTTCGGTCTTGTGGAAATTCCATGCCTTGGTGGTTCACCTGGTGTTTGGTCACACGGCCAACCTCTTTTTTTTAACAAACAACTATTCCATCGACTTTTCTGCTTACTTACCTCTAACTGTGGGGTGTTTCATCTTTGGTAGTTTTCAGCTGATTTCGTTTAGCTATATAGGCAGTGTCCCACTGGTGAGCTGGTCATAGTGAATGTCAATGCATTTTCTAGGGTAGTTGGCAACGAGTGGGAACGTCAAGTAAAATTTTTCTTCTTCGTTGTATAGCTTCTTTAAGGTAGATGTCTTCGTTGAATAAACCATTTAGGTGGTAGGATAGCTAGTCCTGCGTACTTCTTGTAAATTCTCCTTCCAATCCGTTCACCAGTTTTCTAAATTTTTCCCTAGTTCTTATGCCTTTTATCTCATTCCTTGTCATTTCATACTGCCTTACTTCACTTTCTATTGTGCATTTCCACAAATCTGCTGGTCTTCCAACTCTCCTTTTCTCTGGTATAATGTAATTTAGTGCTTGTTTTGCTGCTGTTATAATTTGGTTTCCTAAGTGTATGTCCAACCTAATTCCATTAAAAATTTTAATAGTTCTACTTTATTTTTGTTGTCCATTCTGTGTAGTTTTTCATTTTTAATTCAATTCAGACATAATGCGTAGAAATTTATTGATGCATGTTTGTATTCTCTTCCCATATTTTTTAGTGCCTTTCAATGTTTTGGCTTCACATAATAAAACACTCCTCACTCTTATGTGAAACTGCCTAGTTTTTGTATATTTGCCAACGCTCATACCTATCCTGTTCAGTATATTGAAGGCATTTTGTGCTAATTTAATTTTCCCATGTATATATTTATTTACTCTGGAGTTGGTGTCCTTTTTCAGTACTTTTGTTTTTCTCATTTATTTGCAGGCTTACCTTTTTTCTGCTGTTCATTAGTCTTGCAGTTTTTTCTTGCAATTGTTTCTTATTTGTGGTTATAAGGCATATGTTGTTTGCTAACTTTTCCAATTTACTAAACACTTCCCAGTTGGCGCTTGTTTTCTAGGAAATTAATTGTATTCCTATTATAATCAATTGTCTATTCACTTTCAGTTAATGATGATTATTTAAACTACCTAAAACGTACGATATTGTTTACTGCTTCAATAACACGAAAGAATAACCTCTGCGTTTCAAAATCTTTGACAAACTGGTTTAAAATGTTAAATAAGTGTGTTTGATGCATTAATTAAGTTATTATACAAAGTGTTACAAACATCTAGGCAGATTTTTTATGCTTATTTTGTAAACAAGGAGTATTCAATTGCTACTACGCTTTGCAGTTTGTTTCGCATAGAGTTGACCAATGTTTCCATATTGTATCCTCTGAGTTCCTTCCAAGCATTTATTATTCTTTCCCATAATTCATCGGCGTTGTTTGGTGCAAACTCCCTGGTATAATTTTTGTTAGTTAAATACCCCCAAACATTTTCGATAGGGTTCAAGTCCGGACTTTTTGCAGGCCATGGTAATAAATTGATATTATTCTCATCAAACCATCAATGAACAATCCCTGCTGCATGCACAGGACAGTTATCCTGTGAAAATAATGTTATCAATTACGTTAACGTAAACAAAATTAATTAATTAAGTAATATCTTGCCTGTTGAAAAGTAAATTGATTAGGAAAGGCCTCTCTTACAGATGGCAGCATCACATTTTGCAAAATATTGCAATAATTTTCAGCATTCAGTCGACCATTAATTCTATAGCATGCCCCAGATCCGTGAGCATTGATCCATCCCCATACGTTTACAGAGAATCGTCCACTACTTAAGGGTTGAATAATATTGCTTCTCAAATCTTGAATTTTGTGGTCTATTATACACCCTTAATCGTCAATTATTGGTAAATGATTGAAATACCTTTTCATCTGAGAAAACAGTCCTGTTCTAAAAATCGTCGATTTCATTCAAATAGTCGGTTGCAAACTGTATTCTTCGTTCTTTGTTCTCTGGGGTTAAAAAAACTTTTTTTGCAGAAGTCTCTACTGCCAAAACGATTTTTAATTTTGAAAATGCAGCTCTTGCTCACATGCAAATCTGCTGCGACTCGACTCAGCGACCAGTTCTCTTTCAGTTTTGTAATAGCTCGCATTTTCTCTGCTTCTGACAAATGTCTGGGAATTTTTCGAGTTTTCAGTTCTATGACAGTTGATGACAAACGTAAACGTCAAAACTCGACGTCTATGATTAGAATATCGTATTACATGTTAAAAATCTGCCGTGCACTTTGAGTTGGCCGTAACGGTACCTACTATGGTTTGTTTAAAAAACAGATTCTCTCTTAAGAATTACGTGTTTTTCTTAAAATTTATCTCTTAAATTTAATAAGTATATTTCTATTTGATTGTTTTATTATACTTACTGGTGTATTTAAAAAGAAAAATTTACAGTTGCTTCCTGGGCCCCTGCTTTAGAGGGCCTCAGCGAGAGAGAGCCAGGCCCCCATCAAAAAGTTATTATTTTATTGAAAATAATCCAGGGGTAAACATGTAAACTCGTGAAGGACACGTCGGTATCCTTCTTCGAGCATTGTACCACCACTTGGTAATTCTTTCATTCTTGCCACATTGCATATTACTAACCTGACCTTAAGCTAAATTACAATAGTTATTTTTGGATTGTCACGTTGACAGTGCAATATCTTCTCCGACTGGCTATTCTTAATTTAATTAATAATATTTTGCAATGCCAACGAGGTAGTTTAGAACTAAGGTCTGTAGAGTGTTTAAATGGAGCCAATGGGGTAAACTATATTTATTCTTTCTTTAACATACAAAATGTACAGTCTATTATGTAAACCACAAAGCTATCTCTGACCTCACTGAAACATGATTAACTGCAGGCTGTAATTAGATTGACTTAGTGGCGGCTGAATTCTTACTTTAAAATGCTTGAATTGGGGATGTTTGCGGGTGCAGGAACAGGAAGTGAAGAGCAAACGTGTGCACTAGTATAGGCTGGACTACAGGTTTTTTTCCGGCATCAGCTATGTGCCTACAAGACAGCGTTACCGCCTATAAGTTCGAGCCTGCTAAATGCTGCATAAGCTGGCGGCCTCCGGTGCCTTTTTTGAGTGTGGTAGCTCGATCTTCCAGCACAAACGAAAAGCTTCTGCAAGGTAATGTGAACACCAGCCCCATGGGCGCATTCTCGGCAGATAATTTGGGGACCTAATTTGACGTTTGGGTCTGGCCTGGTGATGCTTATTACCAGAGGGCCGAATTATTACATCGAGCTATGGCGTTTGGTGGTAGGCGCCCTTAAGAGTACATAAACTGATAGCCTGACGATGTTATCAACCTAAATTTATATCAATGTGGAAAGCGGGCTAGGAAACATTTAGGTATTAGGGCAAACTCTTTAAGCCTGTTAACATGAAAATTATCGAACCGGATAGCCGGACTGGGGTTTGCTGTGGGTAGTTTTACTAACCCACGCAAGAAGGGATGTCAACGCAGCATTCTACCTCTCTTAATGTTAACTCGGCCAATCTTACTAGCTTCTCAGGAATTTCAAATTCTCGCATTGCCTCAAACAGCATGTCTCGTTTAATGCTATCATATGCGTTTTTGAAATCTACGAATATGTGATGCGTGCCGATGTTAAATTTATACGTTTTCTCTAGTATTTCCTTGATAACGGATATTTGATCTATCGTAGATTTGCCTGCTCCAAAAGCCTCTCTGGTAGTTACCAAATATTTGTTCTGACTAAGGCTGTAATCGTGCATGAAATATATTGGCAAATTTTTTATATGAGGTGTTATATAGAGTTATTCCTCTATAATTCCATTCCTTAGGTAGCACTTCTTAATGCCATATTTCCACAATGAGTCTATGAATCTATCTTCCTTTCCTAACTCCACTGGTATTGTTAAATGACATCTTCAGAAAAGCGCTAAAGCTGCAAAGAGTGAAAGGCAAATTTTAACAAATGGAATCAGGCCACCAATGTAGTTAACAGATGAAATCGTCCGAAACTAGATGAGCAACATGAAAAAAAGTGAGACAATTACCAACAGATTACATAGATTTGTGTATTTTTCGTAGAATATTAATTACTTCAGAATTGAATTGCTGTTTATTTTGAAATAATTTAAAAGTTTTATAACTATAAATGTGTCTCTCTTTCTTTAAGTAAACATATTTCTGACTTATAATGCCTACGGTTAATCTCACACTTAACCGATTTGATACTTAATACCACACAAAACAAAACCTCCCGCCAAAAAGGTTTCATTTTTTACACTTTCAAGCAAAGTGGCAGATTCCTTCTATCAAGTCATCGAAAAAGAAAGTAAAATTTATAAAATCTTTGACTCCTACTGATTTATTTTATATAGGTAATTAAGTTCTCAACAATTTTAATGTTTGCTAAAAATGTAACCGCGTTTTAAGATGTATTAACAATACTCTGGCCAATTTTTTAAAAGTATACTTTCAAATTGTGTAACAAAACGAAAATATTCCCGGAGGAGCTGTCAAGAAAAACTATTCTTTGAGATATATTTCAATCTCAGAAAAAAGATTATATACAAAATATCTTACTGTCTTTACTTCACGTCACAAATACTTTCCCATCTACATATTGTGACACAGTCATACAATTTCTTACATCTAACACGTGAACTAGGAACTAAAGATAAAATATCACACTACTAGCTTATATAGTATTGCTTATCTGCTAAGATAAGCGTATCTTCCAAGAATGGATGCGCGTGCATGCAAGGTTACAAAGTAAGCACTTTTTTAGGATACTGCAGTTGTAACTAGCGTTTACATAGTTACAAACGAGTCCGGTAGATAAAATTTACCGGCCTAGACAAGTAGTAGAACTACCGGCCGGTAAATTTTATCTACCGGACTCGTATCCTAAAAAATCTTATACGATACACGACCGGTAGCATTTTTATGGCCTTGCCAAACATACAGGTCTCGCCCTACGGGCTCAACCTGTAAAGTATTGGCGCGGCCATAAAAATGTTGCTACCGGTCTAATAACGTAAATAGCTATTAAACAATAGGGGACTTTTTCTGTACAATGTAACTCGTTGAAAATGGATAATTGTCTCTCAGTCGTATAATTTCATGAACGCATCTACTAGCATGCTTTGTAGTTTTGCTAAATAGTGTATATTATTTTTATCAGATTATACGATTGTGCTTATTACAGTTGATTATTGTTTTTAGGTGATCCAACATTGCAGAACTATTTGAAGTGTAAAACGTGTGGTAAACAATATAAGTACAAGTGGTTACTTAACGCACACTTGAACGAGTGTAACAAAGGGCAAAAAGAACGTCAGTGTAAGTGTTTCAAATGCATTTATGAACTCACCATGGGAAGCCGTACAAAATCGCCTATACATCAACATAGAAAAATGCTATAGAAGGCAAGCCTAAAAAGAAGAAATAATAAACCATAATATCGATTTGGCATAAGAGACATTTATTTTTATATCATGGTATACAATAAATTTAATGGTGAAGCTGGCACTGTAGTTAAAATGATTAAAACTTGTACTTGCCTCCAAATCTAACTCGTATACTGTCTGTATTTAAAAAATTAAAAGCAAATATATTAATGGGATCATGTGAATTATGGTTATTATACCTACCCGATTACTGTTTTTAGATGATCTAACGTCGCAGAACTGTTTCTTCAACTCTAAAACGTATGGGAGACGATATAAACATAAAGGGTGTCTTAATGCACACTTGAATAATACGAGTATAACAAAGAACCTCAATTTCAATGTTGCATATGCAGTCATAAGTTCATACTGAAAGCACATATTTTATGTCGACGTATGGAGAATAATCCTACAGAATGGAAACTTAAAAAGAAACAGTTAGAAGAAAACCATAAAATCGATTTTGCTTGAAAGGCGTTTCTTTTTATATCCTGTTTTGGTACATTTCATGGTGTCTAGTTTTTAGTATCAATTATGCTATAACTGAAGTTGTATACACAATTTCATAATAATTTCAATTATTTTACTGTTTATTATCATGTGTATAGTACAGCTAAACAAATAAAAATTATTAAAACGATTTGTTGTTCATGTATAATGATTCCAAAAAGATATCTGATTATTTGCCGGGATAATTTTTATGCATTTACTTTGGTCATTTATTTAATTTAGCATGGGTAGTTCAGATGCAAGGTCCGATTCATAACTCAAGTTTATAGCCAGAGAACACATTAGATACACAGTTTCTATTATTTTGCAAACTATAATTTAGGTCTTAAACTAACAGTAATTTAGTAACAGTATGTACAATGTTAAAATAATAAATTAAAATTTATTGACGGTGGACGTTAACCTGACTCTGGGGAACCTGCAACCCACCTTATACGGACCAAGATTGGTATGTATGGCTGATAGTCGAAACGATTGCACGCTGAAGTTTGGAACGGGCGATTCTGGAATTAAACATGGCTACTAAAATGGCTGCGTTTGTTTATATTTGCTGTCAAACAAACATTAATATTAATATTTCGATAAATACTCGCGTTGTGGTTCTCCTCGAGGGGTGAATCGACAGTACTGGTTCTCTGCGGTTCCTTGGACCACATTAGACGGCACCCAGAGTGATATAACAAACCAAATTCTTAGCTCGTCAAAAGCATGAGGGCACGGATAATTTGGTCGGCTCCGGGGCTCGGGGTCTAAACGAAAACTGTAATTCTCGTATGGCAGTACGGTTGGATATCGCCGACAGATAAGAAAGTACCCTTCTAACAGGTACATCGTGCGCTTAGTTACTTCTGACCAGGAATGACCTAGGGGACGCCTCAGAAGTCGCAATTTACAAAATCGTTGAATCCCTATGAAGGCCAATTATTTATCGCTTCTAGTGATAGGGTGTCGGAGTCCTAGCCCAAAGGGGATAAAGGGTTGGTTTTAAGGGCGGATATAAGCGTCATATTTTGATACCGTATCTGGCGACCACAGCTACAGCGAACGCTGTTTCAAGGAGGTGTGTGTTAATACTGGATGCTGGCGACCAAACAAGCACCGTGGGAACGGTTTCAGGGTTGCTCTTCGATACCGGATACGGCGACCACAAGAGTGGGTTGAGAAAGGTTGTGAGTGCTTAGAAAGGTTGGGTCTATAGACTCGAGTAATGTTACGGTTCTGGACGGCTTCAGCTAAGCCCCAAAAGAGCCTGAAGGTGTGTGCTCCTCCCGTTAGAGAGCTGCTGGACGGATCGGTGGATCAAAGTGTCTTCAGCAGGTCAAACATTCTGATTATATACTTTTTAGGCCTCACTATCTTGGGAACTCTGCTAGGGAGGCTGAGTGGGACGCGCTGGGCTGTGTCACACGCGCCGATACGCATTTCTGTGTGATTTCATTTATCTCCAATCCGCACATATACGAGATTCAAGCTTTTATTACTCCAAGTATATTATTTATGCACGTTTATGCATTAATTGAATTTCGCTTCTAGTGCTAACGTTACACATGTAGTGCCTGGAGGTGAAAAAAGTAATACTTTTACTGGCCGTCGAAGTTGAAAAGCCCGGCCTCTTATAAATTTCTACTAACTTAAGTGATTGATTATTTTTTAATTTCCTTGCTATTAGGATTTCACTTATCTACCGTTTTGTTTTAGAAATGCGATTCACGTGCATGACTTGTGGGCGAACCTATAGCAAGCAAAAAAGTCTGCGAGCCCATTTAAAGTTTTATTGCGGAAAAACGCCACAATTCACGTGCGACGTGTGTCACAAATGCTTTCATCACAGATACGCTCTGAACAGACATTACAAAATACATTTTAAACCTTAATTGTTTTTATTTGTACTTTTTGTTGTAAATAAAGCAATTCGAATAATGAGCGTTTTAATTTACCTGCCTGTATTTCAAAACTTAAAAACTTATATTTATACATAAAACATTTTTTCTTCAACTCCCACATATTATAAAAAGCCATGAACTTATATTTTATATAAAAGCTAATATAACTTGCTACTAGGAATGTTCTGTTAATTGTGTGTTAGAAAAATACGGATTCGTTACGAGAGTAGATGAAACGCTGATTTTTTACCTTAACATTAACACGGTCTATCCCTAAAGCTGTTTTTTAAATAGCTTTACGCTCATTTCATTGCTCTTTTTAACAACATTTAACTTCATAAAACTGAAAAGGCAGATACGAGTTTAAGACGGTAGGTGCACTACTTGCTTATATTTTGCACGCCTTATACTATTTCCATAAAGGTTTAAAAATGTCCTTACATAATGAATTTGTTTTTTTTTGCTAATTTTGTATTTAAACTGATTTACTGGAGTGATCTTTATCAATTATTCAGGAATATGTCTCTGAAAAACATTTCAAGTATAACACAAATACTGTCATTTTAACAAACATTTATCGGCCCTCTTGTTGTAGAAATTATTAAACACTAAATTTACAGGTTAATATTTTACCATCACATGTGTATTAAATAGTGGTATTTCTACTAAGTAATAATGAATCGTTCACCTACTCTATAATTATCATTTTTCCCGACGCCAGTGGAAGACAATTCTATAAAAATAATTATTGAGTGAGCATTTTAGAAAAGACTGTGGAAAGGGTAAGTATATTCGAAGGTGTATTATAGTATATGACAGGGGATATACCAGGTATGTTCAATTAAAATCCAACTTAAGTCCATTAAAAAATTGATCAAAAATATAATTACAAATAATTACCGGCACAGTTATTGCTCTTAACCTATTTTTTTACCAACCAAGGTATACCCTGCTCATACAGTTCTTGTGGCTGCTGTTTTAAGCATTATTTTGCAGCGTTTTGTACTTCTGCGTCCTACTTAAAACGCCGACCTTTTAACGCCTTTTTCAGCAGTCCAAAGATATGCAAATCGCAAGGCGATAAATCTGGACTGTAGGGTGGATGCTTTAAAACCTTCCATTTCTTTCGTTAAAATTCGACGATTTTCTGTAATCAGGCTCTCCACACATGTCATCTTGTTTTATGTTGATGCAGTACACGGTGCACCTGGTCGCGGCTTATCCATGGTCCCCTCTTTTCCATTCTTAAATTTGCGACACTATTCCATCACAGTTGGATGCGCAATACATACTACGTTTCAGTGACAGTCTTTAGATTACATCAGTCGCACGCTGTTATACTTAATGACTAATAAATCACATCTCCCCCAAACCATAGAAATTAATAGACTAACCTCGTAAAAGAACTAAAGAACTCCTAAATATGTATTTGTTGGTATCTATTTAGCAATACCCGATACACTAGGAACATGAGTAGAAATTAAAACACTCGTAAAATCAGAAATAGTACCTAGGTGTAAGAAATATGAAGCAGAAAAATAATTTGTGTAACTTCAAATATGCAGTTCATGGACTAATAACCAAACAACAGAATTTTAACAAAATATAAACGCACCTATTAGTTAAAAAAGATAAAAGCATACATGTGCATTTTTAAATGTTTTGTCCTAAATTTCAAAATGTAAATTTTTTTAAAGTGTCTCAGGAAGCTAAATTAAATTAGCGAAACGTAACGTTAAATGTTTGTGTCATTTTCAAATATTATATAAACCCGTTTGATACAACTAATCAGTTATCTTACAACTATTAGTAAAGTAAATCAAAATATCAAAATTAGCTGAAAAAAATCTTCACTGAAAAATAAGACACGTAGTGTCTTGTTTTTCACACTAAATATTAAATAGTAATACAGCTGGAATTAACATTTAATGAAGAAACATATTTCATGTTGACATAAAAGGAGCAATGCTAGGAAAACTTAAAAGATGCAGATAGGTATACCTGAAGGGCATTTATCTTCATCTGCTGTTCCAGTAAGTTGTATGGTGATACTAACAGTATGTAGTAGTTTTTTTTTAATGTAATAAACTTGTATATAAAATTTCATAGAATAACTACTGTCTACTTATTTAAGAAATTTTGTTAAACTTAGTAGTGACGTTCATATGCATGAAACCAGAAATAATAGTAATTTATTATACAAGACGATAAAGTTAAATTTTATCCACGAGTGAATTGTTTAACGTCGAGACGAAGTCGAGACGTTAATTATTCAAGAGTGGATAGAAATAACTTTATCGTCGTGTATAATACAATATTTTTTTCTATAGCAAGAACTTTAACAATTTCAAAAGAAAATAATGACAGTCAATCACATTTAAAAATGTCAGTAGCTAGATTGGGTTGCTACGATAATACGAAGCTGTCATATTTAATTTAAACAAAAGTTAGAAAATTAAATTACTTTATCTATCCTTGATGTTAAAGTGCTACTTTATCTACCCTTGCTGTTAAAGTAAAACTTGACCCTTTGTTTTGAGTTGATAAAAGCACATTTTAACATGTGCTATAGAAAAAATATAATATTTATACCAGGTGCCCCAAAAAGAGTGGTAACTTTTCCGAATTGTCTCAACAGATGTGGCTTTATCTAAAGTACAGCTAAGGTCACTAGCGACCAAATACTTATAATTTTTAAATTGAGTTGGTATAAAGGACAAGGGTAAAGGTTATTTCAATTCCCCCAACTGGGGGCGGGCTGCTATAGGGACCTTCCGTCCCTCTTCAGCCAAGAACTGGAAACTCGGGATGGGCGAGAGAAAGGTGGGGTGGAGACTGGAAGAAAGGTCAGGAAAGGTGGAGAAATACTGCCCCGGCATTCGCCTCAGAGAAGGTACTCTGTTGACTCAGGAAAACCACCTAAAAACCTGAATGAAGGCAGGCGGCCGCAGGAATCGAACCCACGACCTCCCGAATGCTAAGTGGACGTGCTACGCACTGAGCCACAGAGCTCGGTGAGTTGGTATCACTTAATTTAAAAATTATAAGTATTTGGTCGCTGTACTTTAGATAAAGCGACATCTGTTGAGACAATTCGGAAGAGTTACCACTCCTTTTTGGGGCACCTTGTACTGATTATTTCCTTCATATCCATAATAATGCGTAATCACTATGGTTTCTGTCAGTTTAATAACGACAAAAAATCAAACGTCAAGATTTAATCGCTTGTGCATAATTTTAACATGATTATTAAAAGTGGTTCACTAACTGAATTTTACCTATTTATTCAGAAAATAATCACGCCGAACATCCCGCATGCATGTAAACTAGCCTGAATAAATTTTGACGATTTTCTGCCAAAATGTTTTGCTCAATTTCTTAGCAAAACATTCCGACAGAAACCATTAAAATGTAATCGGCTATTTTAATGCACTTGGGATGTTACTGTTGAGAAAACAAATATGTGCGGTACAATGAAATCGTTATTTTTTTTTAAGTTTTAACAGGTTGAATACCTTATAGCATTAAAATTAGTAAAACTCTAACTATTTGAATCTCAGTTCATTTATTAGAAATTAGGGTACCTAAGTAAAAAAAATTAAATCTATTACATCATTTAAGTTAGTAATTAATTTAGAATGTAAACATTATGTCGCTGTAATTTAATTTAATTTAACAAAACACTTATTATTATGTACAACATACAGATTGCGGCAGGCAACTAGGACCATAGCAAAAGCAAGGGGACCTTACATGTGGCCGTAATTGTATTTTAAAAATTTAAACATCGAATATATACCGTGTATTTATAATGATCCTAACTACCTACCGCTATCGTACATTGATTGTTCGATTGTTAAACACAATTATGGCCACATGTAAGGTCCCCTTGCTTCTGCTATGGTCCTAGTTGCCTGCCGCAATCTGTATGAGTAGAAATAAACTGAAGACTTGACAATTAAGTGACAACTAATAATTTTTTAGTAGGATACCCTTTCATCTTGATACGAAAGTTTTTAATTAATTTCAAGTTACCGTGACTACATCCGCATATTTTAAGGCCGATTAGTTTACTGGTTTTGTTAGAAAAGCACGAATCAAATAAAATTACCAAGGGCGCCAATGAGCTTGAAATGGGGCAATTCGTGCCACCTGTATTTATATATTTTGTGCACTTCTCTTATATACATTGCCAGCAACAAGCCTAACCGTATCGTTTATGTCCTAGCATATTAAGTTAGCGGAACGCCAAATGATAACAAAATCGCAGCGTTGCATTTTACGGGGAACTACAACGACTCTGTGAACGCGCAGCAAGTCAGTCGCACCAAGGCTCCCATAAAGTGCGTTGCGGCCTACAAGGGTCACAAGAAAGCCCTAAAACAGTGCGTTGTCATCCGCGAGTGAATGTTTGGCCGGCAGTAATTGCCACCGGCCCTCGAAGCAGCTTGATCGCTGAAATACGCAGCGAGAGTACCTCAACCACTTGGGCGACCCCGTCAAAGGTTCGCTGCAGCATCCAGTAGAAGGAAGCTGTGCTCGGCCGCCAGAGAAGGGCTATTTGGACGCAACCACTTGGGCGACTCCGCCAAAGGTTCGCTGCAGCATTCAGTAGAAGGAAGCCGTGATAAACCAGGTTAGTTTATACAAAAACTGTGCTACCAAATAAGTGGCGATTGCCACATCCCTGGGCGCTGCTCCAACGCATGTTGGTGTACCAAAGACGACAGGGATTTACCTGTAAGCAGCTGACGCATGGTTGTTGCGTCATCGTTCACCGTGTCGCGATACGCCTAAATTCGGGGTAACTGGCAATCCTTTTAGTTAAAATACACTTATACACGAAGACCAAAGCTGCTGTTGCGAGATTAATAAGAACACTTAAGTACAAATACTTGCATTTATTTTTCTGCCGTTTACAGAATAACTTAAGTTTAATACCGTTACTCCTTAACTTTACTTATTAACATCTTCTTATTAACTAACTAAACTCTAAGTTCAGTCTGGCCAAGAAAACACCATAGGCGTTTATAAATTTCCAAATAAGCCTATCAGAGCAGGTCTAAATTTTGGACTTTTGGCACGTACTTACGGACGTGACAGTTCATAATAGTTCTACGAATTTGATAAATTTGAAGCTTGCACACACTAAAATTTGACAAGTTCGACCCCTCCCTAATTATCGCTAATACAGTTTTAAAATTCTACTAAAAGAATTTGCTCCAGCAGGCACGAAACTTTTATGATCGAGTTGCAACTGTTGCACTTCTGACCACGTACTAACCATATACCTTCGCTCAATATTTCGGCTTACGGAGTAAACCCTGCATAAATTTACTCTAATCTATTCGTGCGATTGAAATATCTCCAGCTTCCTAGAGGAAGGCACGTTTCTAAACATCGGCTAAACATTCGCTTGTTGTAGTTTTAATATGACATTTTGCTTACGAATTCTACCTTAAAATATATATGATACAAATGGCTTATAGCTAACTAAAGTGCAATCTATTCCTACAACCGCGTATAGTTCATTTCACTAATGAACACAAATCGTAACAACCATAATCCGCTGTGTGAATTAAACGGGCCAGATTGCTCAACGTGTCCGAAAGCTATAAGAATCGAAAGCGTCGCGGAGCTCAATTCCATTTCGCGGCAGTGACATTAAACTTGGCACTAATACTCGAACTTTAGCGGCCTGTTTAAACTGTTTTGTATGCCCCAGGCGTATAGCCTTTGTATTTTGTTTCTTATGTGTGTATTTGCTGGTATTTGTGCTTTATTGCAGATTATATGTCTTTTTATGTAAAATGTTGGCTTTTTATGTAAACTGTTGGGCTTTCATTGCTGGCCGTGTTCGCCAGTGTGACTTCAATATTTCAGGTGACAACGAGCTGACCTCAAACAATATTAGCAGCTCCTTAGCTGCACTGACGATGTGAATAGAGCTCACCGAAACTTCAGTGACAATTTAATGCTGAACGAACAGCGTAGCTTTGCACATACCTCCTTCTTCTCTCTCCGCACAGCAGCAGCCCATAAAGCGCTTATCGTACAGTTTATATTCATAAAATAAGAATTACTTGCCTTTTTACTTCCTTTTACAATAAAGAAAGTATTGGATTCATCCCAAAAATTCGAAATTGGATTTTCAACAGATCTTCACGTTTTAGAGCCCCCTGAACCCAAAAAACATATTTTTTTTCATTGGTCTGTCTGTCTGTCTGTGAACAGAATATCTCAAAAACTAAAAGAGGTATGGCGTTGACACTTCATATATAAGTGTTGTGTACTATTTAGATGCGACAGCAATATTTTGGAGAAAATCGCATAACCGGAAGTAGGTGTTTACTCTAGTGATTTTTAAGTTTTTTTGGATTTTTTCAAATTTTTTTAATGTGAATTGATGTGAGATAGGTGATTTTCCAGTTAAATACTTCTAAAATGGGTTTCTTTAGTTTTTTTCTATGTTTTTATTAACACCTATTTTAAATAGAACAGCCGGTATATTATTACATTTTTGAATTCAGCTTAAAATTCTAGAGAAAATTTGTTTGTTCAACTAACACTCTAGTTTGTACCGTTTTTGTAGAAGTGGTATTTTTAAAATTTTTGACAAATGCTAAAAATTTAAAATCAAATGTGTGGTTAATTACAAGATCACTGTAAAAGGAAGTTGTGTGCTTGTATCACACCAGATTTTGTTAATTATAAGCCAACATTGTTTTATAAAATTCGTTTTCGCTTAGATGGTTTTTTTTTACCATTCAAGGACTGGTACATGAATGCTTTAATTCTGAGGTACATTTTTTACAGGACATCCGATAAGTTATATATGTCTATAATTATGTGCATCCTTCAGGATATAAAACTACTAATTGGTTTTGCGGGTGTTATAGGTAGGCTTAGACACATGCAATATTTTGTTGTTTTTTGTATGAAACAAGTATTGCTAACGACAATGCTATTAATTTTAGATGGATCGGCTAAGAAAGACTCCACCACAACCAACACAAAAAAGGATCAGTTTCCCTGTGACAGGTGCAAGAAACAATACAAGAATCTGGCTTCATTAAGGACCCACATAAGATTAGATTGTGGAAAAGATCTGGAATTTCAGTGTTCAATGTGCTCTTATCGTTCAAGAAGAAAATATAGTATGAAAACGCATTATGCTATCAAACACGATTACTTTAAAGCAGATTTTTAAATTCGCGTATATAGTATTGTTTCTTAATATTTACATAGTTATTACATTATTTGTAGGTTTTATACAAGGAAGTTTTCTTTTTGTATATATAAGAGCTATGTATAATTTTATTTAAAAACGTGGCTATGCATTGTTTCAGTACTAATAAACATTACACACCACGTAATAGTAGAGCCGATCGCAAAACCTAACACCTGGCTCGCATAGAGTAGAGCTCTATATTAGAGTTGGGCGCGTGAGTGAATTTTCGCTCACGTCACGCACGTTTCACGCTTGCTTTAAACAGTCACGTTCACGCACGCTCACGCTCACGTTCACTCACGTTCACGGCGTGACACGCCACTCACGACGTGACACGCAGCTTTTATTTCAAAATTTAAATTCAGATAGAACAGAATGTTCAAATTTAAAACCAATGAAAAATCCCTAAAGAGAACTAAAAATATGTTTTGCACCTGACATAATTTACGTGATATGTTGCAATCAGAATAGTTGACATAAAAAGAAAAAAATGAAAATTGACTACAATAACTTCGACAAAGGATAAATACTGATTTCTCGCAAATACATTTCTTGCAGCTGTCTTCAAAGACATTACTTTTAATACCAAAAGCTGTCATTGGAATTGACGTTTCCCTTATTGGTATGAGTACAGAAGGGATATGTTGCTAGGCAACACTTTGAATTCATAGGTTTGAAAGTACTTTTACGTACAAGGGTCAACATTTTAGCGTTAAGGCGAGTATACAAAAAAAACATAATTTTTATCCGCAAACTTCACAAAAGTGATAACTTATGTGTCTTTATTGACAAGGTAAAAGTGTCACTTTATCTGCCTAAGCAGATAAAATAGCAACTTTTGCGACTTTATCTGCCTAAGCACATAAAATCGTTGCTCTTTCTATGTTTGTTAGCTATATCCTCCGAAGATACTGGACCGATTAAATTGTATGGTGGCTTAAAATTTTGCAAATTTTTAGACTTAGATCGTAGGCCGGTTTTTATTTTCAAAAAGAGTACGAAAAAGTTTTAATTTAAATAAACCTTTAAGCAGCGGATCGGAGCATCTGTCGACGTGGGTTATGGTGTGACAGCTGCTGTGGCCGTGTGATATTAACTCGAGTGATTCAGTATGTTCATATATCATTACAGTAGGGCGTTATTTGGACAACAGAGGTTGGCGCAGGGGTACAGTGCTCGCCTGTTACGCGGGTGGCCTGGGTTCGATACCCGGCCGATGCATCCTTTTTTTTTTTTAATTTATATTAATGAAATTTACCTGAATACGTTTGCGGATAAAATAGTATATGTTATTCGGAGTAAAAGTGACTTTATGTGGCTTAGCTGAATTATTTGCCTCACTAACGTTCGGCTAAATAAACTTCAGCTTCGCCACATAAAGTATCACTTTTACTCCTAATAACATAATCTACTATTATTAGAATAATAAGTTCATCTACACAAGTACACAATAAATTGGTTTAAAAATAAAACGTACTAATCAACATTTTCAGTGTTAAGTCGAGTATACAAAACAAAACATTAGGTACTTTTATAAAAATAGGTTCATCTACACATCTACACAATACATTTTTGGTTTAATAATAAAACGTAATTAACATTTTCAGCGTTAGCCGAGTATAAAAAACAAACCATTACTTTTATTAGAATAATAAGTTCATCTACACATCTACACATTAAAATGTTGATTTAAAAATAATATGTAATCAATATTTGCAGCGTTACGTCGAATTCTGCGCTCTTCTAAAATTCGCCCAGCTGTAGATAATACTCTTTCGCTTGTAGCGGAACTTGCCGGTACGTTTAAAATTTCTCAAGTTTTTTTAAAAGTGGCGTATTTACACTGTTTTTCCAAAATCCTAAAATGTCATCTACATTTCCAAATCTTAATTTAACATACTAACTTGGTTCTGTTTCGACATCATCCTAATTACATGTGTCATCGTCAGAGCTATCTCTAAGTGTAGAAAGATAAGAATCTGATGCTGATGTACCAGTTTTGAGTCGTTTGCTATGTATTTCATCATTATCATCTATAGTTTTATTTGCATTATAATCTTCTCTTTTATGTGAAGGTATGAACTTTAATGATTTATAATTAGGGTCCAAAAATAAAGCCACATAATGTAACTTGTTTGGCACAATTTGTGATTTAATGAATTTAAAAGTTGCTGCACCCTGCAGTTTTTTATTCGTTACAAAATATATAACGTGAAATTAACGTGAAACGTGAATCACGCCTTGGAAATTTTCACTCACGTTCACTCACGTTCACGTCACGATTTTCAAATATTAATCACGTTCACGACGTGACACGCCGTGACACGACGTGACACGACTGTTTTCACGTCAAGCGCCCATCCCTACTCTATATTAACTGAAAGCTCATGTTTTTGCGTTAAAGACACCCTACTATACTTTTTCTATTTTTTATTCACAATTATGAGATAATAATCATAATAATAATAATAATAATGACAAACAAATCTTGAAGGGTATGAATATAACAAAGCTCCCACTCGATAGAGGTCGATGATTACTTATCTACTGAAAACATGGGGTTGTTTCCCCCCACCATTCTCACCCCGCAATCAACCCTATCAATCGGTGCGATTATAAGGAGATGACTTACCTTGCTAGTTAAGTTGGGTTGTACTTAAACGAAAGCTTGCATTTCACTTTTTACTAAAATTTAAGGTTGCCATTTTTTAAACATACACATCAACAGACAACCCTCCTTTTTTACGGCAGTCCTGCCGTATTCCCACCTAGGTAAGTCACCTCTTTATAATCCCGCGGATTGATAAGGTTGATCCCAAAATAAGAAAGGTGGGGGAAAACAACCCAATGTTCTTAGATATAGTTCCTGTATATACACGAGTTGGGACAAGTAGGCAATTTGTTTTGGATCTACCATGGATCTACCATCGAGTAACTGGTTTTTGCTGTTTTGAACTTTACGCATACTTCTTTGAAATGAAACAAATGAAATATATTTTTGATAAATCATATGGTACTTGATTTTTTGATCCAATGGCTTATCTCTTAGTACGTATAGGATCTCTATTTTCAGATAGTAGGTATACATCGACCTTTATCGTGTGAAAGGTTTGTAATATGCGTACCGTTAAAGAGTTGTTTGCTATTATTATTATTCTCTCATACTTGAGAACAGAAAACGGAAAAAGTATAATAAGATGTCTTTTAACGGTAAATCTTGAACGCCATTTAATATAGGTCTCTATTCGACGCGCGTTAGGTGTCATTTTTTGAGGTCGGTTCGTGGACTAACGAAAGAATAGCGATGTAATTCCTCAAAGTAAGTGGTTGTGGTCAATGAGTTAATGAGTACGATAAGTACGAGTATGTTTGTGAATAAAACGCAAAAGTTTATATCAAAATTTGTTTAATAAAACGATTATTTAAAACATAACACAACGCTAAAAATAAAAACAAAAATAGCACCCCTTAGAAGTGTTCAAGATGGCCACTTTTTACTTCTAAACAATAACCTAATAGTCCAAGAGCCAGCAACGGATTTCTTACAGTATTTTTAACAAGTCTGTAACTGTTATGGAAGGTCCCTTTAAATATACTGAGAAGGAAACCCAAAGTCTGGCAAGCCTGCGGTGGTGGTTTTAGCCCCCTTGCTTCCTTGAAGGGCGGAAAAAAATAATGTGTCAAAACTGACACAAAACCTATGAATAATATGTTGGTAACTCTGTAAGTCTATGTCAAAATCGAGGTTAGCATGTTAGATTTTCAGTCTGTGTCAAAACTGACGGAGAACCTAACCTGCTAACCTCGAATTTGACAGACTTAGAGTGCCACCAACTTATTGTTCATACGTTTAAATTTCCACAGCCCGCTGAGAATCAGTTTTCTTGGATTTCTCGATATTTTACAGTAAATGGTTAAGTTTATTATGCAACTTTATATGAATCTGGGGTAAACTTACCACCCGCGAAAGCGTCTGTCAATCTTTTTACTTATAGTCCGGCAGCCAAGGGGTAAAACCCAACAATTTCGTATTAAGTTTTTTTCAAAACGGATTTGAGTTCTAAGGGTCTCCTAGTTTTGATATCCAAGTGATGACAAAGTGTCATCCTTGAGTAACTCCAGATACGGGGTGTGCGATAAGTAAGTAGGTAAAATATCACCCTTTTTAAATTATTTTTAAATTTTACGTAAATGAACGATTTTTTTACAAATGGTTTGCTTCTCATAATAAGGTTTATATAAAATAAAAACAAAAAAAAAATAAATACAGGGTGTTCCAAAAGTATATTATTATATTAAAAATTCTCCTGCTGACGTAGTTTGAGCGGCAAGGACAGCTAGCGAATGAGTACTGGTTTTGCCGTTTTGCGATGAGATTTCTGTGTCAAAATTGTCAACAATATCCTGGGTTAGTGTAGCATCATTTCCTTTAGTAATTCCAGTTAAATTTACATTTTTAACCACCTCAAAAGCGGCAGTCTTTTTGAACCTTAACAGCTCATCATACGTGCATGGTATTTTAAATTGGTTCAAAATATTCACTAGTTCTTTTGAAAATCTAAACTTAACGCCTACACCTATTTGAAGATTTGTAAATGTATTATATAAAGTCGATGAGACGATACTCCCACTTAAAAGTGCCGGTGGAGTTTGGTCCAATTTAGGTGATAGCGATTCGCAAAATTTTAATAGAGTTTTACTGCAATCCGTTAACACTGTTTCGTATTTTACATGTAACTTATATTTCTCTTTATTCCTTTTTACATCAGCAACTTCGCGTTTTATTTCTTTTGTTATTTTACCAATTACAGTCTCAATATCATAAGCGTTATCATCAACACGACTTATTCTTAAGGTCGCCGCGACTTTGTTAGGGAATGATATTATATTTGCATATCCTGAGGCAGAGTGTACTATCAGTTCATCAAACTGTTTCTTAAGGGTTTTCATTAAATTACCTCGAGTAAGTTTATGTCCTCCGCGATCCGAGTATATATTGGTTATGTATATCCAATTCCAAATTCTTTCTTTATCTGTCAATATTTCTTTTACTGTTTCCTCGTAAGGAATATCTTCTTCCTCGGTATCCTGACTAGACTGTCGTTTTGCTGAAAGCACAGCGTTTTGAACCATGAATTTATTACGACAGTCCACATGGTATCTGGCATCTACGGCAGGTAGGTCTGCCACACAGTTAGCTAATCTAATAAATCTAATTTCAGCAGCCCAGGTATCGTTTCTTTATACGCACGTTTGCAAAATGGCTTCGTTGTTTAAAATTGTCTTTACCTTGTATTCTAAAACTAGGAATTGAAAGGACGGTCGCCATCGATGAGGGTTCTTTTTATTCTTTTCCACTTCGCACTTTTGTCCACAATACAGGCAGTCATTTTTAAAATTGAAATTTGACACTTCTGATCGCCTCTAAATTTTCGTTGTTGAAGTTCCCGCTTCGGTAACAGCATTTCCTGGCATTAAACATCTCTGCAAGTTCTTCAAACTTTTGATCTTCATACACTTGACTGCACTTTATAAGTTTTTATGCGCTGGGCATCAGCAACGGAAAGTTTTTAACTTTTTTCACAAGCAAATTTAAAGTTAAAAAATGACTTGTTTTCACTCATATTTAACTAGACGTTACACTATACTCGAATCTGAAAAAAGAAATCTCTATTAGAGATCGTATTACCATGATACAGGAATATTTATGCTTGGTTTCTACATAAGAAACGTTCTCCAACTTTTGTGTCTGTTTGTTGTTTCAGCCAAAAATTTACCTGTCATGTAGCTTCGTTTTTAAACACGCACGTTATTATTTTTAGCTGAATTTTGAACTGTAACACAAAATATTCTCATATCAGAAACTCATTAATATTATTAAAATTTTATAACACAGATTTTTTAACACTCTGTATATAGCTGAAACTTGTAAAATCAATAAATTCAATAAGTTAACGTACAATTAATCATACAATAATAAAGTAGTATTCAAGTTTAAAGCCAAAAACATACAATCATCTTATTGTTTTGAAACACCCTGTGTATCTCAAGTTTCTCAAAGATGCCAGCTTGTCATCAGTCGGATATGGTAAATAGACATATAAATCTACGAGAATCCGTTAAACAAAAACTTGATACGAAAATTTTCACTTTTGGGAAATAACACGGTTCCGCTGCCGGACCATTACACAAGATATGATTATCTTTAACATAGCAAAGAGCCAGACTTGTTATTATACTTTTTTCTTCTTATTTTTTTCTATCCTTCAAGGACGCAAGGGGGCCAAAAGCACCACCACAGGCTTGCCAGACTTCGGGTTTCTTTCTCAGCATATTCAAAGGGACCTTCCATAACAGTTGCATGCTTCTTAAAAATACTGTAAGCAAACCCGTTGCTGGCTCTTGGACTATAAACCCTAAACGATCTCGCGAAGCACGCACCGCATTCATGAAAAACAATGCATTGACATGCTTTTTTTTTATAAAAGTATACATATCTCATATGTATACAAAAAAGAAACATTCTCGGTATCTATAGCTTAGGTACCCTATTAGAGGTACAAGTATGGTCAACTGTTACCGGTAGTAGTAACTGTTAGAATTATACACAAGCAAAACTTTATTAACGGCTGTTTACTATAGCAGCAGTGGACTGTAATTTAATTTTAAAGGAAAATGCATTGCCACCTACCTTGCTTGTGTATCGCTCTCGCTCGCTGGTTTCCATTGACAGACGCAACTAATTTCGGTACCTATTTGTTATTTAAACAGTAACAGTTCATGCACAATCAAAATCACGCTACAAAACGACAAATCTCGACCGTTTCAACTTGACGCACGCGGGCACACGGCGTACTTGGATGCAATTGTTTCGCGAATGTCTTCCAGCGATATCTTCGATTTCCGCTGACAACGCGAGCCTCGCTTTTATAAACTACCTGCAACCACTGTGGAGGTCTGAACAACGGCGTTGTTTCTGATTCTATAGTTAAATCATACTAATTATATTTTGAAAAATATAGAAAATCTATAGTTTAAGGTTTGTTACTGGAAACTGTGGTGTTATAATTTAAAAACTATATCTTATATTATAAGAGCCGATGCCGGCCGTCCGTAAGCAGGCGCGCGCACCTGCCGATCGCGCAGCAACACGCAGCATGAACGCGCACAAGTGGCGACGCGGCAAGAATTTGTATTGTTAACGCTGGCAGGGCCGGACGTAGGCTGGCCAACGGGTTCTAGTATAAAATATAAAAACGCATAGGTAATATAAAGAGTGTGAATAATTTTTTTAAGCAAGTAGTCATTTTTAGATTACAAGAACATTTGTAAGTTTTGGGCCATCTGAGTGATTGAATAGGTAAGGGCCAACGTTAGCAACCAGCTGGACCGAGGCCGAGATTTTTCTCGGAGCGGCAATGATTTGAACCCATTAGCCAAGTTTTTGCTTATTCGGTGTAGTTGCTCTGAATTATGTATTGAACATGAAATGTACCAACTTCTTGTTAAATGCTTTTTATGTTAATAAACGTATGCATTTAGCTATGATTATTGTTTGTTTGTTAATGGACAAAGTTTATGCATGCAGAGTACCAGGTACCTTAGACACCGACTGCTTTGGTCATATGGTCAAAGTCCTACTTAGAATTTTGCCGAGACTAAGGAGTTCCAACCCTAGCAAGGGATCTTTTACATACCACACATCGTAGTAACATGGGACCCACGGCTTTACATCACTTCCGAATGATGGAATTCTGTACAGGCTTTCATCTGCATTTTTTAATTTTTGAAAACCTCACCGGGACCGGAAAGCGAACTCGCGACCCTTAGATCAGTAGTAAGGAGGCTTACCACTGAGCTACCGACCCCGGCTGCTGTGATTATTTAACTTATTATTAGTTTATAATGTTACTTAAAATCGTTACAATTGTAAAAAACCGTTTTTTGTTATTGAACATAAATACAGCACTCTTTTAATGTGGAACATATTAGAAATTGGCTTCAGCTCTTGCAGATTTAAAACTTCTGCAGCATGGGGATGTCAACTCTGCGTACACTTTACACGGGAAATTTATCGCTTGAGAAACATAGTTATTGTTCTATTAACTTCATTTTATAATTCTAAAATAGATCACATTTGTAGAAGTTTTTAAGTTAGATACGAATTTAATGTAATGTAATATATGTTTTGAAACAATTCAACTGAAGGTAAGTATACGAAAACACATATATAATAGCTATTTATGCAACAAGTGCTAAAAGTCGACTTTTATGCGCGAGACATGAAAATTATGAAACGAAGCCGCATAAACGACTTTTAGCACGCGTTGCGTACAATATTTTATCTACTCCAGTGGGATAAGTAACGCATTACGTCACTCATTTGACACTATTTCAGTTAGGTAATGAAGCTCATTACACCACTCAGTTATGTAATGGTTTCATTATGCAACTGAGTTGTGTAATGACTTCATTACGTAACTGAAATCGTGTCAAATGAATGACATAATGACATTTGCCTACTAAAATATTTTTGAAAATTACAGATCTGACATTTCTCTTAATGCACTTTTCTCAATTTTAGGCAGTCGTAGATAAAATTTTGTACAATACATGTGTGATAATGCATCATTAATATACTTGTGTGCTTACATAACTCGTGCTACGCACTCGTTTGTAATTTACACACACGTATATTAATGATGCTGTTATCCCACTTGTATAGTAAATAACTATTATCTACGACCTTAATTTTACCGTTATTAATCCATAAATATCGATTTAAGAAAGGTTCGCATCTGCGACGCTGCGTCATAATGAATAGTAGCCTACGCCGCTGGCGATTGTTTGGCCACGCCCGTGCTGTCAAGGTGAGTTACGAAATGTAATTATTGATACTCCACATATGACTGTATTCATTACATAACGCTTTAATTATTTCAAAAACGCTTTACCTGTAACGCAAGAAGCAACTAGAATAGCTTTACAACTTCACTTGCAGTTCGAAATTGTAGTTTTGAACCTCGCTTCACTTTCAGCACATGTGCTAAAAGTAAACAGCTGATTTCTTTAAACACGGTAAACTATAAAACGTCACTTTTAGTGAAACAAGCTAGCGCTAAAAGGCCTACTTGTAGTAGTGGTCGTAGATAAACTAAATTTCGAGAAACTAAGCGAAATAAATATACCGGTTCAAGTATTCTATGTTAAGTTTTTAATTTAATAAAAGTATAATGGAATAACATAGAAGAACAGAATTGTACAGATGGTTTTTAAGACAAGTAAGATAGATATTAATATTATAATAGTTCAGCCTGCAAAATCTCTACTAAAAGTATAATAGATAGGTATGCAGAGCACCAATAGGAGTAAGATAATTTAAGGTGATAATAGAAGTATTTCTATTCCAGAGATCGTCACAATGGAGTTTTGTGGAATACAAACCAAACCATTTACTTGTGACCACTGCAATAAGCAATACAAGAATTTACACACCTTGAAAGTACAAATAAAAATAGACTGCGGAAAGGAGCGAAAATTTCAATGTTCCATGTATCCATATCGCTCCAGGAGGAAATATAATGTGAAAATGCATTGTGCTGTAAAGCACACACAATTGAAGAACGTTTAAATTTAATAGTTGTTTACACTACGAGTGCGCTAGGTTGCATTTTAAAGCGCGAGGTTTTAATATTTGAAGCACGACGCGAGCGGAGTGCTTTAATAACACCTAGCCCTATTAACTGCTTAACGTGGAGTATTGTATTAAAAATTTTGGCCGACATATATTTTTTTTAATATTTTCTATAAATTCGAGATTTTACTTCAAAATATCAAAACCACTGCTGCCATCAAGCAAGCTGTCTTCAGTAAATTTTGTAGTCGACTCTGCATCGAAACTCTTCAAAACGTCAAAGTCGTAAATATTAATTTTCTTTATTTGTTCAAAATTCAACTGAACGAGAAATCATGTAATTAACGTTTCTTCAAATATTCTTTATTACTAGATAGCAATTTTTTTGTTTAGGGCCTCTGAAAGTTAACCATTTTCTAGTCATATTAACACACAGGGATGCGTAAAAACACTAGGGAGTTTTTCCATAACGTTCCGTTAAAATGACAGCCCGTTACAGTTGATGTTACCTAGCTACGTCAACGATTCAGCCAATCCAAATCAAACTTCTCGATTTTAACGTACCGTTATTTTAACGTGAGTTGTGCAAAAACTTCCTACTGAGTAACTATAAAATCCTGGTTACTGTGAACGTCAACTTTGTACGAATGTGTTGTTTACACGCCAGGGGGCCAACATTATTAATGATTTATGTGTTTACAATATTATTTTAGGGAGTAAGGTACGTAGTTACTTTTTATTTTACACATAAAAATCAAAAATGAGACCTTTACTTGTAATGCGTTGTAATATTATGTAATATGCAATATCAATCTGGATTACGACCCTAATAATGAAACTAATTGTTAAAAAAATTTCTAATATAAATTACTTTTTTTGTGGAAACAAATATTAAAATATTGTTAATGTAATAAATAAAATATAAGGGTCACCCGATTATTCTGCAAATGTTAATATTCGTATTAGGAATCAAAATGATTTTATAAGAAAAAATTTAACTGAAAACGAGATTCTGAGCAAATTTCCATTTCTTAAGATATCGTGCAGATACTATATGTCTATATTACTACTAGGTAATAACGCATTTCTGTTTCAGACATTTCTGTATCGGAAATCGGTGGTGTTAAATATTCCATACAAGATAACTTTATTTGTGAGAATTGTAATAAGAAGTATAAAAACGTGGAATCGTTAAGGGCACATATGAGGATGGATTGTGGGAAAGAACGAGGATTTCAGTGTAGTGTGTGTAGTTATCGATCCAGGAGGAAATATAATGTAAAGAAACATTGCGTTTTAAAGCATTCACATTTAAAGAACGTGTAACATAGAATTACAACATGTATTCGTTTGTATACTAAAAATAATAAAATACTTTTTTTATATAAATGTACTTTCATGATAAGCAACGGATTTGATTTAATGAAGGAACTCTAATGTAAGTTATAATAAAGTAAGTTGCTTGTATACCTTCTTGTTATTTCTTATAATAACGTATAATTAAGAGAAGAAATATTCTTTTTGTGACAAGATTCCCCAAGTAATAGTTATTTATGTACCAAGGGCATTCTGAAGATGTTTATGCTCGCTCGAGGGTGACAAATTTACAAGCCCAAGGGCCTTTAAGTAGTAGATGGATCTAATTTGTGTATACTAATACTGGGAATATTCAGACCACTTCACAAATCTAAAACTGTCCTATTTGTATAGGATACAAGATTTGATATAATGTTAGCACAAGCAAATACTATTGACATTACTCGCTTTTTCAGTAAAATTTTTTAACTTTTGTTTGCTTAACATTTTATGACTTTTACAGTATACATTTATTCACATTTTAAGTTGGTATAATTTATTTTGTTTCTTTACAACTTTTACTCTGCATTACTTACAACTTAACCCAGTACAGATTTGAGCACACACGGGAATGAAGCAGGCCTAGGCCGCACCGAATGCCTCGCGTTTTTGAAAATCAGACTTAGCATGAGGGGGCAGTTGTTCAACGTTGCTCCAGTCGTTCAAAGTCGTACAAAGTGCCGTACTTATACTGAGCACGAATTCCCTTTGATGATCCGACAGCTTATTACGGCTCGGTGTGAAGCCATGGGGCGAACAGACCAAAGCAATTTGTCGCCTCTCGGACCAACATCCACACTGCTTGCTTATGCAGCCTCAGCTTGCCTCATTCTCTTTCGTGCTCAGGTCTGTGCCTGCCTTAATTATAATAGTAATATACACATATTAATCTTATTAGAATTGTGTGTAAATTTCAGCGCTGATAAATTTTGAATACCGCGCTAGAAGGGACGGTATAATTCGTCGCGTCGATCTGCTTTTCACGTCACGCTGTTAGTGGTATGGTGCTCAGGCAAAAGTTGCCCAGATGATCGAGCACAGTCATGCATATGGAAATATTATTTTGCTCTGGGAATATAGCCGATCGAGGAACCAAATCGGATGGTCCAACTTCCCGAAGCGCATGCTTATAGGTTTAAAATTCCGAATACCGTATCGTTCTAAATTTTGTGGAATTTCATATCGACTGATGGTCAAATACATTCAAAGAAACAACCTGTATCGTCTCTCGCTAAGTCCTGTATACATATAAATCTATTGTTTCGCTACCCTCAGGCATTCAGAAATTACTTTGAAACACTTTCCGTTCAACGCGTGGTAGATTTATGTTAACTGCACGTAGATATTCTCGAACTACCGGTGATTTACGCCGTTCAATACCTGGAGCTATTGTTTTTGCTTTGCTTTCGAGCTAGGAGCTCGCTGCATCTGCGGACTCTAAAATACTACTTTTCAGCCTACGAGCCATCACCTGGCTAATTTTCGACGCAGCCTGTGTGGTTGACTACCCGCATTGCCTATTCTATGCACCCAGCTAAGTCATTTATGTTTTATTATTTTATATACTGGCAATTTACCGTCAATTTGAAATATCTTCTATGTGCCTAGAATAAGATATTGCTTTACTTATTTAAGGTAATTTGAAGTATTAGAATGTGCTACGGATAAATTAGCTAAGTTTTACAAGTGATACGTTGTGTAATAAGTTTTGGGGGGTATTTCCATTAGCACCGCAGTAACGCGAAATACATCAATATTGTTTTCCATTGTGAAACTCTTTTGCCAGTGTTGAATAGCTTTACTGATAACGCGAAGGTAGAATTCTTAAGAATTGTTTGAAAATATTTACTGCGGTCACAGCTGCAAGGCTGACTCACTCAAATGTAATTATTAATGTTATCTTAATAGAGTTCTAGCTTGCGGTCATGAAGGCGACGGTGCGGGTTTGGCTTTGAGCTGGTTGTATGTGACCCTGAATCCTGGTTAAGGCGCTGACTGAGTCCTGCCACTAAGTCCTGAAGGGCATTGGCGTAACCTGCGGCAGCTAAGTACTGAAGAGCGCTGGCTGAGTCCTGCGGTTAAGTCCTAACGAGTGTTGGCGGATGCTGCGGCGGCTAAGTCCTGAAGAGACAAATAGTCCAAACAGCTAAATCCTAAAGCGGCTGGTGACTAGAGTGGCTTGCTTCTAGGCTGGAGTGGCTTCCTGCTGGTTGGACTCCTTGTTTGACCCGCCGCGGCCGAATGATCTTTTCTGGTCATCGTTTTTCTATCTAAGTGGGCTTTTTTGTGATCAAATCCTTCGATGCTTATTAGCCAGTGGGGCGAAGGCACATTTCTGGAGGGTGTTATTCTAGGTGGTGGTTGAATCGCGATGCTATTTAATTGGCCCGTCCAGTTAGCGGTTTGATTTCACTAGGGCTGGCTTGCTGACCAATAAACACGAATTTTGATATTAAACACGACTGGTTTAGTTTGATATTTACCGGCCCTTTCTGGGCCTTTGTAGTTCTTAGGGTGAGACAATTTCTGAGCGTTTTTAAAACCACGCTTAGGCGGTTTATTCGGTATGACGTCGGGCTAGAATTTATCGCCTTTCTTGTATTGTTTGATTGAGCGCAACGCTAATTATTCAAATTAATTTGGATATTTTTGCATACCTAAAGTAACGGTTTTCTTAGCTTCACGACACACGGGCGGTTTGCCGCCAGCCACTCGTTTTGGCACACATGTTTCATTTTTTGATTCGTGTTCTTCGCCTTTAAACGTTTGGACATACTTGTTGCTTCTATTCGATTGCCTACGTCTTTATCTGTCTAAAAATTCCGCATACCACCTATTGGGCAGCGTGCTAAATTTTTTAGCGGCTTCTTATAAAGGATTTTAATTTGTTCGGCATTTTTTATGCGGGCTGGGACGGTATTGCTACCCTCTGGCCCTTCCAGGGAGTAAGAGTTGTGGCCTGGGAGGGTACGTATCGAGCGGGCGCGTTTTTTCTGAAAACCTTGTTTTTCGATTTACAGGCCAAACTCGTACCAAATTAGTATTAATTATTCATGATTTTTGTTTGACTAATAAACGTTTTGCTAATTATGTTAGCTTCATTAGTAAATTAATACTTAGTTAAAATTTTCAAATTACATAGTTTAGTAAATGTTGCAATTATAGTTGCATATTACCACACGTTAATTGTTTTCAATTATTAACAGAGCGGTTAATGGATTATTTTCATAATCCCTAATTAATATAAAACTTGGTAGTTTTAACATAGTGAAGGCAGGCATGCAGTAGTTTGACATATTACTTACTTAATCCTGTAGCTCCATAGGGAGCATAGGGCGTCCTGGGACGTTTCTGTAGCAGGGGTAATAGTACAAGGTCGCTAGTCTTGCACTATCTTCTCACCTTCACACATTTTGTTTTTTGTTTTTCAGTTAAGTTGAGTTGAATTGTCTATTAGGTCTATGGTATTATAGTTTCACACACACTTTCTATAATTCCTTTCCACTCCCTCTTATTATGCGCTACGGTTTTTAGTTCACTCCACGTTTTGTTTATTAGCCCGCACTCTGTCGTTATATTTCTTTTCCATGTTATTCTTGGTCTCCCTTGTTTCCGTTTCCCCTTAATATTAAAGTCCAGTGCTTGTTTTGTAATATCCGTGTTCGGCTTCCTTAATGTGTGGCCTATCCAACCCCATTTTCTTCTTGCAATATATTTATCGATGGGTTCCTGGTTTGTGCGCTGCCATAATTCTTCGTTTGAGATTCTGTTTGGCCAGTATACACCTATAATTCTTCTGAGGCACTTGTTTATTACTACTTGTATTTGTTTAAGTTCTTTTTTATTAAATGACCAGGTCTCACTTGCATATAATAGGGTACTTTTAACATTTGTATCGAAGATACGCATCTTTGTTCTCAAAGAGATCTCTTTGGAGTTCCAGACTTTCCTCAACCTGCCGAACGCATTTTGCGCTTTGCTTATTCTTCTTTCTATATCTTTCTGGCATCCTCCACTATCATCAATTACACTACCTAGGTAAACGAATTCGTGTACATTCTCGATAGGTTTTCCATCCAGCCTAATCTCTTCTATATTCTTCGTGTTAATTCTCATCATTTTCGTTTTTCCAGTGTTTATTTTAATTCCGATTTTAGCCACTTCATCTTTAAGTTTGTTAATTTTTTGTTGCATGTGATTAAGTCTTTCGGTTATGAGGCACATGTCATCGGCAAATTCTAAATCTTCTAATACCTTTCCGAACCTCCATGCTAGTCCTTTCCTATTATCAGTTACTTTCTTCATAACCCAATCAGCAGCAATCAGGAATAAAATCGGTGAGAGAATGCAACCTTGTCGCACTCCACATTCAATATTTATTGGTTCTGACACCCCCCCACTGTGTTCGATTGTTGCGCTGAAGTCTTGGTATAATAGTTTTATTATTCGGATAATCTTTTTTGGGATTCCATAGTCTTTGAGGATTTTCCATAACATTGATCTATTTACTTTATCGAAGGCTTTCTCAAAATCCACAAAACCAAAGTACATTTCTTTCTGCCATTCCATGCCTTCTTCTATTATTATTCTTAGGGTACAAATTTGGTCTGTGCAGGAACGCCGTTTTCTAAATCCTGCTTGGTTAGGCCTCAGGATATCATCCACCGTATTTTTTATCCTTTCCAGTACTATTCTTGTTAAAATTTTGCTAGTATCACTCAATAGTGTTATTGCTCTCCAGTTTCTGCATTGCGTTTTATCTCCTGATTTCGGTATCGTGATAATGCGCCCTTTCGTCCAATCTGCTGGTAACACTTCTTGCGCCCAAATCTTTCCAAATAAGTGGTAGATAATCTCCGCATTTTCTTTAATTCCAGCTTTTATTAGGTCTCCTGGGATATTGTCAATGCCAGCAGCTTTTCCATTTTTTATTTTGTTAATGGCCCCTATTATTTCCTCTCTTGTCGGTCTCTCTGTATTTATTTCCAGTTCTTCATATTCTTCCACCTCATCTGCTTCCTCCTCCTGCATTAGGTAGTCTTTGTATATTTCTTCGAAATACTCCCTCCACCTATCCAATATCTCCCTTTCTGTCTTTAGTTTATTTCCATTTTTATCTCTTATTTGTGTTGTTCGACCTTCTTTCCGTCCTGTTAATTTATTTGTTAATTTATACAGTGTATTCAGATCGTTTTGTTTCACTGCTTTTTCTGCTTCATTTGCTATTTCCTCATACTGTATTCTTCTGTCTCTCCGCGCACTTCTTTTTACTTGTTTACTTTTTTCTTTATAAATTATCTCTAATACCTCCTTATTATTCTGTGTTTGCTCTCTTAGCAATTTTAGTTTGATCTTCCTTCTTTCCTCTATTTTATCCCACGTTTCTTTCGACATCCAATCTTTAATCGGGTTCTTTTTTATACCTATTATCTCTTTTGCTGTCCCTTTCAGAATTTCTTTATATTTACTCCATAGTTGCTCAATATTCAGCCCATTCATATCAAGTTCGCCGTATTTTGTCTCCAATTGTCGCTGAAACTCGTTCTGCATATTTATTTTATTTTTTAGCCATTGTGTATTGTACTTGGTTCTTGTTTGCTTTCTTATATTTTGAGCTTTCAGCCTTGTTTTAACCTTCACTCGTACCAACATGTGATCTGATCCTGAGTCGGCACCCCTCATCGCTCTAACGTCCAGAAGGCAGTTTTTATACCTCCTGTCTATAGTAACATGATCTATTTGGTTTTTCGTTATTCCATTGGGCGCTGTCCAAGTTACCTTATGGGCTAGTTTGTGTGGGAATATACTTCCTCCTATTAGCAAATTATTCAAGGCGCAGAAATCTAAAAACATGTCTCCATTTTCATTTCTTTCGCCAACCCCTTCTTTTCCCATTACACTTTGTCTACCTTCATTGTTACTCCCAATCTTGGCATTTAGGTCTCCCATTATAATTTTTATGTCTTTCTTATATTTACTTTGTAGTTCGTCATATACCTTTTGCAGTTGCTCGTAAAAATTTTCTTTATTTTCTAGTTCGTCCGTGTTCGTTGGTGCATAGACATTAATTAACGTTATATTAAAGAATCTCGCCTTTATTCTTGCTGTAATAATACGTTCTGAGACAGGGTCCCATTCTAATAGGGCTTTTTTTCCTTCTTTATTTAACATTAGGGCTACTCCGTATTCATGTTTTGATTGCTCTTCTATTTTTCCGGAATATATGATTGTTGTTCCACATGGTAATCTCATTTCTCCAGATCCTAGCCACCTTGTTTCACTTAGTCCGAGAATTGTAATTTTATATCTTGCCATTTCTTTTGCTATTTGGCTTGCTTTACCCACTTCGTACATTGTCCTAACATTCCAACATCCTAAGTATATTACCTTCCGTGTATCTAATTCGCTCTTTATTTCGCCTCGGTTTTGTTTGAATTGCCTTATTTCGTCGCGGTCGTCAACTGTTTTTCCTTCCTCTCTTTTTTTGCTTATAAGTTTTTTGGCGCATTGTCAGTATTTGGGTTCCTTTTTGGTTTCTGGTCTGTGTTACTGCATGGGGATCTCTGACTCATAGTTCTGCCTTTTTTCCTTTCGTCATTCTGCCCTTCTCTACCTTCCGCAGTATCTTGTTTTAATTGGTCTATTTGTTCTACTGTGTAACTTTTACCATTTACTATTAATTTATTGTGAATCACAGTTGCTCTCTGTCCTTGTGCCCTAGCATCTTTCATGTGCACTAACAGGATCTTCCTTTGTTCTTGCACTTGTTTACTGTAGTCTTCTGAGATCCAAATGTCTGTTCCTTTAAGATTTTTTGCTGCCTTTAGTATTTCTATTTTTTTATTCCAAGAGACAAATTCAATTAGTATTGGTCTTGCTGTTTTCCGGTCTTGAAAGTACTTGCCTATTCTTTTCACTTCGGCTATTTCATTTTCTACATTTGTTGGTATCTTCAGCTGGTGATTTAATAATTTCCTGATATTTTCTTTGATAATCAGATCTGATTCTTCTTCTATTTCGTTTATACCTTGTACAATTATCTTTTTCTTGCGCAATTCTCTTTCTAGTATTTCCATTCTTTTTTCTTGCTCTGCAATTTGCACTTTCATTTTCTCATTTCCTTGTTTCAGCTTTTGATTTTCCTCTTTCACCTGTTTTAACTCAAGCTGTAGCAGGTCAATCTTATTCTCGATGCGCTCATTCCTTTTATCCATGCTCTCAAGCTTGCTTTGTATTTCTTGTAATATGTTTTCCATTTTGCGGACTTATTTTTTAATTCACTGAGAATTCGCAAATTTTTTCTATATGACCCCGTCCGCGTAATATACGTATTTTCGCTGTTTGCCGTCGTCCAGCTGATCCGTTGTTGATTTATTTAGTTGTTTATTTTGTTACACTATGATAACACCGATATGTCAATAGTAGGCCAGCAGGTGTCCTTTGGTTTTATTATCACCCCGCCGCACTTGTCCACGTTCCCGGCCGCAGCCTTCTCGCAATAGCTTGTGTGGAGTGGGTCTTTAACTCGAGTTAATGGCAAAGCGAATTTTTCACGATAGAAATATTAATAATCCTCTTACCTTTAAACAGCTTCTTATTTTAAGATAACACTTCTGTACTCCCCTTTTGTTAACTGATTTGTTTAGTTGCTAAACCGTTTTTAAACTATTTTTAAAACTATTTTTAACTGAGCACGCACTCGCTAGCACAACCGTTCTTCACGACCGCCGAAACTCAACTCAACAGTTTGACATATAAATCTCCAAAAAAATGCTAATCAAAAAATTAAATTGTCAAATAATATAAACATAAATTGAAATAAACCACGTTAGTGAAAATCCAAAATTTCTTGAAATGATTTGACTGTTATCAGGCAAGCAAAAAAATTGTGAGCAATGCATATATTTGAGCTCGGGGTGTCTTCGCTATACAGGAATAGGACAGTAGTAAGAGAAAACCTGATTTGCGTTTTCCACATGGTCTCTTATCTAGCTTCTAGAGCTTCGTGTGACGACCTGCGGCATGGCATTTTCGTCTTCCGCAGAACAACTACAGGACCTCTCGAAGGTCGCTTAATAGTAATAGTTTAAAGAAAAGAGAAAAGAACTCGCTCATACAGAAAGAGGCCTTTGGGTGGTGTTCAACCTCGAGCATGCTGGCGAATGAATAGTGCATACAGTAATAACCAATTAGAAACATGAATATATTATAGTATGATCAAAAATTATTTTCATCTAGTATGGATATGGAATAGTTCATAATTTATGAATACCTACCTGAAATTCGTAACAAACATTTCTTGGAACCTAAGGTTGATTAGAAAAATCAAATTTGGAAAATTCAATATGGTGGATCCAATATGGCGGCTTTAAGAAAATTTTGTCTTTCATGTATCGACCCCTTCTAAAAGATATATAAACTTGAAATTTTATTAGGAGTTAGTCCATAACAGAGTGACAGCTCTTAAAGTCAAAAATTACTATAATAGTACATGGGGGTTGAATTATAGAGGATGAAATGGAATAGGCGTCGTTGTGCAAACATTTTTTCACTTTGTGGGGAACTTTTTTCATAAGCGAAACCTATAGTTTTTAGTGACTCAATGATCTTGAGATCCAAATTCACTTCTAAAGTCAAACCCCGAGAAAGTCATGGATAAAGTTTTGGAGATATGGCTTGAATAAGACAACGTATAAAATTTTTGGTCAGACTATCGAGCGTAATTTACACACTTAAGAACAGGTACGCCGGAAGGAGAAAAGCTTATATACTAGTAAGTTATGTTACCTTCTATTGCAAAAAAATTAATTCGCTGTATCTCATAAGTAGTACGAGGTGGAGAATGATAGTGCGTACGAGTGTATGATATTTTCTACCCAATTATTGCAATATTCTTAAAATATCACAAATTGAAATGAACAGACAATGTTGGGTATTTATTTTAAGAACTATTATTATAACGTACAATTTTAAATTGCAAATTTTTACAGGTAATGGAGAACTGCAGAAATTAAAACGGAAATCAGGGCATATCTTAGGAAAATTTCGAAACGCGTTATCTTTAGAACATAACTCCAGTCGAGAAAGTATATTCAACGGCCAAATGTATCTATGCCCTAATTGTCCAAAGAGGTACAAGGTAAAGTACACACTGAAAAGACATTTGAAATTAGAATGTGGCAAAGAGCCTGCACATCGGTGTGCAACTTGTGGTCAAATGTTTGTTCATAAACATAGATTAATAAGCCACATCAGATCTTTACATATATTTAATAGCTTTAATAATAAGGAAGGCCGCCTAGGTGATTGACTGAGTTAAAAGCCAATTAGCAGCCAGATGGACATGGATTCAAATACGACCGTATCCGAGAATTTTCTCGGAATGGATTTTAAGTCATTAGTTAAGTTTGCTTAAGTTAGATTTAGGGTTGCTGAGTATGTGGTATGTTTGGATGCGGGGGGGCATAAAGTAAGTCGCGTGCGACCTATGACCTCCGTTGCACTTCCCGCACGATCTAAATGATCCCCAACACCGAGAGAGTAAGGGCAATGAATGCATGAATTAATGAACAATAAGGAAGAAAGTAAATAATATTGAATTTTAATGTTGTTGAGTTTTAATCTATCGTGTTAAACGATCACAATTTATTTCATTAAATATAGCCGTAAGGTATATGCTTTTCACTGTTTACGCAGCTAGAAAAGTTTTTGAAATATTTAGCCTTAAGGTAGAGAACACTACTAATAACTAATAATGATATAGGTTGTATTGTAATTGTTAGATAATATTCATTTGAATATATTGTATATTATTTTTCATCAAATAAATCTTTGCATTTATTCTATTAAACGAATTTCGTAATTATTTATTCAAATACATATTTAGATTGTTTCATACATATGTTGTGCTGCTCAGTTATTTGGCTAACGTTCGATATGACGTGTCTAATGTCTAAGTCGTCGCTTCTTTGATGTGCTGGCGCTATGGACACGCTCTTTTTCGGTCTTGTTGACGTCGTCAGTTTTGTACCGAATAAAATATAAGCTTTCATAAATGCAGAATACTTGAGCTTTCGTTCACATTCCTCTGATATATCGAAAAACTTAAAATTCCATTTATATCAGACACCATCAGCATAATAAACAAGAACTTTGCTTATCCCTAATGAATTAGGATAGTTGTATGTATGTATGTATTATTTTTGGGGAGACTTACGTCTAGCAAGTAGGCCTTTATAGGCCCTTTTTGCCAACCCCATGAACAAGGTCTAGGCATGCAGAGTACCAGGTACCTTTGTCCTATCTAGAATTTTGCCGAGACTAAGGAGTTCCAACCTTAGCAAGGGATCTTTTACATGCAATTAGGATAGTTAGTAATAGTTGTTGATTACGTCACATCAGATTGTGCTTTATGTTTTAGGATCTGTCCGGAAAAATGACATTATAAAACATAAATAAAATGTGAGCAAACGAAAATGAAATCAAGCTTGGCTTTGAAATATTTGTTGTATGAATAATATGTTAGTGGCACTGTAAGTCTATGTGAAATTCGAAGTTAGTAGGTTAGGTTTTGCGCCAGTCTGTGTGAAAACTGACGGAAAAACCTAACCTGATAACCTCGAATTTGAATAGACTTACAGTGCCACCAACATATTATTCATACAACAAATATTTCAAAGCCAAGCTTGATTTCGTTTTCGTTTGCTCACATGTTATAATTTAAATGACAAATGTATCTTTCTACTGAAAGCCACTTTTTATAAAGAAAAATATATGAAAATGCATAAACATTAAAACCGTGATTCTATTTCTCTTTTTATTTGTCTTACTTTACTTAACCTTAAATTATTTCAGCGTGTACTTTAACAGTCTATTCGTGTATGATTGCATGTTCAATTATTAATTTATAGTTCAGTGTGGAATACAATTGTTATCATGCAGAGTGGATCCAAATGAAAACGTAAAAGGGGAATCTAAAAATTGTGGTTGTAGTGCGAAACTTAGAATTACTTTAAAATATACAACCAAAGACACAAAAAGAAAAGGCAAACATGTAAAGGTGAGGCAATTATATGATATATGAATACAAAGAGTGCAGAAATAAACTTTATATTTTTGGCTGCAGGAAGGAATGCCTACCTTCATTGCAATTACAGAGGATCACAACCATAGTTTGATCTCTGGAGAGAGCCTAGCTTAATTATGCCCTACACTTAAGGCCCATAAGGACAGAGACTTGAACTTGTGATTACTCCTACTTGACTTTAAATCGGCAACCATCCTTACGCTTTCTAACTCTGCGGTTTGACTCAGACTACCTGCATTCCTAAGCGATAATGACCTTTCTTGGAAGAGGATTAGTTTGCCGATCAACGGAATGTTTCAAAAATAGTTTTTCTAACAATTGGCAGGCAGTGTCATGAATACGTATACAATATACATTTTCCATAGCTAAATGCAATACCAATATATTAACAAATTCATATTTTGAAACACTGAAAGATGTTTACTATTGTTTAATTATAATATAGTTTTATCTCTTGTACTCTTTTTTACGTATTATTTCTGTGTATTATTTATTGGAATAAGCCAAACCAACTAATACAATAAAATGCAGTTTCTGAAATGTTTGTAGGTACCTACGATCATTAGGACTGCATGATAATAAAGAGAAATACATATATCTTTTGGCCTAATAGTAACCGAGTTGAATTCATTTTGCATGTACTAAAATGCCGTAAGAATCGGCAATAATTTGTAAAATGATTAATCAAATAAATCACTTTTAATAAATCACTGTTAGCTCACAATAATATTGTCTGATTCATCGACTAATTATGTACTGTACCTACCGTTTTTCATTATTCTTTATTGTTCGATTTCAACATATACATGTTTATATTCAGATGCATGGTGTTTGAATTGCAAACTTAATTAAATATTCAAATTAAAGTTTTTTTGTATAGAATTTTATTTGCCTTAATTTTAGTCAATTGCGTTGGTCAGTTCTGGTAACTCGGGAAACGTCTATTTAAAATCGTTCATTTCTAAATTAAAAGCAAAGTGTCACTTTTTTCAGTGAGTGAAAAAAGTGGCAATTCACACTCTTAAATTAATTTTAAAAAGCCTACTTTTTTAAATGAAATTTAAAAAATTATATTATCTCGTGATACCATGACAAACATCGCATTTTCCAGTTGAACGTTTGGGAAATTAGAAAATAGTTATTTATAATAGACTGGCGGAACCGACAGACGTTCTCCAGCCGTTTAGGAAGAGTTCAGTGACATACACACGTACAGAAGAATTATATACAGTCGATTTTAATTTTTATTTGAGCATTTCTTGAAATAAAATGCGTATGAGGTATGACGTTATCGATGTTTTTTAAATGGCAATCTTCTTTTATATTACGGAATTTGAAAAAAATGCTCTTTTTACTTACGTTAAGCTGATTTTTTAATATAGGTCAGGTGATCAAAAATTAAGAAAAAAAATTTAATGTTGCACAATACTAAATTTAATTGCAATGATAATTTCAAAAACAACTAAATTAAATGTACAAATTGTGCACCGTTGTCTGCCTGACAGTAACTAAGGTGGCCGACATGTCTTTTATTGATTGCTGTCATCGATAAAAGCATAAAATCGTACTTCTTAAAATAAAATTTACCATTTTGCAAATTTTCTTAGTTTTTGGTCATTCGACCTATACCCAAAAATTACCTTAGCGTAAGTGAAAAAATGCGTTCTTTTAAATTACGTAATAAAAAAAGAGGGTTGCCTATTAAAAAAAACATCCATAACGTCATACCTCATACACGGGACACCCTGTATGTATGCATTTTATTTCAAAAAATGCTCAAATAAAAATAAAAATCGACGGGTCAGAGCGTTTTTTCCAAAAGTTATTCCTTGAATTTTTAACGAATTCATCCACTACTTTACGAAAGCACTGTATATAAAGATTGGGGTAGATGAACTCGGTAAAGCTCGTTGTTCCAGATTTATTTAATTTTTGTATTGATTTGATATTCTTATATTTCAATTTGACATATAAGTACCTAATGTAATTTCGTACGTCAAACGTCATTACTTTTCATATTAGTGTTATAATAAACCGTTTCTAATCCAACTCACTAATGTTAAACGGTGTGCTAATGATTACGACAAAAAAATGTAGTTTCGATTTTGTTACGTTACGTCATTGTATAATTATAACCATTAATTCTTTGTGATTAAAACAAAATAGCTGCAATTTTTAATTTAACCCACTATATAAAAAAGATATACATATATGGGAATTTGAAGTGAAGTTTAGTTCATTTTTTTTGGAGGAAAATTTGTAGAAAGTATTGCATTTCTAGAATAACAATTCTGCAACAGATTTATTGGAATGCCTCACATTATGAATTCCAATGTAATTTTCTTTAAATAGAATCTAAGTGCGATAACGGTAATGACAATTTAAGGGCTCATTATTTGATTATGAAGAAAAGTAATAAAATCATTAACCAGTTGACCAATAAGCGAAGTAATGAAAATATCTTGACTCCAGGAGATCTCGTAAAAAAAACATTAGATGCGCTTACATGCCTTGATGCAGCAAGTATGCCATCACTTTGGCGATGTTGTGATACACAAGAGGTAATTTCATTTGGCGATTAAAAACACAAAAATACTTGTATGTTATTTGTCTAAAAAAAGTGGAAATAAGCTTTTCCATCATTTTTAAACACGCCGAAAATATATTTAATATGTATATTTCGTCAGTCTCAAGCCTGAATAAAGTGCGAGGGGAATTGATGTGATTAGTTGTCAGTGAATTTTATGACCCCGCTGCAGAGTACGTAACTTTACTAATCATCCGCTGCAGTTTAAAAACGCTGCACAAATTATTTGTTGTAAATTCGATGTTTAACCAGCAATAATTTTTTGTCTTTACTCTACTATGTTTATTATACAGAAAAACAAAATTTCACCAACTTCGGCGGATATTATGACATATCTAACTTCTAAGTAAAATCAGCATTCGAAATGAAGAACGAGAGCCAAACAGCTGTAATCTGTTGCGTTTCACGGATTTCTAATCTGCTCGTTTAGCTGAGAACGCTCTAGGCTAAAATCCGCCTACCTGAGCAGAGCGCAATGGTACTGTGTTTAGTAATTTTGTTAGATTTAGATACGGTTTTTATATGATTCCGGGTTTAAATGAATGTCAAAGTATATTGTCAGTATTGATTTTGGTATTAATTGTGTTTATTCACCCTTGCACATGACTATTTTCTAAAAAGTGCCACTCTTGTAGTTAATATTTAGTCAATTAAAAAAGCACATTTTATTAATTTCTACCTGATCTACATTGTATATAAGCACAACATATTCGTAAGCCGCAAGTAATATAGTTAAGATTCATATTAATGTAGTCAGGCATCTTCCAAGTTGATTCAGACGGGCAGAAATAGCATTAAAATTTTATTAAATTTCAAATAATGTCTTCTTGTAAAATGTGTTGCCTACCCCCTGTCCTTATGAGCCTTAAAGTGAGAGATGAGTTTGACACCTATTTCTTTAGCGGATTGGGAATTTCAGAAGCTATTCAATATCATGAATTAAAATTAGAAGTGAAATATGGCGTGGGTTGCATGAGTTGGCTAATGCATTGTTAAATCCTAAATATCGAACAGTGGCTTTTTGGTACAGCAAATGGCAAACTCTTAATCTGTGACCGTGCCATAGAGAAGGTGTTTTGGAGGTACGTAAATATTGCTCTAATTTGTATTTAATTTCTAAAAGTAGTGTTCCAAAAAATATAACAAAGGCAGAAATTTATGATGAAAATGAAATAATTGTAAAATTTCAAAAGATCCATTTACTATTGTAGTAGTAGTAGCATTATTTGTTGGGAGATTCATGTCTAGCAAGTAGACCTTCATAGGTTCTTTTTGCCAACCCCGTGGACAAGGTCTAGGCATGGAGAGTACCAGGTACCTTAGCCCTACTTAGAATTTTGCTGAGACTAAGGAGCTCCAACCTTAGCAAGGGATGTTTTACATGTTACACATCGTAGTAACATGGGACCCACGGCTTTAGGCTTTACATCACTTCCGAATGATGGCATTCTGTGGAGGTTTTCATCCGCATTTTTTTATTTTTGAAAACCTCACCGGGATTCCGTAATCGGGGATGGAACCCTCGACCCTTATATCAGTAGCCAGAATGCTTACTACTGAGCTATGGAGCCCGGCTACTGTTGTACTCGTAGTAATAAAAAAAAACATGCAACGAGTGCATTTTTTACCATTTTCTTAAGATATTGTATTCACAGATAGTACTCTTGCTGTGCTTCATTAAATCATTCTGTCACATTTATGCTTACGCCTTGTAAAATTGGAGCCGTTTCTCTATGCGTCTTAATAAATAGTAAGGGGCAAACGAAAACTACTATATTTTAATTAAGGATAACGTACCCAATTCGTTTTGTGGAGAAGGATACCTTACAATTTTGTGAGATTACAGTACGATTGTTATAATTCAATAGCATTAATAGACTTTTCCTGTACACTTATGGAAGAATATTACTAACGTCGGTTTAGAAATTTTATTAACAACCGAGATAGTTCCAATCGTTTGTTTCTAAACAAACAACTGAGGAAAATTGATTATCTACAGAAAGAAGATATAAAAAAGTCGTCTCTTCTTTATGTAGTTCCAAGCTGTAAAAATAATGGAATTTACTATGATATGCACGCCTTTAGATGGCTAAACTATGCTTTAGTGCTAATATTCAACCGCTGTCGTTGTTTGGGCCCTTCTTTTCGCATCCATCAACAACCAGTCGCATTCTAATCGAAAGCGAAGAAATTATACCTCAACAAAATAATTTAGTCCCTACAAATGCCAATAATAGTGAAGTGGAAGAAAAACTTTTAGGTGTAACGGAAATGGTTACAAGTACTGAGGATTACATCAATTTTCAGAATATCGTCGATTAATTGCTCACTAAAAATAGAGACTTTGGAACCAGCACTTGAACCGTCAAAATGTTTTGCCAACGATTGAAGCAGGTGAAGACAAGTACAACTTGGGAAAGTTTTGTGTGCACTGGTGGGAGTTTATGTTCCCAGCGCTACAGGCAAAAGGCCAGCATCAACGTTCAGCCTACAGTATTAAATAGAAGGAAAGTCGGCATAAAAAGGGGAAGCAGGAAAAGGGTCTTGGGTCGTCCAACAAGTGGGGAACATGCCAAGAAATGCTTAAGAAGAAGCATAATGTATCACACAATGTGAAAAAGACTCTACCAAATGCAATGAAACATGGCTTCTAACAATAACATTTCACTCTTATATTATTAGTTTTTTGCTTTTATTTTATGTAATAAACGTATATTTGCACTTTCGCTTTTGTTGCATATTTTCCTTGGCCAGGAGCACAGGGCATCTAAAGTCGGAAAAACATAGGTGTTGTATTCGCGTTTTTTTCTGCAATTTTGAGCCTACGTAGCTGTTACATTCTGTATGTGAATTTGGCACCGATTTACATTCCGTACATAGATTTCGCACTTCTAGTCTGATTGGTTCATTCGAATCTGGCCAATGAAATTTCCCTAGTTGCCAAATACATATACGGAATGTATAAATGCATCCGAGTGTGGGGTTCGAACACACTACCTGCCGACTGCAAACGCAAACGCTTTACCAGCCGTCTACACGTTTTCAAAACAGACAACATTTTATTAAAATTATGTATTCTTGCGGTTTATTGGTTATTTCACCACCCTACAAAATTTAAAATATTAATGTTTGAACGTTGAATAATCTGTCCTCGTTATCAACGAATAAATAATATAATTAAATTAAAAATAAAAGGATAACTTAGCTTTTACTCAAGCTCAGAATGAATCAAATTCCAGTAAATTGACACCGACAGTCGAATACTTAATTTGATCTTTAAGAATCGATAACTAACTGTTATCTAAATCTACCGAAAATGAAAGGGCCATGAAATCAATGGCTGAAGGTAAGGTTCCAACTCATTACCTGCCGATTGTAAGTTCAAACTATTTACCTGTTGGGTACCTGCTATCTATATTCTATTTGCCAAAATCAGCGTTGAATACTAAAGTTCGGAAATGTTTTAAATAGTAAAAATTCTGCCGCTTAGTAAGAAGTTTGGTAATTCCCTTCGTTTATGCAAAATAAGTTAACAGCTATAGAACTGGATTAACGGGGACGCAGTAATGAAATCTCAAGACTGGGTGAAATAGCAATACTCACCAGCGAATCAAGTTGCATGGATACTGCTACTGGATCTACTTACTAATACAAATACAGTTAGGGCCGGTTGCAGAAAGCAATGTTAAGTCTGGTGTTAGCTAACGCGACGTCAAAGTGAACAAAAACGAATCAAATCTCAAATGCTTATGGTAACTAATACATTAGTAAACAAAATTTGATGCTTTCTGCAACCGGCCCTTAGTGCATTAAACAAGTTATACGGATGGGACCATAATTATACCGGGTGTCTTAAAATGAATTACATCTAGTATGCTTTGAATTTCCCATAATGCAATCTAAAATTTTACTTGAAATTGGCAATACTGTAAGTCTATGTCAAATTCGAGGTTATCAGGTTATGTTTTGCGTCAGTTTGTGTCAAAACTGACGCAAAATCTAACCTGCTAACGTCGAATTTGACATAGACTTACAGTCTTGCCAATTTTAAGTAAAGGTTTGGATTGCATTATGGGAAATTCAAAGCATACTAGATGTATTTCATTTTAAGACACCCGGTATATAACAGCAATGAGATAACATGAATAACAAAATAAAATGCTTGAATAAGAAAGAGATGGCCATACGAAAAAATTATTTTAGTAGGCATGTTTAGTTGACAAATGTCAATTAAATTAAGCGTCAAGCCTTCTCGAATATTTGCTACTATGTTTAGTTCTTTCTTACTCAAGCAATACGAGTTATTTTCTTGTTCATGTTATCTCATTGCTGTTATATACCGATGGGGCCACAATTATATATAACAGCAATGAGATAACATGAACAAGAAAATAACTGGTATTGATTGAGTAAGAAGGAGATAAACATAGTAGCAAATATTTGAGAAGGCTTGACGCTTAATTTAATTATGACATTTGTCAGCTAAACATGCCTACTAACATAATTTTTTCGTATAGCCATCTCTTTCTTACTCAAGCATTCCATTTTGTTATTCATGTTATCTCATTGCTGTTATATATAATTATGGCCCCATCCGTATAAATGTGGTCCCATCGGTATTTCAAAAGTAGGGGGCAATGATATTTTATAAATGACTGTGGTTTTAAAGTATACTTTTAGTGTTACCTACCGCAACATACCTATACATCCTCACGTTAAAAGTTCTCCAGATAAGGATTTTCAACAACCCTATTACTTAGATTTATAAATGTCATTAATATTAATTCTAGATTTAATTAGAATTCGTCGAACTCATTACACCAGGTACACGAAGTAGTCCCTTTCCTGCTTCTGGAAAATTTTGTTGGGACTCTGTGTCTCGTTACTTCTACCGCCCACCTTAAAACCCCTTAAGTTTATCGTTTCTGCAGACGTTATGGTTATCGCTTCGAACTGTGGAATCCAACTCGTTGGATATTTAGTGCAACTGTAGTCGATACTTGATGTTTTGTAAATCCAAAATCTTTGTTTGGTAAGTATTCTCTGTATACAGTCCACACATTGTCTATTTTAAATTTATTTGTCGTGCAATTAAGAATTTCAACTTCTCGTATTTGTCTATTCGTAGATTTTATTGCATTTAGACGATAATGAAGTGTCAAGTAGTAAATAATCGCTTTGTTCCTTTGGTACCAATTAAGTGGTGTAACATATTTTAATTTTAGGTACTACGCTATTTCAACCTACTAAGTCCTTTACCTGCTCTCAATGCGACAAAAAATATTCATCAAAAACTGCTTTGAATCGTCACCTGAGATACGACTGCGGTAAAGAGCCGATGTTTCGTTGTGCTCGTTGTCCATACAGGGCGCACCAAAAAGTACATGTACAACTACATTTCAGCAAGATTCACCCGCAATAGACGGGACATCTCTTTTGTAGTACTTTATATTTTGTTGTACCTATTCATTCTTTCCATATAAACTACCGCTGCTGTATTGTAATGCAAATACGAGGGTCAAACTACAATTATTGAAAATACAAAGCTACGCAGTGAAAAAACAGACATTATTATTTAGAGCAACTCTTTATCTGCCATTTGAGGTTTAGTTGTTAGGGTTGCGTTAGTCGGAACCCAAGTTTTTAATTAACCAAAGAGCATTTCAGACTCACGATTTATTATAATTTTAAAAGAGGTTTTAGCGTTTGTGAGTTCCAAGAGAATTTAGATTAAGCTTTTAGTGAACAAGCATCTTCCTTGGCTACAATCTGTCGTGGAATAAGGAATTTGAAAGTAAAAGGAATTCTGTTCAGCATCAAAAAGGAGCAGGGCGTCCTCCTACGACTGTTACCGAAAAAGACATTGCTGCTGTTAAGGAAATAATTGAAAGAAGATGATACAGTCACCTATACGGTAATAGAACATTAACTCAAGCTTTGATCTTGAGCTGTTAACACAATCACGCACGGTCACAGGCATTAAGAAAATAAATATCAATTGTTTTGTGCCGCATTGGCTCCCCGATTTCCAAAAACGTGTAACTGTTGCCATAAAACTTTATATCTCCGAAATAATGGTGAAAACACTTTTTTTCAAAATTGTAATAAGTGACTACACTTACTTGTATTCCGTTTTTCGACGTAGATACCTACCCGGCAAGGGAGTCGTGTATGGATTCGTGAAGATCCAACAGTGATCAAGAAGAAGCGAGCTATGAAATAAGTTTTATATGCGATATTCTTTAGAAGTACGGGTGTATAGTTAATGCAATTAAACTAGATAGACAACAGACAGTTATAGCTAGAGATAATTCACTTTATATATCAATTGCTAATGTCGAAATTAATATAAAAAAATCACCCTTTATAGATACATTTAGTACAAATGTATGTCACTAAAAAATTGCTAGTGTTAAAAATATTCGAAATAGGTTGTCATCGTTTGAAAGTTTGTCAGATTACAAAAATAACACGTAGAGATTATATTTCCAACAAAAGGGCTACAATAACTGTGACAAAAGATTGGGCAGCAATCTTGCTGCTCGATTTTAGGAAAATTGATATTTTGTTTATTTTAAATTTTAAGTACATGCTGCCATGTTAATAAGTTGAAAATTACCATTAGAAAACATACGTCTATACCAACAAATATCATATTTGACAATTGATATCTAAAATAAATGAACTGTATATAGCACTCTGGAAGATGTTTGTCTGAAGTGTTCAGCCGAGTTTCAGAGAAGGTGATTCTGATACATTGTGAAAATGCATCATCCTATATGGCAGCTTAATTCTCTAGTTTTTGGCTCAGAAAAATATAAAGGAAATAAAACACCCGCCGCACTCATCCGATTTAGCAATGTGCTACTTTTGGCTATATTACGGGCTAAAAAACATTTGTATTGTAGAAGGTTTTCGTTTGAAGAAGAAATTGATATCGCAGTTCACGATTATTTTGAAGGATTTCCTAAGGAAGATCATTGAATGCTTTTAAGCAGTGAAAAGGTAGAATGGTAAAATGCATTATTGCCAAAGGAAGTGACTTTGATCATATTTAAAGTAAAATCTATAAAAAAATATTAACCTTTGTTCTCTATCAATAATTGTAGGTTGACCCTCGTAAATATCAAGAACTATAGTAATTATAACTTCGTAGAATAGTATCATGAAATTGTTGAAGTGGTGTTTAAGGATCAAACAGTTATCAATGACAAGATAATTATTTGTTCATATGGCAGAATAGTAATAAACAGTATCTTCATTTTAACCTACGTTTTTAATTGTAAATATGTTTAATGTTTTGTACATGTTTAAAGTAATTATAAGTAGTACTTTTAAATAATTATTGTTTATTTAAAAGCAATTCTCTAACATTGGTAATGACATTTTTGTGGTACTTCAGATCTTTAGCAGTTACTATTTTATTTAAATTTAGATACAGGGTGTTAGAGAAGTCAATTCCATAAATTCTAGGGATGAAAGAACTCTAAGAATGGAGTCAAAAGTTCCTAAAAAATTTTTGGATTAGGTGTACAGATTCTTCACAACTCGATGTTAAAAATGTTACCCTACATTTTTTTGTACTGCTGAAATGCATATTCATACAATCCGTTTTTGGAATTTAGTGTGATGTTGTCACAAGCTGGGAGTATTTGAAAGAGTGCGAAGGTCTATGTTACGCAGGGTCGTGCATTAGAGCAACTGGCTCACAGTTTGAGCATTTACTGTAAATAATTTTCATGTTTAATGTAACAATTTCGTTTTCGTTTAATTGATTTATTAATGTTTATTTGATTCGTTAAGCGTTGAAGTCATACAGTGTATAATTGCTTAGTAACAGAAAATAATCAAAACTTAAATAATGTTAAGGGATGCTCATTATGTCAGCAGTTCCAAAAATTTTCGGCGCCGTTTTTAACATCCATTCCCGAAGAATTTCTGCGTCTAGTCAAAATAATTATGTCTCGGGACTTTTCAACTACATTTTTGTCATTCTTTTATCCCTAACATGTATGGTATTGACTTCCCTAACACTCTGTATATAGGAATTCTAATTGATATAAGTATTATAAAATATACATTTCATGTAATGCAAGGCAGAGCGTTAAGAAAGTCTACCATGTCACTCCTGAACGTGATTTAGAAACTCAAATTTTCTTTACATATTTTATTCATATACGCATAGTAATCTTGTAGTCGCAATATTTGTTTGTTGCAATGACAATTATCGCCGTTAAGTATAGTTTAACTCCTTATAGTTCTCGACACCGAAAGGTAAAACAGACTAAAGAAAATGACTGAATGAATACTTCAACATCAAAAAATTGCCTTTACCTGCTACCCATTACTTGCATTGCACTTCCGTGCCCTCGACACAAAGGCAATTTGAAACGAATTCTTCTAGCGGCAACGCTGATATGTGATATATATTGTAATGTAATGTAATGCACCACGTTGGGTGACTTTATTATTATGCAATGGCTATATAAGCTCCACTTTAAGCTAGCCCTATATTATGTCATAATACTAGCTCCTATTATTACTGCATAACATTTATCATGTATTTGATATTTTACTTAAAACTTGCCCTTTATTAATGCAATGCCCTTTCTAATTAAATAATCATTCCTTTCAAATCAAGTTCTCTTATCTCAGGTGGTTCGCCAAATCAAGATCTCTATTAATTGAATTTTAATATTACAGTTAATGCCATTTGCTGTCAAACCGATTTTCAAAACTCATCAAGCCAGGTATTGACAATTGTATATTACCTTAACACACATATTAATCATTTCACCTATGGAAGCACTATATCAAGTCCAATTTAATATTTTCTTTTACTGATTGTTATTTAAAATACTTTCATAAAATTGTTACACAAACCTTAATAACTTCTTTTGCTTTTTACTGCCAAAATCCAATCAAGAATGGATCCTGATGTCGACCGTCTGTAACACGTAGTGCTCACTCTTCAAATGGTAACGCCTATGCTGATCAGGAAACCCTAGAACTGCATCCGTCTCGTCAACAACCCCTTTTGCTCCTAGAGTCCAATCCTTCTTCCTTTCAAATGTCACCACCACACCAATTTGCTCCTGGTAAGTTCCAATATTATGATGATCCAAATCTATCCTTGATCCTTTTGCAGATAGTACGATGTCTCCAGAAAGACTCACAAAATCATCCAAATCAATCAGTTACTTGTAAGAACCTCCAATAACATCCTGCATGCACGAACAAATCCAAATATCTTCAAATAATGTAACCTTCTGTTTTCTTTATTTCCAATTAACTGTATTTGTATAATCTCTTCACCGATTATATGTCTCCATGAAGTCCAATTTATAATTTCTCCCTATCACACCACTCAGATTTGTAGTTAGACCCTTTTAATTTGTATTTACCAATAATTAGATAAAATAAGGCTTAAATTCCATGTTTTTATTCATCAAATTTGTTAATTTCAAAAATACATGTCTGTTTTTATGAGTTGTTTCAGTAACTAAGTAAACAAAATTCTTATTGCACACTTATTTATTTTAAATATCCTATTATTACATGCTATTAATTCTTATCATTCTAACAAATACATTTGTCAATTGTAACCTTGGCTTTAACTTTATTAAAATTTTCTGTAACCATTAAATTAGTATATTCAATTAATATCAAAATCTCCTCTCTCATTGTCTCAATTAAATTTATTTATAATGTTTAAAATTTAACACCCATCAAGATTTAATTATAGCAATCTTCCAAATTTATTCGTTTTAAATATTTCTTTGTTGTAATTGATTACACTGCTTCATGTATCATAACAATATTTTGCGCCGCGTTCGAATCTGGTTATGGGTGCCTCCATATAATACCAATGCTGATGTATGCATCTTATTTACGCCAAATAGTTTTAATCATTGCCATGCTCTACAAAAATGGTTCAAAATAACGACCTCTATATGAGAAGTATGGTGGTCTTGAAGAATTAAAATACTACTCCTCTGAGCTGACAATTAACAAGGGTGACATGCGGGGTGATGCAACGGTGTTGATAATGAGTGCAGTCGTAACTAGTGGTTAAGTGTAAAGACCATTCAAAAGGTCGCCCTTACCTATCAGTCAGTAAAAATATGAAAAAGAAAAGTAGGGACTAGTTTTGATTGAAATTCATGTCAAGCGTGTGGATCTAAATACTACCGATAAGCTTTACATCGAGGTGCTAATAGAAAGTTAATAAATTACAAAACATATATTTATGGTGTTTTTATTTTTATTACAGAGTTCAATATCGGTACCTTATGCAGTCGTATGCGAGACTAAATAACACATTGAGGAGGTTATGCTTTAGGACTCCACGTTTACTGCGGTTTAAACCCAAATGTCTAGCTTAAAACTAGAGGCTCTACCACCGAGCCACCTCCACTGCTCTAAAGAGGCCTAAATCCTTAGCGTGGCTTGGCGAATATTATTACATGTAAATAAAAAAGAGCTGGCTTAGTTACTAACAAGGTGTGGTGCTTTTATGGGTTCTAAAACATTCGGTTCATTGCAAGACGTGCGCTTAACTAAACATGAAAATAAAGTTGCTGTCAAACGCCTACTAAATCCGTATACTAATGGTTGTCGCTCTGTTATAGTTATTTTTCCGCCAGGTACGAGGAAAATCTTCCAATGTCCAGAATGTGCGAAGAAATATTCCGTGAAGTCTACCTTAGCACGACACAGGAAGTACGAGTGTGGAAAAGAGCCCATGTTTGGATGCCACAGTGTTCATATAGAGGTTATCAGAAGAGCCATGTGATTAAACACATGGTGGGAATTCACGGGGGTGCACGGGATCCCTCCAAACGATCATGTTATTGTATTCAAGGGGTTGAATTATTGTAAACGAAAAAATCAGAAATAAGATTACTTTTTTAAAGGAAACGATTTGGAAAATACATACATACGGTATTATATTTTACACATATATTTACTCTTGTTCTTTAATTTAAAAGTGAAAAATGGTTGGGGGTATCAGGTGTATTAATAGTAATTTATTATACAAGACGATAAAGTTAAATTTTATCCACGAGTGAATCGTTTAACGTCGAGACGAAGTCGAGACGTTAATGGTTCAAGAGTGGATAGAAATAACTTTATCGTCGTGTATAATACAATATTTTTTTCTATAGCAAGAACTTTAACAATTTCAAAAGAAAATAATGACAGTCAATCACATTTCAAAAATGTCAGTAGCGAGATTGGGTTGCTACGATAATACGAAGTTGTCATATTTAATTTAAACAAAAGTTAGAAAATTAAATTACTTTATCTATCCTTGATGTTAAAGTGCTACTTTATCTACCCTTGCTGTTAAAGTAAAACTTGACCTTTTGTTTTGAGTTGATAAAAGCACACTTTAACATGTGCTATAGAAAAAATAATTTTATATATGTAAATTTTACACATTTTGTAATTCGCAATATATTTTAGTATTAAAAAAGCTTTTGTTTGCGTATTTTATAGACTAAGAAATACATGTAGTACTTACAATTGCCTTTCAGCACGACTTTTCCATTGTTGACTCGTTTTGATTTTTATTAATCCACTCAATGAGAGATTGTTTATAAAATAAAGTAGAAGTGTGGACCCTATAAGCGCCATTTTGTTTTTAATTGACCCAATTTAAATGATCGATTAAATTTTTTGATTCAATTACACCGCGAATCAAATGCTCTATTTAATTGGCCTAGTTAAATCCGCGGATTTTAATTAGAGCATTTGATTTTACATATATGATAATTAGCCACATATGAATAACCATATATGTATTATACATATATTGCTAGTAGGGCCTCGGAACGCCCGAAAACATTACGGCGCCGACATAGTTTCACTTAGAGTATAACGCATCTCGTGCGCATGCGTGAGAATTCGAACTCCGCCTTTAGAAGCGAATTTTAAACTTGACCACTTCCCCATTGGGCGGACGACGCCGCCGCGCTTGCGCACTCTCACCATTATACATTGAAGAGTTTGTTGTCTGTCTCACTTCCTTCGTGAGTTTCCCACTCATAGCCGCTAGCAATATAGTAAGTATTACATATATGTGAATAACTATTTTAATTCCCTGAACTTCGCGGCGGCCATATTAGTTTTGATTACGTCACGTGGTGATCTGTCTGCGTCGTGCGAGAATGTCCGTCTTCCAGTCTCGCAAAAGAGAGTTTAATTCAAGTGCTATCCCTACATGTTTATATATCTATATATTTTATTTTTCTTGTGAATTATTTAAATTTCTATTCCTTTTACGTGGTTTTTGTTTTTGTATTTTCATATGTATTTTTATGTTTCATGTTATATTTTGCGAGTGTTTGATGTAATGGTAAAACCTGTTCTACTTTATGGGTTGGAATCGTGGACAGTTACAGAACTGGTAAAGCAGAAATTGCAGGTGTTTGTAAATAGGTGTTTGGTGGCCAGTCATTATTTCGAACAAAGATCTTTGGGACCGAACAAATCAGGTGGACATTAATATAGAAATTAGGAGAAAAAAATATAGATGGTTAGGGCATATGTTGAGAAAAAGTGAAACTGAAATTTGCAGAAAAGTTTTGATTGGAACCCTTAGGGTTTCAGAAGCAGAAGACGCCCGCGAAAAACGTGGAGGAGAACTGTAAAACAAGAGACAGGAAAGACTATAGCACAACTGAGCCAAATAGCAAAGGAAAATGACAACTGGAGAGAATATACGAATACCCCATGTCCCAATAGGGAATAATTGGATTACTATTATTATTATTATGTTATATTTAATAAAAGATCGAAACATCTAAATGTGTTTTATTTTGCAGTTAAATTTAAAGTGTTGCATGATTAAAAATTACCCCCCCCTCTTTTTTCTAAAATTTTTGTCTACAGTGGCTATCATTTATTTTTGAACACCGGCGCAAAACCGTCTTGTTACGCCACTGGATATGCGGTGTTTGTAATAGTCACTTACGAGAGAAATTCTCTAAATTTATTTCGGCTAGACATGGTGTAAAAGCAAAATTACATTATCTTTTGCAAAGCGAGAACAGGAGGGCAAGAGGAATTATACAAGTTATTGGAAAGGAAGGTCTGAAAAATATTAACAAAAATATAAAAATCCAGTAGTAGTTCCGTTCAAAGTAGAACTTTCCGACCTTAATGTGCAGCCCCTGTTAGACGAGGGGTATTATTTGATTACCAAGGAGAGTTCAAGAAAAATTGTAATGTGTTTGAGTATAATCATAAAACAGTTGGAATTGATTTTTTAACATGGTTAAATTCGAAAGCTAAAGTTAAAAGATACAACAAATTGGTTTGTCAAATGACAAGTCCAGGAGTTCATAATCTAAAAACCTGTTGTAGTTCTTGTAAGACTAATGTAGGAAATTTAAATAGTAATTCATTCAAGTGCTCGTCCTTATAATTATTATCTAAGATACTTAAAGGATTAAAAACGTGTGTAAAAGCCAAATTTCTAACATTAGCATGACACATTTATTACAGAAACAAAAATCGTTATATTTTACAGTTCGAAAATATAGAAGCTTGGTATGTAACCAACTTCTGGTTCGAAAAATAAATAGAAGAATCACATATAAAGTTATATATCTTATATACAGGGTGTTTCATAAATATACCGACAAACTTTTAGGGGTGGTAGGGGACATCAAAACCAATATTTTTCGCTTTATAAACATATGTCCAAAAACGCTTCATTTTCGAGATACATGGTGTTAAAATTTGTAAAAAGAATGGTTCAAATATTTTTCCTCAAAAACTAAGCAAGATACGCAAAACACTCAAGTGAGAAAAAAGTTGTGTTTTTAGGTGCTTCATCTTAAACAAGTTTTTAAAATTGCAAAAAAAACTACGGGGTGTTATTTTTTTATGCAAAAACACCAACAGATTGCCCCGTGAGCACGCCGATTGAATTACTGTATCAACTGTAATAGGTCCAAAAGATGCCCCATAAAGTTGCCAACAAACTGTGAAAATTTCATTAAAATCGGCTGAAGCGTTTTTTTTTTCTACAAACTTTAACACCCTGTATCTCGAAAACGAAGCGTTTTCGGACAAATGTTTATAAAACAAAATATGTTTTATTTGATGTCCCCTACCACCTCTAAAAGTTTGTCGGTATATTTATGGAGCACCCTGTATAAGAATAGAAGTCCTGACTCACTGACTCATCAACGCCCAGCCAAAACCCTTGGACCTAGAAAGCTGATTTTTTTCACAGAGGTTCACTTTATGATGTATACAAGGAATAAGGAAAGATATTTCGAAATTCAACCCCTAAAGGGGTAAAATGGGGGTTCCAATTTTGTATGGAAAAATAATATTAAATAGACATTTCAACTTGAAACTTTGTAGGAGCACGCCTAAAACAAATAAGCAAACACTCATTTCGTGATTTTTCGAAAATCATCCCCTTAGGGGGTGAAATGGGGTAAATAAGCCTAAAAATCGACATGGGTGTCGTTATTAAGGTTTTTTGGGACGTTGATTGCGAAAATGGCATTTCTTTTCAAATCCAAGAGGCTGGCTATCAAATTAAAACCCCATAGTAGTGAAACGGGGTCTCAGAGACAAATTATTTTCGGACAGAACAAGTTGCCGGGTCAGCTAGTTACAAGATAAAAATTAAGTTAGATAGTATTAAAACAACTCCGACTAAAAGTAAAGAAAGGAAGTTGTAGTGTGATGTACATATGTTCTAGTAACTGATTAGATAACAGAGATTACTAAATTTAAATTTATAGCTTACATTTATTATGGGCAATATCCATATGTCGAAATACTTGGAGTAAAATCTGGTGCGATACACGCACACAACTTGATTTTACAGTAATCTTATAATTAGCCAAAAATTTGATTTTAGTTTGAAAAAAATCATTTAAGCCGTTTTAAAAAAAATCGAAACAACTGAAAAATTACAAAAGTAAACACCTACTTCCGGTTATGCGATTTTCTTCAAAAGCTTGGTGTCGCATCTACATAGTACACAAAACTTATATATGAAGTTTCAACGCCATACCTCTGTTCGTTTTTCAGATATTCTGTTCACAGACATAGACGCACACACAGACAAACCAATAACAAAATATATTTTTGGGTTCAGGGGACCCTAAAACTTGAAGATCTGTTGAAAACTCAATTTCGAATTTTTGGGGTGAATCCAATACTACTTTCTTTATTGTAAAAGGAAGTAGAAAATGGGTGTAAAAGCCAAATTTCCAACATTAGCATGCAGCAACTAAAAGGAAAAATTAAGATTGCACAATGCCATCGTTTGGAGGAACTCCAGGAAGAAACAGAACTAGTCGTAACTGGAATTAAACACATTTATTACAGACACAAAAAATCGTTATATTTTACAGTTCGAAAATATAGAAGCTTTGTATGTAACCAGCTTCTGACTCGAAAAAGAAATAGAGGAAGTATTTAATAATTTCAAAACCTACACCAGAAGCACATGCCGATGTTCGGAAACATTTAGCAAGATAGAAAGAAACCGTTTAGTATGTGACATAACGCTATCATTAAATAATTCTCTCCAAATACAGGGTGTTTGTAGATCGCTAGACAGCTCGTAACTTCGTTAATAATAGAGATACCTAAAATAACGGTCTTTTGTTTTAAATGTGAGCATAAAACCTATAAATTGACGTAAACCAATTTAAGCCCTGACCTCCTATTTTTACGTAGTGATACACAACTTTGGTTTTTTAAATAGAACACCCTGTATATTTTTAGATATTTGAAATCAGCACTAAAGGTTCTTTATGCTATCATTCTTAAATTTAAATTTTGGAACTTATTATTTTTCAAAATTAAAATTTTTATTGTCAAAGTTGGCCATGAATTACTCAAAATCACTAACAATCGAACAAGAAATGCAAAATAAACTCCACTTGGCTCTAAAAATGTCTCATGACCGAATTATAGTACCAAACATACTAAAACAATTGAAAACTGTTTTTTTAATGGAACAATATGAGTTTCATTAAACAGTTGAAAACTACAATAAAAGGGCTTTCCAACGGTGTACCACATTCGCCATTTCGTTAAGAAGTAGCCTTTAAAAAATCAAAAATACTTAACACAATTTAAAAATAGATGTTACTGTTAATGAAACTCATATTATTCCATTAAAATAACATAGTTTCCAATTGTTTTAGTACGTTTGGTGCTATAATTTGGCCATGAGAAATTTTTAGAACCAAGTGGAGTTTGTTTTCCATTTCTTGTTCAATTGTTAGTGATTTTGCAAAATTCATGGTCTAGTTTGGCTAAACACTTTTTCTATTTTGAAAAATAATAACTTCCTAAATTTTAATTTAAGAATGATATCATAAAACACCTTTAGCGCTGTTTGCAAATATGTCAAAATATACAAGGTGTTTTATTTTTAAAACCAAAGTCGTATATCACTGCACAAAATTAGGAGGCCATGGCTTAAATTGGTTTAACTCAATTTGTAGATTGTGTACTGGGATTTAAAACAAAAAAAGGTTTTTTTGATATCGCTATTATTAACGAAAATATGAGCTGTCTAGCGATCTACAAACACCCTGCATATACATCTTGTACGGGACCCTTCTGTGATTTCGTTCAATTACAAAATTTACAATAAATAGCGTTTTGTCGCTAACACAAATGCATCGACATCTTTTTTTTTAATTGTTCGCCGCGGATGTACAATGCTTTCAATTTATTTAGTTTGTCACTCAACACTATTCCTAAAAAAATTATTCCTTGTGATATCGATGAACTGTTTTTAATTTGAACGACGAGTTAGCAGGACTAATTAATAGATGTATTTTTGTACTACTCTCCTTATACGAATTATTTGCAGGTAACATAGTAAATAGTTCGTAGTATCACAGTTGGAATTGATTTTTTAACATGGTTAAATACGAATTCTAGAGTTAATCGGACATATACGACTAGACTTGGATATCTTCGGGCTCAACCACGAAAAGTAGTTGAAAGTATGGCATTTGAAAGCAACACACCCCGTTTTTCTTACCTATGCGATATAAATAATGCGTCTATGTTAGATTTCCTAAGTGTGTTCGGCGATAATTTTGTTTTGTAACGACAATTATGTAAAAAACCTTTACGCACAGTACTTTATTATGTTCAACTTATTCAACGTTATTTAGTTTTTGAAATAAAATGAAAAACAAATATTTTATATTAGGATCATATATTGTTATTAATGTTTAAGTGAATAAATATTGCGATGGTATTAAGCCCTATAAAACTCAACTCTGATAGCATTGCCAAACTAATGGACATGTCACTAAAGCTCAGGGTGAGGTATTTTATATAACTGCAAGGCTAAACTTTGAATTTAATAGATTAAATGCATTGGTAAAGAAATGCCAATTAATAGCAGTATAATTAATTAAAGAACGGTTTAAGCAAAGCTCAATTCTCACAAGGATCTAAGTTGAATGTAAAATAAAATTTAAAATATGAGGTTTGTGCAAAGTAATAGCCGAACTATTAATTACAAAATGGTTTGCAAAGGCAATAAATTGAAGCGAATAATTCAAAGAAAGTTAAACAGGGTTTTAAAAGAAAGGTAAGAAAAGCTAGATAAGCTAATGAACGTTGAAGAAGGCTGAAATTAAGGCATTTGATGGAAAATTGTAAGAATCAACAAGCCAGGGTTAATAAAAATTCAAGAATAGGATACATCAGGTGAACTTAAAATTGTGTGGAATAGTAGACAGGTAAAATCAGGCGACGCCTTGGTGCAGGAAGTACTTCCATAAATTTAATCAGTGCAGTGACTTATGTGAACAGTTTAAAGCAAATTAACAAACGTGCAGTGACACAAAGACTTGATTAACTAATTATAAATGTGGACCATAATATTAAAATAAGTCTTTGTAAATAAGTTGTAGGTTTTAGGCAAATTTATATATATAAGTAAGCATTTTGAACTTCATTCACATCCGTTTTTATTTAAGATTAACACGACTCGGTCCCGCGGCCTCGTTGGAGGGCGGGCGAGGGCTAACTACTACTAATGGCGACTCTTGTTGATTTGGCCCTGGCAACTCAGTCGGCCAATGGTGTTCTCCCTGGTAGGCGGAGCAGACCTATGTGCAAGCGCGAGAGAGAAAGAGAGAGAAAACAAAAAGAATGATATTTACACAGGTTTTTAATTGTTTGAACATATATACAAAAGAGAAAAATAATAGGCTATGTATTTGATGACGCCTCGAAGCTTCTGGTGGGGTGGGGTCGCCGTGTTTCGTCCCGGGGCTCTTCCTCTCGTGGGGAGGGGCGTGCGTGCCGGGGACGGCGGAGGTTCCGGCGCTGGAGGCGGCTCGGAGGGCTAGGTCTGCGGCCTCGCCGGCTCGTCGGGCCGGATGGCTGCGGATTGGGGCGCCTGGGCGATGGTGACGGGCGGCGGCGGTGTCGGCGGTGGCTGGACGGTATGCGCGCTGGAGAGGAGCGGAGGGGCGGCCGGGGGCGGTCGCGTAGCTCCTTGGTCTGCCGCGGATCCCTCCTGTGGTAGTGGGGTGTACCCTGGACCTTGCTTCGGGCCGGCAGGGCTACTGTGGGGAGCTGGGGGCGGCGGCTCGACTCGGCGGGGGCGCAATATGCGTCCCACAAGGACTGCAGTTCCCGTGTCTCCTCGGCGCTTAGGTGCAGCTCCAACTCCACTTCCAACTTTCGGGGGTGGCGGAGGACCTGTCGCTGGCGGCGGTGCGGGCGGCGCGGTCCGGGCGGAGTCTGGTCGTACAGGGCTTCCTGTCCCGTGGGCGTGTTTCGGAGCTCCGGGGTCCGTGGGCAATACTGCGGGGATGCGATGTCCGCGCGGTGGGCGGCGGCGACGGGCGATCCTGAGTGCAGCCGCAACTGTAGACAACGGCGTGCCTTGAGGGTCAAGGGCGACTCGGGGTTGGGGGTAGGTGAGGGGCCGAACAGGCGTTGGAAGGTCTCCTGGAGTCTGTAAAAATATATGAGACTGATTAGTGCGTGGGGGGGGGGTGGCGTCCTCGGAGAGGCCGGCTGGCGGCGGCGTCCTGTGGAACGGGGAGGAAGGAACGTCCTTACTCCATGGAGGCGGTGACTCTGCAGGCGATGACGGCAGTGGTTTGGGGGGGCGGCCGGCGTGTCGGGCGGCTGGATCCGGCTTCGCTTGGGCAAATTCGGCTAAGTGCCAGGAGCTCGGCGAGCACCACTGGCGACTAAATTCGAGTCCGCGACTTTTTCTAAGTCCCAGGAGCTCGGCGAGCACCGCTGGAGACTAAGTGTCGTTGAAGCTGGAGTAATCAGGCTGGCTGGACCGAGGGCGGTGGCTGCTGGATGCTGGCTGAACTGCTGGCTGGAACTCCGTGCCCTTCTCAAGAAGCCCGGGGTTTATAAAGGTCTTGCCGGCTTTGTTTGCCGATTTCTCGCTCCCGATTGGCTGAACGGCAGTGGGGACGTTTGCAAATTTGATAGGAATTGGATTCGCGGCTTTGATCTCCGCGGCGCGAAGCGCTATCTTATCGCTGACATGGGCATTGCTTCTGTCTTCTTAAAACTTGAATTTTGAGTTCTTATTCGACATGTTTCGCCCGCATATTAACAAAGTTAGGATTGATTAAATTATTTCTATACTATAAGCCGCGCGGTTGTGACGCCGATCTTTTTAGATGCCGCGGCGTTTGCGGGCTTATCACTTTCGTAGCGAGAGGAAAGAAACAAAAATCTCTGCATTGTTTGCGCTTTCTAAAGACTTGAATTTTGCGTTCTTATTCGACGTGTGTCGCCCGCATATTAGCAAAGTTAGGAATACTTAAATTATTTTTACAATAGAAGCCGCGCGGTTTGTGATTCGCGGACTTCCTGGTACGCGGCCTTGCTGCCCCGTGCTTCCACTGTTTAGGCGATTTTTTTCGCATGCTCCGGTGATCGGTGTTTTCTTTAATTCAATCAGCCCTCGCGGCGTGGGTTTTCATTGTTCCTCGATTTGAACGCGAGTTTTTAATGCCTGGATTTTATTTCAGACTATCCGGTGCCGGTGTTTATTGATGCTCTTTGAGTTTTATTTTCTAAACTGCTTAATCCTAAAACTGTCTGTTCCTCTCGTCGCTGCAATCTTCGCAAACTTTATAGTTTTATGGTGCTGTTATTTCGGCCCTTTGCCTACTTGGAAAAAAAAATTATGCTTTCTACCGCGGGCGGCTGCGGATTATTTCATACGTGCATTGTTTATGTTCACCCTGAAACAGACCAACACCTCCATTCGCGTAATGTTGGCCCTTTTTAATTAATGCGCCAGCTTCCCTGTGTTTTTGAGCGGTTTACTGCCCCGAACACTTCCTTTGTCGCGCTGTCATCTTGTTTTGATGGGTTTATGAAGGTTATGCTCTGGGCCGTAATGCGGCAGCTCCTTGTAAATTCTTGGGGCGGCTGCCGCTATGCAGATGTTTAAACTGCGTCTTTGAATTTTGGCGATCTGGTAATGAATGCCGCGTTTTGATACTTGTTGCGTGGCGAGGGCGTAATTGAATTAAATTTTGATAATGGAGGTTCTTGCGTGCCTCCTGAATCATATCAAGATTCAAACTAGCAATTGTTTATAGCCGATATTAGGGAGAAAATTTAAAAAAATTAAATTTGACATGTTGAAAATGTACTCCAAAATAAAATTAATTTTTATATTCTCAACAAGTTATTTTTACAATAAAAATTATACGGACCGAATCAGTGCAATTTTGTGGTCGCGTGGTGCTGTTTTCATCAAATTCTAACATCATAAGTTGTAAAGTTCTCCGAAGCACGAGCACCATAATTTTACATCGGAAGCAGCCGTTGGATCTCTGCGTGGAGGCCTGCAAGCCGGGACAGCCCAGAGGGGAAGACTGCAAGAGCAGTAAGCAGCTACGTGAGGACGTGCCCGATCAGTTGCAGCTGCAGCAGGTCTACAGCAGTCCGACAACGAGATCGTCGTCGCCTCCGAGCACACAGGTACTGTCCATCCAGTGTTGCCATCTCATTTTTTAGGCGATCGGTAGATTTTTGCGCTAAATTTCGTTAGATCACAAAACTTTTCGGTAGACATAATAAAATGTGTTTTGTAGCACCTACTTACATTTTTGCAATTACCAAGTTTCAGTAAACCCGCATTTAAAAATTCACATATATTTATATTTCACTTTCTAATGAAATAAATAAAATCAAGAAAAAATCCAATTATTTTATTAAGAACTGTGGAAAAACTACAGTAATTTACTTAAAACACTATTGACTACTATTTCATATATGCAAGTATAATACATAATATATAATACATGAAAAATATTTTAAATGTTTACGTATAACATATGACTCTAAAAAATATATAATAGTTCGTATTCTATCGCTTTCGCAACTACTATCTTTGCCGCCCCTTACAGAATACATTTGTTTGGTAATTTTTGTAAGAATATCCTTATCAACAGCTAAATCGTAACACTTATCCTGTCCTATATACCTTTTTGTATGTAATAAACCGCTAATTGTTGTACTTGAAAGCCTATTTCTCGTTTTGGTTTTCATTAAATAGATATTAATTAGAATTGAAAAATATTTGTTCTAAAAAGCGCGTTGCATAAAAAAACGTCAAAATTATGGAAACATACTACCAGCGTACATAAATCAAACAAGTAGAGACACTCACTGTAGGTTCTTTTGATGTTAAAATACCGATTTGGATGACTTTGAACCTTTCGATAATACTAACAGATAGCCCCACTACTTTATCACATATGATTGGTAGCTGGTAGCAGAGCCAGTAACTGGCTCTGATTGGTCAAACTTTGTGCTGCCATCTGCTAGTCAAGCATAGAAATACCGCCCCAGTTACTGTCCCAGGCACTCTAGACAGGTTTCAACATTTGGCATGAGTGTCTCTACTTGTTTGATGTATGTACGTTGATACTACTTTTTGGTAAATAATAAAAAATCTAAAGAAGTAATTAACATTTGATATTATTTTTCCCAATTATAAATCTTTAAAGTGTTCACATAATAAAATTTGAACTTTAATATTAAAAATTTAAAAAGTAATTTTTAGCTAAACTTAAAAAATAGGTGTTTTCTGGCCTTGAGATTGTTCAGCTAGAAAAAATAACACACTCTAAAAATCTCATTGAAATCTTACTGAATTTCCGAAAAATACCACTTCGGATTTTGACAATTTCAAAAAACTCCATTTTCTAAATAAGTAAAAATCACTCGGTGTATAGGATAGGGGCTAAATAGTTTTATACAAGCACAAGTTAATGGCCCAAAAGTTTTTTTGAAAAATTACAAATAAAAATGTTTCCCATATCATGCAGACTTTTTGTGCGGATTCTGTATACCCAAAAAATAGTTGTAAGCAGTTTTTTAAAATACCATGACGTTAGTGTTGTTATGAATGCTGGCGCTTATTTTATAAATTTCCCATATTGCATCCTCAATCAAAAACTTTATGAGTGCCACAATATACAATACATCTAAGCATCTTCGTTGGATATACAAAACAAAACATTTAAGGGAATAGTTATTGCTGAACCACATTACTAAGAAATTCATTAGATTATAAAATATAGGCAGCAACAAGATCATTTATTAATTAACTTGTGTTTATGTAACTATTTTCTCGTGAACTAAAGCTTACAAATTTACAAATATAAAATAGTATGTCAGCATTTAGCACTGAAATCTAGAAGCAGGTGTATGTAAAATAATAATTCTCGTAAATTTAATATGTGATTCCTCCAATTTACCCTGGCATTATAGATTAATTTATGAATCTCTTTGCAAATTCCCATAAAAATATATGTTGTTCTTCATATTGTATACAAATAAAGAGTTGTCGATGTTTTTTTCGGTTTAAATACTACCCAAAAAGAATTTTACGTATCATTATACGGTGTAACAAAAATTCGGTAGAAATAAGGGTCGTTTCGGTAGATTGTAGATGAAATCGGTAGATTTACCGAAATATCGGTAGGGTTGGCAACATTGTGTCCATCCCTAAAATAAGCTAAGTGAGCACCGCGAAGTTTTTGCTTATACACCACGAGTCTTACCCAAGGCAATAAAAGCCATATTTATTGCCGTAAAGTGAATCTAGGCCGTAAATTAGCCCAACTTCATAATTCGGGGTTATGTGACAGTTAGATCCTGAAAAGGCGCCAGTTGAAACAATTGGTGCGTGGATCTTGGCCCCCTTTAACAAATGCTAGAAAAATAAATGATGTAAATGCCGCGAAACAGCTTAATTGCAATATTTACCGGTGGAACTGTGATAAATTCTCACTTTATTTTGATTTCACGACCGCAATTGTCAGCGGAAGCCATTTTGATTTAACGTATGACCTACTTTCGAATATTTGCTTGTGCGCATGAGTACGAAGGCGGAGTACAGATCCGTATTCAGTTAAATTAAGAATTATACATTCAGCCCAACTGAACCTAAACTAGAGAAAGGGTGATTGCTTACCGAAATTTTTGAGCTAGCCATAATAATTGTTATTACTTGCCGATAAATAAAATATCAACAGGGCATATAACCATTTATTTCAACGACTTATTAAGTTACAACTCCTTTTAATCGACTTAGAAATAAAATATTTTCGAGGTGGTTTTTAATCATTTATTCAATTACTTATATTAAATTAAAAGCTGTCATTAACCATTACAATATGTATACATAAACCATACTTTAATAAAAAATATTTTACAATATTTAACTCTTTTATTTCACATTACATTACACGATTCTAAATTTGGTCGGTATAGGGCAAACTTCTTAATTAACTGGGTTCACAAATAGCTTTTTTGTAATTGCATTCGTGAGTTTGAAAATTACTATATTATTCATTTCAAAGAATATACAGGTTATTCTAACTGATTGGCCCATTTTTAAAAATTCATATTTATTACAGTACAAATCCAAAATGAACAATCTTTATACCAACGAAAAGAGGAAGTTTCAAAGTTTTTTGTAATACATTATAAATGACAACTTACAGTAAAACGAAATGGTGGCCTATTGCCGCGCGAACTCTACCGGCCGCTTCTGGAACCATAACCGCCCGCCTTCCTCTTTTGATACGATAATGTATTAAAAAAAACTTTAAAACTTCCTCTTTTCATTGGTATAAAGATTGTTCATTTTGGATTTGTACTTTAATAAATACGAATTTTTAACAATGGGTCCATCATTTAGAATAACCCTGTATATTAAAATCAGGCAAGATTTCATAACGGTAGGCAACAATTTAAACAGCCTTCATAGAGACGGACATCGAAGAGAAAGTATTAAGCAGTCGCCGTAGACTAGTGGTTAGCGTATGAGGATAGCAATACAATGGTATCAGGTTCATACCCTGCTTCAAGCAGAAACGTTTTTTAAATAACATACGACTTTAGAACGTGCAAGATAGAACCTTACAGTTAGTACGACAAAGATAAAGAATCGCTTTGAACGAATGCAAGAGAGATAGCATAATTGTGAGAGAGAAAGTGTGTGTAGCGTGACGAATACAGAGCATCACGTGACTAATTCAAAATCCAAAAATGGCGCGAGCATCACGTGACGACGAAAATCCAAAATGGCAAAATAAAATGGCCGACGCTTCAATTAAAACAAAATGGCACTAGCAACACGTGGCGAAATCAAAATGGCCGCCGCTTCAACTAAAACAAAATGGCGCCCTAGCAGCACGTGGCGAAATCAAAATCCAAAATGGCGGACGCATCTTCCCCACGCAATTTAATTATTGTGCAATTTAATTATTATGACCTCAGGACTTAAGCAAGTGAAGGGGAGAGCTGCCCCTATTCTACTGGCAGGTACTATAAACGGCGTCACAGTAATTAAAGTGGGAGAGAACGAGTGACTCAGGAAGCAGTTTCCTTTGACTGACGTTTAATATTTTCCTAGATGAATAGATAAGTTTTAGGTTAGAATAAGCTTTTCTCATGCAATAATTGTTACTATACACTTTAAATCTTTAACTAAAATCAAGGTTCCGGGTTGTATTCACAACTGGTAAAGTTGAGTTATCAATAGACATGTGCAAATCGTTTGATATACGTTCTCTACAGTTTTCGTTTCCAAAGAGAATTACTTGAGAATTTTGCGGTGTAATTTTGAAATAGTATTGCTCAGAAATATTAGATAACCTGCTCAAATAACAACTGATTCTGTCGTTTGCAGTTTGTACATCTTCCGGGTCAAATACGTAATACAGTTGAGTATCATCAGCGTAAAGGTGATGCTGGCAGTATAGTAATGTTTTAGCGAATTCTGAAGTATATAGTACATGTAGTAATGGTGCCAAGATGGTCCCTTCTCGAATTCCGTGTTTAACTGGAAGTTCGGGTGATAATTTGTTATTATAAGAAACTTTTTATAGTTCGCCCATTAAAAAGTCTCGAAGCAGTTGGATAGCATTTGACTCTATATAGTACAGGACTGCAAGTAGCAGGTTGTGATTAAGGGCGTCAAATGCTTTGCAGTAATCTAAGAGGGCTAATACTACCATTTTTTGATTATCCAAAGCCCTTAAAATATCGTCGTCAGAGAAACTAAGCAAGGCTATATTACAGCTATGGTCCTGTCTAAAGCCAGACTGTTTATTGGGTAATAATTTATCGGTGTTGATATGTACTCTTAATTGACTTTTCAAGATTTTTTCCAATATTTTGGAAAGAGTAGGAAGTATACTTATGGGTCGAATATTTTTGTAATCAGTTGGCTGTTTGATTTTAGGCAGGAGATGCACCAAAGCTGTTTCCCAGCAGGTAGGAAATTTGTAATACAGTAGTTCATAATATAAGTGATGTAAGGTAAAAGAAATGGGCAGCTCAGGTTTAATAATTTAATATTTATATTGGCACATCCGACAGCAGTGGATTTAAATAATTTACAAATTTTAGTAACTTCCCTTTCTTCAACGAATTTAAAAGAAATTTTTCATTGGTATTCAGTTTGCTGTTATTGAGATAAAAATGTAGGAACTGAAGATCGGAAGCAGGTGGGTTTCCTGTGTTTATGAAATAGTTGTTAATATTATTTACATTGTCAAGATTTTTAGGTATTTCAGTTTTTGTGTTTGTTTGTTAAGGTTCCGTATAGGATACGCCAAAATGCTTCAGCATCGCCTGTACGCTGACAAAATTCTAAATAAGCCTTCTTTTCTCTTTTAACAGAATACGTAACTAGATTTATCAGGATCTTATACCGGTTGTCCATTCTCAAAGTCGAACATAGGGAATTAACATTAGTGCATTCACTCGTTCTTTATTGCAATAATTCGTTTTTCTGTAGATAATTTTAACAGACGTTGATAGAAAATACCTGATTTACGCCAACTAATTACCAATTTTTTTGACAAAGGCTATCGAACTTGAGAAGCAAGGCATGGCATATTTAAAAATTCTCATGTTTTAAATTAATATTTTAAAATAAAAATGGCATCTAGAATATTATTATTGGTATCACTTGATGCGCAATAATTTTGTCTTTCCATCTTTCCAGGAATCGGCAAAAACGTTCAATACAACGTTAATCGCCTATGTTCGACTTTGAGAACGGACACCCGGTATAATATTCCCAGTGGCGGCCTAGTTACCTATCGGCATCGGTATACTATTAGAAAATGAACTGTAAGTGTCATGACGCAGATGAGAATATAACTCTGTTTCATGGTGTAAATTACCGATTTAGAGTAGTCAACTTTTAAGTCATTTCAAAAGGCTTGCGGGCTACTTATATGAAGATTATTATTATTATCATGTTTTATTGTTCTCGTGGTTTTTCATGGGTTACGAATAAACGGAACGAATATATACCAAGTTCTTATTATTCAAAAAGCTTATTTGATTTATATTTATTTCATTCAAATGTTCCATGAGTGTTTTTGGAACAATACCAATTGTATTGTTACTTGGTATATTCGTACTGTTTTTCCACATGTTTTTCAGTTCTGCTGCCAGTTCTAGGTGTTTTTTAACTTTAGATTTATTATTACTGTTATTATTAGTATAGTATTTAATTTGTCTTTATTTTTAGACATACCTGTATCTTCCGGCATCACCAATGACTTCGTATGTGGACGATGCAAAAAAACATTCAAAAGTAAACGCAATTTGCAACATCATCTTTCTAACGTGTGTGGAGTTGAGCCGAAATTTTTCTGTCACATGTGCAACTATAAATCAAAGTACAAAGCCTCGGTTAACCTTCATATAGCTATGAAGCACCGATAGTTATTGTGCTATTAACGCCGCAGACCTTATTGTATTTAGAAATATCACGTTTAACACATCCATAGTGGTTAAAATATAAAAAACATTTTATTACTCGACTTCATAAGCAGACATAAAATATTTGGGTAATTGTGATAGAAAGTGCGATCATTAGTAAAATCTACCAAGGACAAAAACCCAATAAATGTAAAATGTATTTTTTTTTCTGAAACCCAACATATCTAGATGTCCTTACAAATTACTGTTCATTTTAGGTATTAGATTAAAACAATATTGAGAAATAGTTATAGTAAAGTTTTTTTTTAAATTATACCTGTGTAAACTATAATAAATTATATGTAGTACTTATACAGATATTTTAATTTTACTTTATACCTATTATAAATCAAGCAGTTTCATTAAGTTCATGTATACTCTTTTTCCTTCTAAGCTATGTGGTGGTTAGAATCAATCATTTAAAACAAAAATTATTGATTCTAATGTTTGCCGCTTTGGCGAAAGCAATGATTTTAATCGCGTTTTTTTTTATTTCGCGTTACTCAAAAATTGTCGTGATTAATTTATTGTAGCATGTATTGCCGCAACTGGAACTATAATTTCCTTAAAATATGAATTATGTCTTAAGCTCTAAATTGATTCTTATTGAGAAAAACATGCATTTTAAAAGACTGAAAATTAACAGTATAGTTATTTGTTTATCGTTTAAAGACGTTGTAAAATTATTTTAGTTTTTTTTTTCTTTTCATTTAGTGTAAATAGTTGGAATCCAAGTAAATCTAAGCCATGTAATTAAAAAACTTATAATACTAAGAAATAATGGTGCAGGTGAAAAGATTTGGTGTGATGCACGCACACAACTTCCTTTTACAGTGATCTTATAAATAGTCAAAAAATTGTTTTTAGCTTACATTATTACTACATTATATCAAAAATCCAAAATTAAAACAAAAAAAAGAATATGAAACCTATTTTAGAGGTATTAAACTGGAAAATCACCTATCTCGCATCAATACACGTTAGATACGTTTATGAGAAAGTCGAAAAAACTGAAAAATTACAAACACCATATTTCCTTTTCTGAGATTTTCTTCAAAAGCTTCCTGTCGCATCTCGATAGTACACAAAACTTATATCAGAAGTGTCAACGTCATATCTCTTTTCGTTTTTGAGATATTCCGTTCACACACAAATACACAGGCAGACAGCCGAATGAACCAAAACATGTTTTTTGAGTTCAGGGGACTCTAAAACGTGAAGATCTGTTGAAAACTCAACTTTGAATTATTGGTGCGAATCCAATACTTCCTTTATTGTAAAAGCATTAGTAAAAGCTTTATTGTACGACACGCTGACAGATGTGTACGGTAACGGAAAAGTGTCTAGTCATATGAATTTTCTAGTTATTCTACTTTACTTAAGCAATTCTCATGATTCCAATTTTAAAGATATGTATTTTCCAGGTTTCAGTGCAACAAAAAAACATGACGTTGCCCAAACGTGTCCCAAATGCAAGAAGATTTACAAAAATAACAATTCTTTGAGAACTCATTTGTGGTTCGATTGTGGGAAAGATAACAAATACCGTTGCGATATCTGTCCTTACAGCTGTAAACGAAAATCTAATCTTATACGTCATGTCACTATTAAACATACTTAAATATAGCATGTTAAGGATGTTAATATCATTACCAATAAACCTAAAAATTTAAATTCAAAATTGCTGTAGAGTTACTTATTTCAAAATGGTAATAAAATATTGAAAATGTAACAGTATGGTTACTAATAATCAGTTAATTTTTAGTCACTCTTGCAGAAAAAATGCAGCTGCTGCAACAACCAATTCTTACGCTGAGTGGTTAAAAATTCTGACTACTGACTCAAAGGTCGCGAGTTCAGCTCCTAATCCCGGTGAAGCTTTTGAACATTAAAAATGGATCAAAACTTCGACAGAATGCCATATTTCAGAAAAGATGTAAGTCCATAGGGTATTAGAGATATTAGAATTGTACTTTGTGTTTACTTATTGTAAATAGTAATGGTGAATGCGTGGATAGAAACAGCGCAGTAATAGAGTAACAGTAAAATGTTTTCTATTCGGGTACTAAGTGTTATCGTTATATTCGGTAAGATTTAATTTCCATACATACAGCAAAAAATTAGGTCATTTATGTATGTCAAGACCTAAAAAAATCTTACACGTCATATTACTACCCGGCATGGATAATGTACAGTAGGATGGCAAAGTGTGTTGTAATATTATTCAATAGTCTACACTTCTCAACTTCACACCCTTGCATCTTCGCTATTGATTTTCTGATCGATTTAAAATTTTAGTCATTTATTCTGCTTTCGGAAGGGCTATAGTTTCACATTTTAAATAATTTTACTGTGGTAGCCTAATGTAATCAAATATAACTGTTAATTCAGTTTTATGGGCTGTCAATTAAGGGTCCTGTAAATTTTATAAAAAGTTAAATACTAGTTGGAATACACCTAACCGCTCCTGAAAAAGTAGAAACAGTGCCTTTAGTTAGTAAAAAATAAATAACTTTTTGAAAGTTATGTGGATTTTGACTATTTTTGTGCTTCAAAGCAACTTTTGATAATATATGTTTGCGATAAAATTAAGCATCTAATGATTTAAATTTTTTTATCGCAGCAGGCTAGTGATTTGTAAATAGCATTTTTCGACTATCACTATATAAAATGAATAACAAATTTCGCATAGCAACGAAATGTGATGAAACGACTGTGTGTTAAATTTTGCACATACTAGACCATACAAAAAAGTTTGTGCTCCAATGTCAAAACTGTAGGAGAACGTTTTCAAGAGGAACAAACTGAAAATCTGGGCGAACAAAAAATCCATAGTATTAGTCAACAGATCAGAACCGAAAATTCAAATTCCCCCTATCCAACTACACAATTGATGAAATTTTACAATTAATTACCTTTTTAAAAAGTAAATTTATAATAATACATTTGTTATAGTTTCTAAAACTTAATAAATGAATATATTGTAATTAATTGCTCTACTTTCCTGTTTAAAATAAAAGCAATGATTACAATAAAGTGGTCGTCGGGAAAGTACAGTGTAAAACACGCGCTGAAAGAATATTTCACACTCGTGTGATTGTGCCACTTGTACAGGGTCCGGCAACATAACTTCCTTTTTTCAAAACGCAATAAAACTCATTTTGTAAATCAGATTTTTTTATTTTTTTTTTATAATGTAAGTAGATATCTAAAGTTTTGTTTTACATAGTTTTAAAAATCATATCAGGTAGGTGACACCCCCCACTGCCCATACACTGAATAAGCCGATTTATGGCGTTTCTCATGACCCTTACCAGCATACCAACGGGTATGTTGGAAATTTCTGCCCGGATGTTGGTTTTTAGGTCTTGTAGGGTCCTTGAACGGTTGACATAAACGCGGGATTTTAAAAAACTCCACAAACAAAAATCGCGTTGGGACAAATCGGGGGAGAGGGCTGGCCACTCCAAATCGCCTCTTATTGAGATGAGCCTCTCAAGTGATCTGGTGGGCCGAGGGACTCTAGTTCTTCGTCTTGTCACACTCCCGGTTTGTCTGAACGTAGTGACCCATGTAATAATTGATTTCCATAGGGCCCAACGGGGCTACATTGAAGCGATTTCGGTAGCTGCGCTGGGTTGCGACTACAGAACATCCGTTCGAAAAGTAGACCTCGACGGCAAACGCACGCTCCTCACTGTTCCAACGCATGATGACGACTGACATAAAAGGAAACAAAACTTTAGAACCACGACTGTCAAAGGGGTACACAGGATGTTGCATCTTGAATACTCGAGAGGCGGTTTAAATCGATTACTATTGCACCTATCCCTCCACAAATCAAGATTTTCAACACGTTACATACAACACTGGCTAAACGATGTAAACAAAAATAAATCACCAAGATTGTTCGAATTTCAAGCTATTAAAACCTTACCACAGGTAATCTTCTAAATTGATATGTTATCTATAATAGAATATAAAAAAATGCCTTTTCCTTCCAGCGTTTCAAGATTAAACACAACAACCTTGACCCAATTAAGCTCCTATTACGATACAATGTACATTTTTTCTAATTTATACTCCTAATTACTATGGAGTTATTTCATAATCTCATATCCAGAATTTAACAATTTTTACCTTAATAACTTTCTAAGTTTTAATGACATGAAGTACTCTCCTCTTTATAGTCAATTCGTGTAGCAGACATGTGATAATATTAAATTAATTTTAATTATTTATTCCACAGTTTTCAAAATGTGATTATGTCAATACCCTTCTTATTTGAACTTTTTTCTTTATTTAATACATAAAACTTTCCTAACCTCTTTTGTTATACGACAAATTCAATAATTAATAAACAAAAGTTTTAATGGTTTAACCTACAACGAGGAAAGAAAGTTTTTTCACCCCTACATTAACATGCTTTCTTAATTCTAAGTTTTTACATGTAAAATTTCAAATCATCAAAGAAATGTCCTTTTATGATGTTTTAAAAAATTGTCTTAAGAAGCTGCTTTAAAGCAGCGAAACGTAACATATTAAAATGTACTTTTGTATACTTGACTAATGCTTGACTTTATTTATCTTATAACTAATCAAGCTGCTTTTCAAATATATTTTTAGCTGATTGTCTCCTAACTTGTTTATTATACTATTGCAACATGGCTTCCAAGCTTTTTTTATTATTCCTTAAACGGCAGGTACCATAACATAATGTCATCGTACTTTGGTGCTTTTCTGATACCAAACTCACATCTAAACTCTCTTGGAACACACTTAACATTTTGAAATGGTTGATACCACAAAACACACTGAACACGCTGCTGGATAGTAGATGCAATTCTCTTGACTTTTTCACAACGTTGGGGATGCATTGGCTCAGCTAAATAGATCTCGTAAAACTCCTGTCTTTTGTGCATATAATTATCATGACATTATCTCTGAATACATCTTAAATCTGAAGCTACTTAAATTTTATATTATCTCTAATCGTACGGTACCCTTGCTATATAAAAAAAAAGCCAAGCAACTTCACTATTAAGAATTTCAACCGTGGGTCATAGAATCTAAAAAACTCAACAGGTTGTCTTATTAATACATGTGAACAAATAATAAAGATATTGTCAATTAAAACTTAAGGGGCGCACCAGCTTTATTAAATAAGTGATGTACATCCTATTAGAATAATGCAACGCTCTGCACCAGCACATTCAGGCAAACCTCGGAGACGAATGCCTACCCACACGCCGCATTGGTTATTATACCCCAATATTGTTTCCACACTTTAGGCAGCCCGTCTCGCAGACTGTTCCGCTATGATTTACTTAACGTATGCCACGATTTAGTACATCTTCTCTCAGTTTTCATATTAACTGTTAATATGTCATTTACTAATTTTTAATTAAGAGAAGACATACGGTGTTCAAGTCTTGACCCACGCCAAACGGTTTTATTAATGAACACCCATTAGAATTTTCTAAAATCTAGAATTTACAAATAAATGTGCTCTAAATATTACATGTTAATTTACCGATGGAAGTATTTAAAAATGTAGAGGGAAGTTTTAATTATTTGTTAATTTTCTGTTCTCGCAGTGTGGAGGTGGTTATTCGCTACTGTGGTCTGTATCATTATCTATTTTTTAAATTTTAATTACAAAATTGTATAATTTCTTTGTTAACTACTTCAATTTTTTCCATTAAGAATGTTTTCTATTCTACACGTCTATCAAAGATACGATTTTTTCTCGTTGATTAAAGCATCGAAGGCAACATTTTAGACGTAAATTTCTTCTCAGACAAGTTATAGTTTCATTTACCTGGTTATATGAATTCATAAAATTGCTGTATGGGTGATTATGAGTGAGCAACATTTATTTGGCCCTATTTTTTTCAATTATAAACCAAACTACGAAAATATATCCAGAAGTAATTCTTTAACCTTACATTGATGAATTGCACGATAATGAACCCATAACCGAATGCCTTCAGCAAGATAGTATAATTGTTAGCAGCAATACTCAAAACAAATTTCCTCCATGGTTAGCGATGTGCAATTTGGTTTATATAATAAATAATTCAAACACCTAGAAGAACTGGTGCAAAATATAAGAGCTTGTGCTTTTGAACCGCATAAAACGAAGAGCTAGAGAGTGGTTGGTCCTTTTTACATTTTATAAAAAATGTATTTTACATTTACCTAAATTTGAATGCCCTTCTCATCATATTTGACTGTCACATTGTTTCAATGTTCTACTAACTACAATATTATTTCAGATTCAAGCTTATATTCTGCTTATGCATTTAAATGCAATCAAGAAGTTGCTGTGAGAAATTACGCGTGTCCAAAATGTGGAAAAACCTATACTTTAAAGGGAAATATGATGCGACATGTGAAGAATGAATGTAACGTTCGACCGAAATTCGAATGTATGCAATGTAGAAGACGGTTCACGTATAGGTTTAACTTGCAGCGTCATTTTTTCAGTGGCGTTTGTAATAATGCAATGTCTTAAATAAAAAGTTAAAACTCGGACTGGATATAGTTTTTCATTATTGTAACTTCAAAATAAATATTCTAGTATTATATTAGCTAAGAATTTTAGAGATTAATTAGAATATGCAACTAAGCTCTGTAGTTCTTAGGTATTATTAGGTATAGAATAAAGTCTCTGTGCGTCTAATGTGTTGCGTTTAATTTGTCTGGAAATTTTTGTTTATCTACATATTTATTGTTATATCCATATATGTATATTTAACTCTTTTCAAATATACGAGTACTACTCCATTTTTTTCCTACGAAATAAATGTGAAACCCGAATTAAGATTTTTGTGAGCTATCAATTAAGCGTCCTGTAGATTTAATAACAGGTTAAATAATAGTTTTAATATACATAACCGCTGCTTTAAAAGTAGAAACAGTTAGTGAAAAACAATAACTTTTCGAAAAAATTGTTACATTTGAAATTTTCAGTAAGACATATTGTGAGAAGTTTTGCCTAACCTTAGAGTTTACTTTGTTTGCGATGGTGTATGGAAGGTTGCATATCCTATTTGTGAAACGTTCGGAATTTTGCAGTTGGCTATGATTTGAGATAAGAGGATTTTTAGAAAACAATTGCCTGTTTCCTGTTTCCGGTTTTTGGGTGGCTCTTCTGACAGCATCTGAGGGAAAAATAAGGTCCTGAGTTTTGTACTATGGCCATCATATTTGGATATGGAATAATATTTCCCGTTGAAGTGTTTTTGGCGTGATACTTTATTTGAGGAACCTTGTGGGTTTGAAATTCTGGAATTATTCCAAGTGACATCCGCCAGTTCGCAATCATTACAGAGCATATGCTGCCACACAAGAATATTCCGTCCAACAAAAAACCTGAGGTAAACTAAATGCCTTCCGAAGCCTCTATGCTCCTATAAATATTCACTGTAACGAAGACCTTGGGTTACATTGTGGAGAAAAATTGGATACTAACTTGAGATGCGAAGCCACTACCTACCACGTTCAGCTTAACCTAGTTCCTAGGTGATTTTATAGGGGCAAGTAATTTACATCCCGTCAACCCATGATGATCGGCCGCAGCACCAGGGCTGCGTCGAGTTCGCCTGGAGCTCTCCTTCTTCGAGGACAGACATTCCGAGCTGTCGTTGGACGCTTCTACACTCTTCGGAAGCTGGTAAACCATGGTGGGGAATTCTCTGGACCCGCCGTTCTTGCCGTAAGCTGCCTGTGGTTGGGCCACCGATTCGCAACGCTCGTTCTCACATGCTGGGACCAGCCGTCATTTAACAACGTATCGGGTCAGATCTAATTTTATTCTGCCGCAATCTGCCGAAGGTGTATGTCGTTATTTGGCTACTCTGCTTGATGTAATCGTGTGAGCCTACCTGCCCCAATAACTGAGCGTACGAGTGGTTTCATTGTTATTGAGGCTATGAAATAAGTTTTTGCTGTCAAATCATTTTGTAGCCTGAAATCATACCATGTACTGTATGTAGATTAGCATAATTATTGTAGCCACCTAAATTTCAGTTGTTGCATTGCGAATTCATAACGTAATTACCACTTTTGAAATACCAATTTAACTTTTGGAAAAGTAAACAAGCTATGTTTTGAGTTCCAGTTGCCGTATTTCGGTCAACCTTTTGCTTGCGTTGAATTTGAACTAAGTCGAATTTTAGCGACCTCATGTTGACTTAATGTTGGGAATGATTCCCAAGCAGATTTATTAAATAACACAAATTATATATGATTTTCCTTGAAACTCACGCTCTGGATTTAAAGGCATTTAATCTCCGTCAGGCGTTTGCAAATCGAAAACTTTGAAGGGTAAATTAGTTTATTTTTACCTGAAAAATAGAGATTCAGGTAATTTACTTGCGTTTTATGTTTTTGTTCTCTTTCAGGGTGCTATCTTCGCTGATGGATTATCGCAAGGATTCTTTGCCAACAGATTGTGCTTCAAAGCAATTGACGGATTCCTCGGCAACAAAGCCGGTGGATAGTGAAACAAGATTATCTATAGCAGCAAACGGGACGTGCTGTTGGAGCCATGATTCAACTTTTCGACAATCAGTCTCGTCTCTGAAGATTCTAGTCTGTCTGATTTCCACATGTTCGCTGGTAGTTGGTGTGATTCCACTATAATTTTCCATATCTTCACACAGATAATGACCAATTGGCAGTTCAAGAATTCATTTGTTTAGAACGGTTTCCGGGAAAGTTCTTTCATGGGGTGATATTTTGAGATGGAGCGCCCTCTTGCGCCCTGGGAACTCTTTTGTTTCTTAAATGTCTCTACCCAATACGCATTATCCCCGAATAGCAAAACTTTATGTTTTAATATTTCTATTCGTCAATCTTAGGTCTAATATGACACCTTTAGTAGATTACTAATTACTATGATTAGTAAACATTTAGTAGAGCTTGAATTATTTATACAACAGTAGTATTAAAGGAAGCTCATAATACAGCATCCATGAGTAAATTTAGAAAACTCACTGTGTATTACATGTTAATTTGTAGATCTAAGTATTTACGAATTTAGAAGTGACATTTAAATATTAGTTAATTTTCAGTTCTCACAGTGTGGACGTTGTCACCCGCCTCTGCTGCTTATGGCATTCTCTAGATTTTTGTTAAATTTAAATTACACAAATTTTGTTTAATACAAAATTGTATATTTCCTTTGTTAATCACTTGACATTTAATTTTTTTTCGTTTAACGTTTTTTTCTATCCTACACAGGTCGATTATAATGAACCTTTCAGCAATATCATGAATTCGATAAGATACTTTCTCGTTAATTAATAACATCGAAGGTGATATCTTAGACAGACATTTCTTTTCAGACGAGTTGTGGTTTTACTTACCCGGTTATGTGATATCGCAACATATGAAAATCCATACTTTCTACCAGGGATACACTGACACAATTTTGGGGCTCTGAAACTTGTATTGGTGCTTTTTAAAACTACCTGATTTTATTATTCAATTTAATTTAATTTAGCTTTGTTTATAACTAACTACCTCGGCTGCTAGCTCACTTTCGGCATCTCAGACCACACTCAGGGCGATTCAGAGTACTGTAATGGGGTGACCGGAGACAGTAATACATAAAAAGCTTTTACGCATAAAAATGTACCTATTATCGCATATATATTACTAAATCGACCTTAATTCCCTAATCGTTAGCTGATATTAGGGAGTTTTTGCAATTGCGTTCTGCTAACATAGAGGCCCGCTAAAGCTTATGTTACCTACCGACGTCAACAATACAGCCAATCAAAATCAAATTTTTCGATTTTAGCGTAACGCTATCGTAACGCTAATTGACGTGAGGGCGTGCAAAAACTCCCTATTATACTAATCTACTTAATTAAGGATTAGTAATCTACGTATATGTTATATTAGTTTTTATAATATAGGCACTAACCACTGGTATTGTCCATTTAGCTCGTTCACGGTGGCGTTGCTAAAATTTCAAAGGTTTGGCTCTGGCGATGATGGCCGGAACATGTGTGGATTTGGCGGTCGCGTCCATCCTTGCCGTCTTTGCACGTTTTTGCCAATTAGTTTCTTGGACCAAAACGGGCTGTCGTCACTGCTCCAACTTTTCCACCTTCGCACACTTGTTTCGTTTCCCCTCACGTCGAAACGAAGGATCGCGCCAGGTGAACAAAATAACGCTCACACCTCACAAGGGATGCCAGCCTCAGCCCTCTGACCTCTCATCTCTGCTGCTTTCACTCTTGTCCTCTGCACACCCGAAGTCCGACCAGCGCACAATTCAAAGTCACCGCGCTACGCGCACGCACTCATGACTTAAATATTAAAATACAACAGGCACAAAAATATTGTAGCGATATTTGGTGAAGCGTACCCATTACAACCTTAAGAGTAGTAGGGCACTTATTACTGAAAAGCTGTCCACACCCCAAATACTTCTGCAATGCTACACAAACTTGGGAGAGATCGTTCTCGGGACACGTAACTTATCTTACTTAAAGTAGTTAAACTATTTTTTTTTTTAGTTTATTTTATGTCAGTTCAACAAAGTACATTGTTATTCATAGCATTGTTAAAGTTACACGTAATTTAGAGAATGGCGTATTATGATGACACTTAACACATCAAATCAAGTTCGAATAGATTCACATATATTGTTCATGGGGTTAGATGTCTTCTTCGTCGGCGGAGGTGGTAGCGTAAATGTCCCGAGGAAGCTTACGCTGTAGTCTTCTGTGGATATTTTTTTGGCCTAGCCTATAATGAGCAGCCTCTTCGCAGTTGTTTATTGTTTGTAAGAATTTTTTGGTAGTTTTCTTAAGATAGTCAAGGATTGTTGGCATTTTCAGTTCTTCATGAAGTTGTTCATTTCTTATGAACCAAGGCGAATCTACTGCTATTCGCAGTATTTTGTTTTGTAATCTTTGTATCTTGGTGATGTTTGTTTTCGATGCATTGCTCCAGATGACACAGGCATACATTGCTAAGGGACGAATTAGCAACTTGTAAATTAGTAGTGAGCAGTCAATTTTGATTGTAGATTTTCGGTTGATTATTGGTTATAGTTTTCCCAACCTCGCATTGCTTCTGGTTTATATGGTACTTCCAAGTTAAGCGCGTATCTAAGTGGACGCCCAAATATTTAACTGCTTTATCGCTCCACTCAATGCGAGTATTGTTAATTATTAGTTGGTCAGGGCTTCTTATCCTTTTAAGGGAGAATATTTGGCTTCACACTTCATATGGTTGAGTGTTATGTTCCATTCTGTTAGCCATCTGCTTATTTCGTTGACAGCCAGTTGTAGATGAGCTATAGCCTCTGTAAGATTAAAGCTTTGCGATATAATCACCGTATCGTCTGCGTACATTGCTAAGGTTTTATTAGTTAGTGGAATGTCTTTAACAAATATGTTAAACAACACTGGTCCTAAAACGCTTCCCTGTGGAACACCAGCCTTAATAGTTTTGCTACTGGAGGTAGTTGAATTGATACGCACTACAAAAGTTCTATTCTCTAGAAATGAGCAGATTACTGGTTTTAGATAGTTTGATATTTGCAGTTGGATGAGTTTGTACTTAAGGCCTTCCAGCCATACTCTATCGAATGCTTTAGCGATATCAAGAAACACAGAAGTCGTGTATTGTTTATTCTCGTATCCTGTTTCGATTAGCTCCACTATTCTTTGCAGCTGATGGCAGGTAGAGTGTCCGCTCTTGAATCCAAACTGGAACTTCGGAAGCACCTGTAAGGCTTGTATTTGATCACTCAGTCTGGTATAAATTATTCGCTCCAATATTTTCGAAAGAGTGTTCAATAGGCTTATCGGTCGGTAGTTATTTATGTTTTTATTGTCCTTGCCTGGCTTAGAGAAAACGACTATAACTGCTTGCTTCCACGCTTTCGGGAAATAACCATTTCTTAAGCAAGCGTTGAAAAGTGTTGCTAAGTATGTGAGGGGTTTTTTGTGAGGTCTTTTAGCACTGTATTCGTAATAAGGTCGTTGCCTGGCAATTTTTTCTTGGGTAAGGCATTTATAATTGTTGTCAATTCGTACGGAGAAGTTGGTTGAATTTGGTCTGGAATGGGTAAGTGCGTTTCGATGTAGTTTACTACTGTGTGTGCAATGTTGCTGCCGCTTGTAGGAGTGAACACTTGTGCCAGGTGGTTGGCAAATATTGTTGCCTTTTCTGCATCCGTGTTGTACGTTAAGCTGTTTACTGTTATTGGTGGTATATCTTGGGGTTCCCTCAGCACTCTTCTGGTAGCCTTCCACATTCCTGGATGTCCGGGGTCTAGGTCCTCGATATATCTTTGATAGAGATGCATTTTATATTTGTCAAGTTCGTTTCGTATTCGACGAGTGAGGTGATTGAGAGCATTTTTAGTAGCTGGATTTCTAGTTCTGTGCCATTCTCGTCGGATTTTGCTGTTTTGTTTGATTAGTTCGACTATGTAATTTGGAGGAATATTGTACGACGCCGCTCTCTTCCTTTGGGCTGGCTGCGTTGAGAGTCGGATGCTATTTTGTATTATTTTAGTGTATCCATCTACTGCTTGGTCTATGTCTTCCGTAATTTCTAGGCTCAAAGGGTGCTTGATAGTTTGGTCAAGGGTGGCTTGAAATTTTTCCCAGTTAATAACACCATTTATTAGTTTTATGTTATACGATTTTAGTTGTGAAGCACTTAAAAATATTATTAGCACCGGTAGGTGATCACTGTCCAGCTCTTCAACAGGTGTTTGATGAATTTGTTTCCTGAAGTTTTTCTGCAGGATTATGTGGAGGATGTCTGGCTGATGGTCAATGCGATAAGGAAAGTAGGTAAATTTAGCAGGATAATTGTATGTTGTCGAGTAGTTATTTAGTAATATTCCTGCTGGATTCGTGGCTCGACAACCCCAGCTGTCGTTCTTACAATTTAGGTCCCCTATGACCGGAACGGGTTCACTGGAGTTTAGAAGAGCCCGTATGTCTGTTTCTATAAGCCTTTGATTCGGCTGTTTGTATGCGCTCACTATGTTTACGTGACTATCATCGCTCAATGTGATCCTTACTGCTATTGTTTCCATTCTCGTTCCCGATGGTGGTAATGGGTGATGATTAATTTTCCGCTTGATTAGTAAGGCAACTCCTCCTGAGGCTTTTTCCGCAATTCGATCGTTTCTATAAACGACGTACCCAGGTATTTTTAAATTGTCGGTCGTAGTAAGATGGGTCTCAGTTATGCAAGCAATGTCAACATTACATCTGGCTAAAAAAGCTATAAAATTTGAACGCTGTTTCTTGATACCGTTGGAATTCCAATTTAGGAATGTTAAATTTTCTGAAAGTTTATGGGCCATTAAGAATGTTAGGAAGAACTTGGCTAAGGAGGAAAGTTTTAATTTGGGGAAGAAAGGGAGTTATGAAATCAATAAAAAAATTTATAAGGGAGTTTATTATAGGGGAGTCCGTAGGATTTGTTGTAAAAGTAGTTAAATGTATTAACTAAATTATATTTTTCTGCTTCTTGGACTTCCTGTAATGTATCTTATTCTGGACGTTCTAAATACGCTCGCTCGAGAAGGACATAATCTATCAATGATTTCTCCACCTTTTTGTATGGAACATTAATGCAAAAAACTGAAGAGCTTTTGGCAGAGTTTTGTCGTTTTTTTCTTTGTCCCTATTATTCTATGTGATTTGAGTTACCTGTAATAGATATGATTCGTGTACTATCAAAAAATGCGGATGCAAATTACTATCTCCTCTCACTTTTATATTTGAGTTGCCACATTATCGACGCCGCCTGCTTCATTGGTATTTTCCGCTAATGGTATGGATAAATCGCCAGCTCGATTTTAATCGGATTTTATCGGTCTAGGCTTCGCAATTCTTAGTTTCCGTCTTCTTTGCAAATTATCTTTAGCTCAAGTAGTTGCACACATGACGCGATCATGTATATAACATAATATGATAACGGCCGTATCTTTAAAGCACCATTCAACAGATTAAAAAGACTAAACTTTGTCTTAAGGATAGGGCGTCGCAGTGCATGGAAGAAATCTCTCCACGCCAACAGTGTGCCGAAGTACCGACTAATTTTGTTTTATATTATGAAATACAAACAAGCATGTCGAAAAAGAGATATGGATATAGATATTTATATTTTCGGGACCAAAAGAAAGATTATATACCTATTACTTCCTTTTACTATAAAGGAAGTATTGGATTCACCCCAAAAATTCGAAATTGAGTTTTCAACGGATCTTCACGTTTTAGAGTCCCCTGATCCCAAAAAACATATTTTTTTTCATTGGTCTGTGTGTCTGTCTGTCTGTCTGTGTGTCTGTCTGTCTGTGTGTCTGTCTGTGTGTCTGTCTGTGAACAGAATATCTCAAAAACGAAAAGAGGTATGGCGTTGAAACTTCATATATAAGTTTTGTGTACTATGTAGATGAGACAGCAAGCTTTTGAAGAAAATCACATAACCGGAAGTAGGTGTTTACTCTTGTAATTTTTCAGTTTTTTTCGATTTTTTCAAAAACGGCTCCAACGATTTTTTTTAAACTTTACATTTTTCTTACATTTTTAATGTGTATTGATGTGAGATAAGTGATTTTCCAGTTGAATACTTCTAAAGTGGGTTTCTTTTGTTTTTTTTTCTATTTTTTTTATTAACTCCTATTTTAAATAAAACACCCGGTATATTATTACAGTTTTGAATTCACCTTAAAATTCTAGAGAAAATTTGTCTCTTTAACTAACACTCGATTTTGTACCGTTTTTGTAGAATTTGTAATTTTTGAAAATTTTTAACAAAGGGTTAAAAATTAAAAATGAAATTTTTGACTAATTATAAGATCACTGTAAAAGGAAGTTGTGTGAGTGTATCACACCAGATTTTTACATTATATTAGACTATTAAACACTGTAATTATTTATCATCGCGCCAAGGACCCGGCACAAGCGGCCAGAGGTGTAATGTTGGAGCGGACTACCTGGAATTGTCCCGGTATTCTGGTGGGGCAGTCCGCCTCTGATTTTTACGTGAAACACCTCTTCGTCCTCAAAAAATTGCTATGTCGGTGGCTATGAGTAAGCCACGTTTAATTGGCCCTATTTTATACAATTATACTCTAACTACGAAAAGATAACCGGGAGTAATTCTTTATTTTCCTAATGAATTCCACCACAATGAACCTCTAAACAAATTCCTTCAACAAGATAGCAGCAATACTCAAACTAATATTTCTCCATTGTTATACGATGTATTATTAGGTTTACATAATAAAGTATTCAATTTACAAAACTCTCATCAAACACATATAAGAACTGACGCAAAATATAAGAGCTTTTGCAAAATAGTTTGAACCTTGGCAAACGAAGAGCTCGGGTTATTCAAGAGGATGTTTGGTACTTTAAAACTTGTTATAAACATCAATTTATTTCTGTGTTACATTTGGCTAAAATTGAATGCTCTTCTCATCATATTTGACTGTCATATTGTTTTAATGTGGTACTAAGTAGGGATGGGCGCGTGACGTGAAAACAGTCGTGTCACGTCGTGTCACGGCGTGTCACGTCGTGAACGTGACTAATATTTGAAAATCGTGACGTGAACGTGAGTGCACGTGAGTGAAAATTTCCAAGGCGTGATTCACGTTTCACGTTAATTTCACGTTAAATATTTAGTAACGAATAAAAAACTGCAGGGTGCAGCAACTTTTAAATTCATTAAATGACAAATTGCGCCAAACAAGTTACATTATGTGGTTTTATTTTTGAACCCTAATTATAAATCCGTAAAGTTCATACCTTCACATAAAAGAGAAGATTATAATGCAAATAAAATTATAGATGATAATGATGAAATACATAGCAAACGACTCAAAACTGGTACATCAGCATCAGATTCTTATCTTTCTACACTTAGAGATAGCTCTGACGATGACACATGTAATTAGGATGATGTCGAAACAGAACTAAATTAGTATGTTAAATTAACATTCGGAAATGTAGATGACATTTTATGATTTTGGGAAAACAGTGTAAATACGCCACTGTTAAAAAAACTTGAGAAATTTTAAACATACCGGCAAGTTCCGCTACAAGCGTAAGAGTATTTTCTACAGCTGGGCGAATTTTAGAAGAGCGCAGAATTCGACTTGAACGCTGAAAATGTTGATTACATATTATTTTTAAATCGACATTTTAATGTTTAGATGTGTAGATGAACTTATTATTCTAATAAAAGTAATGGTTTGTTTTTTATACTCGGCTAACGCTGAAAATGTTAATTACGTTTTATTAATAAAACCAAAAATGTATTGTGTAGATGTGTAGATGAACCTATTTTTAGAAAAGTACCTAATGTTTTGTTTTGTATACTCGACTTAACACTGAAAATGTTGATTACGTTTTATTTTTAAACCAATTTATTGTGTACTTGTGTAGATGAACTTATTATTCTAATAAAACTAATGTTTTTTGTATACTCGCTTTAACGCTGAAAATGTTGATCCTTGTACGTAATAGTATATTGTATGTTAAGAGCTGAAAGTGCATTCTTGCCGCTTGCGCATGAATATTGCTGGTTGAGACGAAGTCGAAACCAGCAATCATGCAAAAGCGGCAAGCGCACTTTTAGCTCGAAATATACATACCATTTTTTCGACGACTGAGCATATTATTAAAGGAAAATATCAAATTTCGTTTTATCGCAAAAATTAATTGACAATCAAGTTAACATTACTCGCGCAGTCTATATGACATGTGACGCGATTATTTCCTCAAATGACGGGCGTTGTCAAGGAAACAATCGGACGTGGCTACCTATTTTGTTCACGCGGAAACCCAACACGCTCGGCGAGCGGCAAAAAGATGAAAACGCACGCTCAGAGGCAAATGTCAACTTTCTGTTGTCAAATGACAGTGAGAAAAATCTACTTTCGATGTCAGTCGTCGAAAAAAGTACTTTCAAAGCTACGAATTAAAAGTGTTGCCTAGCAACATATACCTTTTGTACTCATACCAATAAAGGAAACGTCAATTCCAATGACAGCTTTTAGTATTAAAAGCATATATCTAATACTTACTATATTGCTAGCGGCTATGAGTGGGAAACTCACGAAGGAAGTGAGACAGACAACCAACTCTTCAATGTATAATGGTGAGCTGTGCGCAAGCGCGTCGTCCGCGCGGTGGGGAAGTGAACCAACCAAGTTTAAAATTCACTTCTAAAGGCGGAGTTCGAATTCTCACGCATGCGCACGAGACGCGTTATACTCTAAGTGAAACTATGTCGGCGCCGTAAATTTTTCGGGCGTTGCGAGGCCCTACTAGCAATATATGTGTATTATATACATGATTAAAAGTAATGTCTTTGAAGACAGCTGCAAGAAACATATTTGCGAGAAATCAGTATTTATCCCTTGTCGAAGTTATTGTAGTAAATTTTCATTTTTTTCTTTTTATGTCAACTATTCTGATTGCAACATATCACGTAAATTATGTCAGGTGCAAAACATATTTTTAGTTCTCTTTAGGGTTTTTTCATTGGTCTTAAATTTGAACATTCTGTTCTATCTGAATTTAAATTTTGAAATAAAAGCTGCGTGTCACGTCGTGAGTGGCGTGTCACGCCGTGAACGTGAGTGAACGTGAGCGTGAACGTGCGTGAACGTGACTGTTTAAAGCCAGCGTGAAACGTGCGTGACGTGAGCGAAAAATCACTCACGCGCCCATCTCTAGTACTAAGTATGATCTGATTTCAGATTCAAGATTACATTCTGCTTATGCATTTAAATGCAATCAAGAAGTTGCTGTGAGAAATTACGCTTGTCCAATATGTGGAAAAACCTATACTTTAAAGGGAAATATGATGCGGCATCTGAAGAATGAATGTAATGTTCAACCGAAATTCGAATGTACGCAATGTGGAAGACGGTTCACGTATAAGTTTCACTTACAGCGTCATCTTTTCAGTGGCGTTTGTAATAATGCAACGTCTTATATATGAACTTAAAACTCGGGTTGAATATAATATTTTGTTATTGTACCTTCGATATTAGTATTATGGTATTAACTAGAAATTTGAGAGATTAATTATAATACGTAATTAAGCTCTATAGTCCTTAATTACACGCACTGGTAAAATTAGAAGAACACAAAAAAAGTCATATTTTCCCTATGACTCAATTTGGTTATAAATGTTACTTCTGCACGTATAATGAATTAAAATAGCAATCTAACATTAAATCTAGCCACCAATTTGAGCCTAATTATCATTTGTTTTATTGTTGACATATTGCTTGGATTTTTGTGTTCTTCAAAACAAGTGCTTATTTCTTGGTTAGTTTATAACGAGGGTTTACGATTTTGTTGTCTGTTGTTGTGAAAAATGCCCGATTTAACGGCAACTGATGTCGCTAAAGCTCTAACAATGGTCGAAAATGGCTACACTTACAGATCGGTCAGCAGAATCCAGGGAGTATCGGTATTTGTTGTACATCGCAATGTAAAAAGGTTTAGACAGACCGGTTCTTTCACACGTAGACATGGCCAAGGTAGGAAACGAGCAACAACTGCAAGGGATGATCGCTTTATTACACTGCAGACTCTCAGAAATCGACGTTTAACGGCTGTTCAGACCAGAATTGCCTTAGAAGATGTGCGTCACGTAAGTGTAAGTGAAAGAACAGTCAGGAGAAGACTGAACGAGGTTGGATTGACTTCCAAAATTTCTGCAAAATGGCCAAAACTTGACGTACGGCATCGTACAACAAGACTGGAGTTTGCACGTGAACGCCGATTTTGGACTTTGGAGCAGTGGGGTAAAGTTCTGTTCACCGACGAAAGCCGCTTTTGTATAAATGTGATTGATGGTAGAGAGGAAGGATGGAGACGCCGAGGGGAGCGATATTTACAATGTACCATTGTTCTCAGAGTCTCATATGGTGGAGGCTCACTTATGGTTTGGGGTGGGATATGTTTGGGAGCACGTATATAATTAGTGGTTATTTCAGGAGGTCCCCTGACAGGTGCACGGTATATTACAGGCATTCTGCAAGATCATGTTGTGCCATTTGCCCCATTTATAGGGGAGGATTTTGTCTTAATGCAGGATAACGCTCGCCCCCATGCTGCTCACTGAGTTTCGGATTACCTACTCGAAGTTGGTATTCATGCCATGAATTGGGCAGCACGTTCTCCTAATATGAATCCCATCGAACATATATGGGACATATTGGGAAGAAGGGTCTGGGTCAGAAATCCATCGGTACAAACCCTAGATGAGCTAAAGACGGCACTAGTGACAGGGTGGAATACTCTGCTTCAAAAAACCATCGATGACATCATCCATAGTATGACTAGACGTATGGAAGCAGTAATCAGAGCTCGTGGGGGTAACACGCTTTATTAATTACACCCACTTTAATACCATAATAAAAAAAACTTTTTATAAGAAGAAGACAATTGTTGTTCTGAAGTTTTTCATCGTACTTAGTAAACTGTTTGAATTAGGTAGATTCATGTGTTATATCGTTAATTGTTATTCTCTGAAGGTGTGTATTGCTAACATTAAAGCTTAAAACGTAATTCAGTTAAATAATGCTACAGAACATCCCAAAATATCACTTTTTTTGTGTTTCCCTAATTTTGCCGGTGTGTGTATTATTAAGTGAAGAATAAAGTCTCTGTGTACCTAATGTGTGGCATTTAATTTATTTGAAAATTGTTATTTATCGATATTTGTATATTTATTTCCATTTTTAAGCTTTTTGCAATATATTACTCCATGGCTTTTTCCTACAATATAAATATGAAGCCGGAAATTGCAGATTATTCTAATTTAAAACAACGCAAATTCAATAACCGATACTCTTCAATTCATAAGATTCTCTAAATTAAAAAAAAGTAACATTTTGAAATGCATGTAATATTTTTAAAAATTAACGTATCCACAAAATAATAACACATTTATACCTACTCATAAAGATGTGGGGTTTATTGGATTTAGCTTAAATGTTCAATATGTCCGCCATTTTATTCTTCAACAAGCAACAATATTTCTTCTATGTTGCGAACACCATTTTCTAATAAACGGTGAAATAATTTGTTGCAAAATTGTATATTGTACTCAGTAGTCGTAGGATTAGTTAAAAAACTCGTTCACTTAAATAACCCCACAGCCAAAAATCCGCTGGATTGATGTCAGGGTTATAAGAAAATTCTGCAGCTTGTCAAAATAACGTCCGGCAACTGTTATTTGATCCTCTTCGAAAAAGTAGGGTTCTATAAAGAAATGGTATGTGAATCCACACCATACGGTCACTTTTAGATCATGTAGTCCTTGCCTAATAACAGTACGGGAATGAGTTTCAGACCAATTCCTACAGTTATAAGCATTAACAAAACCTGTTACCATGGTAACCAAACCAAATATAAATGCGATTAATGAACAAATCACATCGTGCAGTAAATACAAATGCGTTATTATTTTGTGCATAGGGACGTTAATTTTTAAAAATATTACATCTATCTAGAAATGTAACTTTCTTTAGAATCACCTTGTACATCACAAGGTTACTAGAAACAATTTTTGACAATAAGATTTCCTAGATGAGAACTTTAAATTATTTAGGCCGAAAGTTCTTAGGCATCAGTTATGTTAAGACAGCAAAAATTAAAAACTTGCTATGTTCGGTTTTGAAACTGGTCTCCCGGTACACGTACTATACTTTCAGGAGCTACTTTGCATTTTTCTTATTAAAAAGATTGAGAATTTGTTTACAGAAAAATATGTGTTGATAATATACGATGCTATTGGCTGACATGAAAGCCCTAGTTCCTAATGGTTCCTCCCAGAACGCGATGTTCCGCGGCGTCACCATATAACAAAACAAGCAAGCCGTGCAGCGCACCCGTCCATCGCATCCTACCACGGAGCTCTGCCGTATATCGCCACGCAGCGACTGCATTACATTTAACTGATTATTGTTGCCCATTTTTTTTACAAGAATTACCCTGTACCTGTTAGATTCCATTTTTGTCAAGGCTAAAGCTTGAGCTATGTGAAAATAAATTTTTGTATATATTCCTCAGTAACCTTCTCGGACTCCAGGTATAACTGGTGATACCTGGGGTTTGCATTTATTATTTCACTTACAATAACAATACGTTTCTGCGTGTTGATACCGTATGTATCGTGGTTGATACTTATTGACTCATACGTAGAAGAAGTTTCAAATGCTTGCAGCTGGTACCGGCGTTGCTTTCGCATGATTTATTCTGTGTTAAGAAGTGTGCAATATTGTGCAATAGCATCTTGTAAAATAAACGTAATACTAATAGTAAACGTTTAGCTCGAGTTTTGGTTCAGAAAGTCGAATATATCTTTATTGAATATCCTGTACATAACAGTTTGATTAATTTAATTAAGCTATGGTATTTACACATGTTTTTCGGCGGAGTATCATTGGTGATACTTAAGGTTTGACAAAAATAAATCAAATTATGTCAAGATGAAAATATCACTGTTGTATGGGCCTCTCATTACCAAAGAGCTTCAACCAATTGTAGACAACTGGGACTTTGATTGTTCAGATATTGATGATGATCTTTTACGTGACGAAACAGATGACGATAATGAAAAAGATATCGAAGTAGATGCTGAAGCAGATATTCAGCATACATTCACGGTAAATGACGATGATGACTTGAACATAATCCAACGAAGAACCATTGAGTACGCTACTAAGAAAGAGTGACAATTCAAGGAAAAAATACAAACGAACGAATGCTTTTATTAGTACAGTAAAACTGTCGGAAACCCGTCACCTTAAAAAAATTAGCCGCGGCTGTTCTTCTTGCCCAGTGGCAAAGAACATATAACATTATATGCTCTTTGCCAGTGGTTTAGACAAGTGTAAAACCAAAAAGGTGTTACCCCTCCCCCTGCCAAACAGCTGCCATCTTGAAAACAATAAAATTGGTTTTTTCTCGCGATCCATTGGTCGCATAGAAAAAGTTATTAAACAAAAAATTTTGGAAATAAAATTCTACACGTTTTTTATTTTTACCGCGATACCGAGAAGTTGGTATTTCAAATGGTAGAGGGCGACAAAGTTATCAAAATTCGGTTTCCGCCATTCTAGCTCTGTGGGGGTGTTTTTTTCTGAAAATTGCGAATGTGAAAGTTGTAGTGCGTAAAAAAATATGAACGAATCTCTTTTAATAATGTAATTGATTTATATAGTCTCCGAGTGACAGCCCTTCAAAGTCCGGGCAGCGTGGAGAAATAGAGGGCAGCAAATTATTTATATCCCGCACTTATTATAACTAACGAGATGCCATGTCCGCCATTTGGTTAACATGAAGATAACCATTATCGTTCGTACTATTATCGATTTTTAATCAGAATACAATCACAAAACAGCACTCGCAATCGTATTCACGGATTTTTTCCAAGAATTATTCACACTGCGTTTAAGTTGTGCGCTCTTTTTTCAATAAAAGTTCAAGCAACACTTCTATCATGGTAGATAATGACTTGGTTGTGTCCGAGGCTCTGAACCAAGACGAAGGCACAGCTCAAAAAATAATAAAACGTGTCTGAGTAAACTACAATATATCTTAGGGTTTATGCAAAAAGAAATTACTTTCAATATACGAGCCCAGAATCACATCATTTGGCCCAGTTAAGATTTTTCAGGTAGCTTTATTTTGTACCCACAAGAGAAAATCTTTTTGGTCAATATTCTTACATCATAATTGTAGACGTTTTCAGCAATATTATAACAGCTTTAGCAATAACAAATTACAAAAAATAGTCGGGAAACACTAACTTTAATAGTTATTAACATATCTAAGACTGTTATGAGTATCATAACTGCCGCAGATGTTGTATTGAAATCCGAGCTCGCAGAGTGAGGATTTTAAAACATCTGAGGCTGTTATGATTCATAACATCTGTGATTTGTTCAATAGTTTATCGGTTGCTGTATGGTTATGGTTGCCATGTACGGTAATGGACTATTACCGTACAGATCAGTTATGATTTAGTTACCAGCCTACTTTTGTATATGTAAACAAGGGATTAATATCCTGCAACCGATAATAGTATTTTACAGTAGAAGTCCGTTAGGATAGCCTTTACTGCCGAGCCAGAGAATTTGTGAGACGAGCTCGAAGAGCGAGTCGAATAATACTGGCGAGGCAGTACAGGCCCTAACGGACGTGTATTGTACAATAGTTTTTGTAATACCTACATACAATTCGGTCATATCTATATTTTTCTAATTTATTTTCATCAAAACGCTAGGTTTGTGTAATCACGTTTTAGAATGATTGAGAGTGCGTAGAACGTTGCAACTGTTGTTTATAAATGTCATTTATTTCCAATTTCGTGTATGGCTATAAGCAGTTTTAAGTTGTAACCAGCTCGTAACTTATGACATCTGTAGAAAATGATGAAGATATTCCTAAAGACGTTAAGATTGTGAATGAGCAAGTTATTTTAGCGTATGTTCAGGAGTTATAGCAGTCTTTTGCGCCTTTTTCTATGTGGAGTTGAAGGCTAGCTTGCTGCTGGATTTGTGTGACAAACGTCACTTTGACGTTCGGCATACAATTTAGCAGGCCGTGGTCTTTACGGACACTTTTTACGGCCGGGCCGTAAAGAGGTTGCTTACGCAGTAGTAAACAGTCCTTAAAGAAATATTTAACAAGTAGGTATTACAAAAAATATATTACTGATTCATTTCATTTGGCCCAAACGATCAAAATATATAGACAGTCGGGTGTCTGTATTATTTTTAAAAATGGCACGTGGCAAGACGGTCTATATTGTTCCAGGCCATGACACTGGGCCTATAAAGTGACCTTTGGAATGGCCTACCACAATCTGGCAACATGGCTTTGCCAACCTTTAACAAAAAATTACTAGTTTTGGTCATTAAATGGACAATCTATCAGTGCACTGTCATTGTGATACATGCCAGTTGAAAAAAATCTATAAAATCACTACTATTTACATCGTAGTGCGTCACTTCACCGTAATATTCGATTTAAAAGCAATTCCTAATGGGCAGGTACCTAATTCTCCATTGCTACTAATTTTGACTAACTAAAACAGTAATTTCTTCAAAATAACTTGCCTGGAAGCTAGTAATATTGCAGTCAGAACAAGTCTCTTCATCTTATTACTCTTTATATCCGCTCTTTTAAAGTGCTTTTCAGTTTTCACACACAACAGTAGCCTTTCCAATCCGCCAGTTCTTTAAATGTAAAATTTCTTTCCATTTTTCTGCCACCATTCCATTAGATGGAAACTTGAACTTGCTAACATATGGAGCAACTGATGAAACGTAAGTTGACTTACAGCGGGGTACATAACACTTCAAAAGCATTTGTGTAACTTATATGCAGTGCTTGTCAAAATACACTGCTCCAATAAATTAGGGGAGCACTAAAAAAATTGTTGTAAATTCCATTTTTAAAAACTGCAAGAAGCGAAAGTGAGTCAACTAGTTAGATTATCATTTATTTAAACAAAAAATAATTAAATTTAATTATGCCTATTTTTTAAATCTAAAGGACAAACAAACATGGCAAAACTGTGCAAAACAAGGCTTAGGAACTTTATAATAAACTTCAAAAAATTAAACATTCAAAGAAAACTAGTAGCACGTATGACCTCCGTGAGCTTGGATAACGGCCTGGCACCTTCGAGGCATACTTTCAATCAATCTCCGTATATCTTCTTGAGGTATGTTGGTCCATTCCTCCAAAAGAGGTGCCATGAGCTGTTGAAGACTCTCTGGAGCTACAAGTCTGTTCCTGATCTTCCGATCCAACTCGTCCCATAAGTGCTCAATTGGATTCAGGTCTGGGCTAAGAGCGGGCCAGTCCATCACGGGAATTTGGTGTTCTTCCAAGAACCTTCTTGTCTGAGCTGCTACGTGTGGACGGGCATTATCTTGCTGGAACAGAAATCCAGGACCTATACGGGCCGCAGTAGGTACCGCATGGTTAGCAAGAATGTCCTCATGTATCGGGCAGCATTCATTCGTCCAGGTACAGCAACGAGATCTGTACGAATGTTAAAAGCGATACCAGCCCACACCATATCAAATCCTCCTCCAAACATCAACCTGCTGAACCAGTTCTTTACGATAGCGTTTCCCTGAACGTGCCCAAACTCGAAGACGACCATCAAAACGTGTCAACCTAAATCTTGACTCATCACTGAAAAGCACTGATGACCACTGCTCCATTCCCCAATCTGCATGTTGTTGAGCAAATGCAAACCGGTCTCTTCTGTGATTCTGAGTCAATTGTGGTTTTCGGACTGGCCTTCTTGACCTCAGATTGTTCGCACGCAACCTTTTTCTTATGGTTTGTGTACTAACCTGGATACCACTGGCTCTTCTGAGGTCATTTTGTAGGTCCCTAGCAGTGGATATGCGTCGTCTAAACGCACAATTGCGCACAAATCTGTCTTGCTGTACGGTTGTTGCGAGCTTTCGGCCCTGACCAGGTCTCCTACCATAACTTTCTGTCACTAAGTAACGATTCCAAACCCTGGACACAACAGAAGGGCGCACATTAAGTTCCCTTGTAACTTGACGTAAGGTGTCGCCTTCTTCAATTGATGTTACGGCTCGTGCAACTTGAACTTGACTAAGATGCCTCATTTTAGTGGTAAACAGCGTAGAGAAATAAAATAATGACGTAGACATTAAATTGTTTCCATTTTCGTTGAATGTACAGCTACTTGATATTGAAAAGATTACTTTGCATTCTGTACTTAAGTTACTTATCTGGCAATACATGCAAAAATAAAGTGTCGAGTTGCATAAAGTAGGCGAATTACTACTTACGAGGCTTTTGTCTAATAGATACATATGAAAGAAAATCCAACTTCCATTATCTTGAACAGCATTGATGATTTTATTAGCGTTGCCCTAATTTATTGGCGCAGTGTAGTTTTAAATGTCAAATATATTTGAAACAAACAAAACTTAGTGTGTCTTGGAATGGCCTAGCACACAATCTGGCAACAGAGCCAGTGTCATGGCCTGGAACAATATAGACCGCCTTGCACATGGTAAAGCTATTGTCAATTTGTTGAATTTTGGTCATTTCTGTGGCAAAATTTACAAACAATTGCAATTATCGTATTATATAATAAATATTACATCAGCAAATTTAAGAGCTTTACGGATCTGAGCCAAATGATATCATTCTGAGCTCGTATATTCCTTTCCCATAATTTTCATTTTTTTTACCTATGCCAATTTCTCGGTATCGCGACAATAACCAAAAATGTGTAGAATTTCTGTAGGTTCTGAAAACCTATTCACATTAAAACTACTTGAGTGACGTGACGATATTATCTCCCAAAAGAGAAATGGTTACTTCGATGCGCAGGAATATATCGTACATTTCCCACGCTGCGCGGACTTTGAAGGGCTTTCACTCGGAGACTATTTAAATTAATCACATTATTAAAAGAGATTCGCGCATATTTTTTCAAGCACTACAACTTTCACATTCGCAATTTTCGAAAAAAACCACCCCCACAGAGCTAGAATAGCGGAAACCGATTTTTGTTAACGTTGTCGCCCTCTACCGTTTGAAATACCAACATCTCGGTATTGCGTCAATGATAAAAAATGTGTACAATTTTATTTCCAACATTTTTTGTTAAGTAACTTTTTCTGTGCGACCAATGGATCGCGAGAAAAACAAATTTTATTGGTTTAAAGATGGCGGCTGTTTGGCAAGGGAGGGGGGTAACGCATTTTTGGTTTTACACTTGTCTAATGACCCTAAACCACTGGGCAAGAGGAATAGCCGCGGCCAATTTTTTTAAAGTAAAACTACTTTTACTGTATGTCACCTTCTCGTACAACATTTCAAAGTTCATATAGACTTCACGGTAATTTACTGCAACTCATAGAATACTTCAGCAAGCACCTTGATGGGGACTTTTTTGAGAATATGGCACTCTGCACCAATATGAAAGAAGTTAAAGTTAGAGTTTTTTTTTAAAATAACTGCTACAGAAATTTAAAAAAAAATGGCTGCAGAATGTTAATTGGAATATACAATTTGCTCTGCTTGAGAATGATTTAGGTTAGATAAATTTGAGTTTCGTGCGTTTCTAACAGTATTTGAAGAAACAGATTCTTCTTACTCAGAAGTCGTTTGAAAGTTGTTGACGATAATGCAGGTATCTACTGATGCAAGAAAGTTAAATACTTTTTGGAAGTTAAGACCTATACTGGATAAAACTCAAAGAGCTTGTCATGCAAATCAAAGAACAGAAATTGTCTCAATAGATGAACAGATGATTTCGTTTTATGGACAAGTGAGAATGAGACAATTCTTAAGAGACAAACCCAACCCAGTTGGTCCAAAAAAACTTTCTAATGACAATAACTACTTGAATTCCTTTAGATTTCCTAATGTATTAGAGTAGATGGGCATCAATTGAATCAGTCCTGTACAAGGCCCCAGAGAAGCTTGATGTTGGAGGTAGGTGCATGCTCAAACTTTTTGACATATTACCGCAGGGTCTGAATGTCTTTACAGGCAGATAGTGTACGTCAATCCTATTAATAAATACAATGATGGCACGATATCTTACGGTGACTGGCACGATAATGTCTAATAGAATTCCAAAGCAGCCGAATTCAGAAAAGATAATCAGATGAAAAAGGATGGCAGAGGCACATTTGATCAATTGATTCGAGAAGACTCATATTAAATGGTTCAATTCTAGGCCGGTGCAGTTAGAATCTTCAAAATGTGGAGCTCTTCGATTGAGTGAATGTAACACTGGCAGCAAATATCGACAGATCCAAAAAAACTGTTCCTCAGCGGGCTGTGGAAATTCAACGTATGAATAATATGTTGGCGACACTGTACGTCAATGTCAAATTCGAGGTTATCAGGTTAGGTTTTCAGTCAGTTATGACACAAAATGACGCAAATCCTAACCTGCTAACCTCGAATTTGACATTGACATACAGTGTCACCAACATATTATTCATACGTTGAATTTACACAGCCCGCTGAGGAACAGTTTTTTTTTTGGATCTCTCGATATATTCAGATTCGACAACCATTTCTTACCAAACTGTTTAATAGTAATATGGGTGGTGTTGACTTATTTGATCGAAAATTGAAAAATATTCTATGCGTTCTCGGACCAAAAAATGGACCATCCGGTGCGTTTACTATTTTGTTGATTTTGCAGCTGCAGCTGCTTGGTTACAGTACAGGGAAGAAGATCGTGCAAAGGGTGACAGAAAAAAGGCATATTCGTATTACGGGTTTCAAGTTTAATATTGCCAGAGCTCTTCTACATCAGTCTTCAAGACCAGACAGCGATGAAGAACCATATAGTGAAGAAGATGAGAGTCAGCCCAAACGTCGCGTCACAGATTTGTCGGCCCTATACCAGATAAGTAAACATTTTATTAGAGAGACACCTGCCCGAATTCATGAATGAAGCACAAAAAATAGGTTCAGATGGAGATACCAAAACTGCAAAAAGTTAACTTTTAGCCGATGTGCTTAAATTTATAGTTTTTTGAATTCGCCCTTACTTAACAGAAATATCTACTTGATAGAGTAAGACGAGTAATTGTTATTTTTAAATTATTTTTATTTCAAACCTTTTACTTTCCATTGGAAAGAAGTATATACCTATGTGCATTGGTTTTAAAAATACTTTGATACTGAAATTTATATCCCGCTTTTCCAGCACGCTTTGTTTTAACCACTGATGTAGCATTTCTTGATAAAAGTTTTGAGATTAGTTTGGCAAAAAATAAATGTAAAAAGAATAATCTATTCACTGGTTAATTATGAAATATTAAAAAATAAGCTTGTAAATGCGATGCAAACATACAATTTATAAATTTTCAGAAGAAAAAACAATAAATATTTGTTATGCGTTTTTGCAATCGCAATTGGCGCATAACTGTAGCCACGCCTATGTACTTATTGCTTTGATGCAACTTTAGCAGGCACGATATTCAAAGCTGCATTGCTCTGCCATTGGCGCAGAATTGCAAGGCAACCTACTATACAGGGTGTTAATTAAGTACGTAGACAAACTTTAAAAGGTGATTCCTTGATCAATTCTAAGATAAAAAGTTCATACAAACATGGGGTCTAAACGGCTTCGTTTTCAAAATACAGGGTGTTAAAGTTTAAACAAAACAATTATTTTTTTTAAATTTCGAAAACGGCTGGAATGGCATTCTTCGGTCAAAATAAATTTAATTTATTTCCACCAGTGGCGTGCATCGAGGCCACCTCAGTTACCTTATTTTAGAAAAATCTCGAAAACGAAGCCGTTTAGGTCCCATATTTATCTGAACTTTTTATCTTAAATTGATCAAGGAATCGCCCCTTAAAGTTTGTCTACGTACTTAATTAACACCCTGTATACAAACTTTGCTGCCTATGTGCCACGAAAGTTATTATCCAATGTGCTGGCTAGAAACTCTTGTGGCATCATCGTTTACAGATACTCTATATCTCTACTTGAATATGTAAATAATTACGTTTGAATTTTTATGTATAACAGCTGATACTATTTACAAATTATCTTTATTTCAGGTAACACCATAAGTTACGAAAACAAAGAATTTATGTGCGAATGCGGCAAGGCATATAAATACAACAAGACATTGATTAGGCATAAACAGTACGAATGTCACAAGCAGCGACTCTTTCCCTGTCCATTTTGTAACTATATGGCTTTTCGGAAGCAGCATCTACAGAAGCATTTGTCCAGGATGCACCCCGGAGCGACTAAATTTTAGTAGTGTAATTTGAATTTTTCTAAGTTGTTCATTATATCTCTTGAAGCACCAGTTAATGGCAAATATTTATATTTTTCTTATTTCTACTTATTCGAGGTAAATTTTGTCTCGATAAACATTAATTATTGTATAACTGCTTTAAAGTATACATTTATACCTTTTAACGAATGATTAAAAGTAAATGTATATAGCTAAATATGTAGTTTTACTTGGAAAATTGCTGAATATAAAAACAATCGCTCCTTTTGCTGTTACGTATACGTACAAATCAGAAAATGAAATATTTATTACTCTGTAATAATTAAACCTCAATGGTTTGAAAACATTTAAATGTTTAAAAAACGTAAAATATGTATTTTGAGAATATTTGTCATGGCAGGTAGGACTGAACATATTTAGTTACAATCCTTATTACACTTTTAGATTATACAGTGTACTTTTGGTCAAATAAATTGATAGAAATACCCGCATTTAATAGAAAAATACCTATGTACTATTAGCCACACCTTTCAATTTGTAATATTTTCCAACAAAAAATCAAACTGAAGATATTTGCATTACACAACAGGAAGTTGGAATACACTACAGCATTTCTGTTTCCAGAGGCAGAAAAATGCTATGTTTCTCAATTTGAAACCAAATCAGAAAACATTGAAGAATATCCATTCGAAATTTGCAGAAAATTCTACAAACATCGAGGCAACATGCAACATCACATGATTTACGAATGTGGGAAAACAAGCACAATTTGTTTGTTCCTTCTGCCTAAGAAAGTTCTATCAACCGTCCAACCTTCAGAGACATTTCGAGCCTCTGCATAGTAATTCTTCGTCAAGAAAAACTCCATTTCGAACTCGGTTTTAAAATTCTTTAAACGTCTAAGAGAATCAAATAGCTATTTATGTATCAAGTTGCAAAATGAAAGTATTTTTCACACTAGACGTGAAGTTTGCCCTATGAGCGCTAGCGAGTTGGGCAACACGTTGTGTGTGAAAAACACTAATTTTGCAACGCGTGGCTACAAGATTTTTTGTAATTTTGAGTCATATTAATTTTTATAGTAAATAAATTTACTTAAATCTACATAGTTGTTCTAAATTTTCATATTAACACTAGAGTCAATATGAAATCTCATATTGCAACTAGTGCGAATATATGCATCATTTTGCCGTTGAAAACGACAACAAAATGTCATTATATTAGGTCAAAATTACAGAAATATATTATCATTATATAGATCTAAACTAATTTTATTCAATTCTTACGGTTAATGTTCTAGTTACTATTCATTTTATTTTCATTTCAGAAGCATGAAATAGGGTTTTATCTATTTGTGTCACTCACTACTGCATTGTTGTAGCACTGTTAAGCTATGACAAATTCGAGATTTGCAGGTTAAGTTTTGCGTCAGTCTGTGTCAAATAACAAACGAAACCTAATCTACTAACCTCGAATTTGAAATAGACTGGCAACACACTTCAGTACTTCCAAACGTAAAGTACTTTTTTTTCCTATAAAATTTTTGAAGGTCAAGATAAAATTGGCAAAACTGCTTTTTTTTAATTATTATAAATTTATTTTTGTTAGGATTTTCTGTAAACGACTTGAGTCATTTTGACATTTAAAATTAAATTTTCAGCTTTTATTTTTTGAAAATGAATATGCGTAAAAAACGGAATCTTTTAAAATTAAATGTAAAAAAGCAATTCTGAAGTGTTCAGAGGAACTGTTGGATCTGCAGCCTAACATGCCAGAAGAAGGAGTTTACGAAAGATTACCTAAAAACAAAACTTTAATGCCAGTTTTTAAATTTCCCACCAATTTTTAGTTCTAAAAAGTTACTAAAACAAATTCTGCCAACATATATTTTTTAAAGGAATTCAAGTAATGCCAACATAAACCTTAAATTCTTTGACCTTCAAAATTTTTATAGGACAAAAACGTACTTTATTTCATACTGATGTTAAAAATGACATTTTTCGGATTATTTGTGGTACAAAAAATGGAACATTAAAATCCTTGTACTTTAAAGTAAAATTTTAAAGTTCAAGTACTTTAAAACTTATTTATTGTACAAAAAATGGAACATTAAAGTCCTAGTACTTTAAAGTAAAATTTTAAAGTTCAAGTACTTTAAAATTATACGTCAGTTGTTGACATGAAATTTGAAATGATTTACAACTTTTTACTTAAAATTCATTAAACTTGCAGTATGAAATAAACCGTTGTATTCACCACGAACGAAAAGTGTTTTTAAAGGCCCTCGCAAGTAATTCCGTCCTCGGCTGACGCCTCGGACCTAAACAACTTTCTCGTCTTTAAAATGCCACTTTTCGTTCTAGATAAATAAACTACTATTATAACACGAATCACATGCGACTCTTTCCAAATTGTCACTATGACTTTCCTCGGCTGTCAATACAAAATTTATTTTTTAGATATTTATTGATTAATGAAATAAGAATTGAATAAACGCCTCGACTTCGTCTCGACGTTAAACAATTCACTCGTGGATAAAACTTAACTTTATCGTCTTGTATAATAAATAACTTACTAGCAACATGATATTGTTCGTTTTCTTCATAGATACAAAATATGGAAAGCTGCTCATAGCTCCCAAAGGGATTTTTCAAATTATGTCTCCCTCAGTCTAATGGTAACCATGCAACTATAAAGTACGTCTTAGCAACCATACATTCAGGCAATCCTTGATGTTAATTCTCTCTCTCTTTTTGACAGAAGAATCGTGACACTATGAATCCTCGTCCAGAGCCGGATTAAGGATATGTGAGGCCCAGGGTTAAATTTTTTAGAGGCCCCATTCCCATTTATGCAACGGGTACAAAGGGATCTAAATGATTAGAAACCCCACTAGATTATAACCTTCCAATCTTTTCGAGGCCCCCGAAATTCGGTGGCCCGGGGCTGCAGCCCCCCCCTTTAATCCGGCTCTGTCCTCGTCACGTAGGGGTTCTGTTGCGAACGCATCGTGTAATCTCTCGCCATCTTTCTCTATTATCAGTCGAACTGTTCGCTTGGCATAGGGATTCGCCCGTTAAATTTTTTATTTGGTCACACCATCGTTTCGGCGACCTTCCTCTTGGCCTGGTGCAATTCTACTCTTCCTTGGACGATCAAGCGTTCTAGGTTAGTGTTGTTTCTTCTGGTTACGTGACCGAAGTATGCCATTATTTTCGCAATTATTCTGCTGGAAGACGGTGAGTGAGTGCTCTTGATTTCATCCAGATGTAACTTACATATTCTTATTTTAAATGTACTTATGAAATTTTGAAATTTTATACTAATTTTACTAATATGCTGGTAAATAATTGTTATATAAAAAACGAGTAGCTAAAGTGCCACTTTTATGCACACGTGAGAAAGTTTTTAAATCTCACAAGTGCAAAAAGAAGCTTTAGATACGAGTTGTATACATAATCTTTTTGACTACGACATATGCTATAAGAGATTACAAAACGTCAATGTCATTTCAAATTTAAAAAGCATGTAGATATGTTTTCATTGTTTTAATATGAAAACTCACCACATTAAATAAACAATTTGACAGAAGTGTGCAATAATTCTTATCCTCTGCTACAGCCATAATACGAGAGCCCTTCTCTAAGTAGGTATTCAGCCAAGCCCCAAGGGCTATGATCACGAGTACAGCACGTGACAACTAGCTGAAGCCCTGAGAATTGGATGCGCAGTACTCTTAAGCCGAGTTGGCGGGGAGAATTCAGTTCTGACAAAATTGGGTTTGAGTGAAGATCAGTTGTTGTACCGATCTTCACTCGAAAAAAAATTTGTCAGAACTGAATTGTTCCTGCCAACTCGGCTTAAGACTACTGCGCATCCAATTCTCAGAGCTTCAGCTAGTTGTCACGCACTGCAATAATTCTTATCCTCTACTACAGCGATAATAACGAGAGTCTTCTCTAAGTAGGTATTCAGCCAAGCCTCAAGCGCTATGATCACGAGTAACCTTTCTGCTTCGAGTCGCGTGCTGAACTGAAGCCATGATCAGTGTTGCCATCTCATTTTTTAGGCGATCGGTAGATTTTTTGCGCTAAATTTCGGTAGATCACAAACATTTTCGGTAGACATAATAAAATGTGTTTTGTATTACCTACTTACATTTTTGCAATTCCCATGTTTCAGTAAACCCGCATTTAAAAATCCACATATATTTATATTTCACTTTCTAATGAAATAAATAAAATCAAGAAAAAATCCAATTATTTTATTAAGAACTGTGGAAAAACTACAGTAATTTACTTAAAACACTATTGACTACTAATTCGTATATGCAAGTATAATAATATATAATACATGAAAAATATTTTAAATGTTTACGTATAACATATGACTCTAAAAAATATATATAAGTTCGTATTCTATCGCTTTCGCTACTTTTATCTTTGCCGCCCCTTACAGAATACATTTGTTTGGTCATTTTGCAAGAATATTCTTATCAACAGCTAAATCGTAACACTTATCCTTTTTGTATGTAATAAACCGCTAATTGTTGTACTTAAAAAAAGCCTATTTCTCGTTTGGTTTTCATTAAATAGATATTGATTAGAATTGAAAATATTTGTCCTAAAAAGCGCCTTACATAAAAAACGTCAAAATTATGGAAACATACTACCAGCGTACATAAATCAAACAAGTAGAGACACTCACTGTCGGTTCTTTGATGTCAAAATACTGATTTGGATGACGTTGAAGGGGGGGTACTTTCCGATCATACTAACAGATGGCCCCACTACTTTATCACATACATATATCTATGATCACATATGATTGGTAACTGGTAGCAGAGTCAGTAACTGGCTCTGATTGGTCAAACTTTGTGCTGCCATCTGTTAGTCAAGCATAGAAATACCGCCCCAGTTACTGTCCCAGGCACTCTAGACAGGTTTCAACATTTGGCATGAGTGTCTCTACTTGTTTGATGTATGTACGCAGATACTACTTTTCCGTAAATAGTAAAAAATCTAAAGAAGTAATTAACATTTTATATTATTTTTTCCAATTATAAATCTTTAAAGTGTTCACATAATAAAATTTGAACTTTAATATTAAGTTGTTGTAGGTGAATTTTTGAAAAATATTTAAATAATTTAAAAATAAATTTTTAGTTAAACTTAAAAAATAGGTGTTTTCTGGCCTTGAGATTGTTCAGCTAGCAAAAATAACACACTTTAAAAAAATCTCATTGGAATCTTACTTAATTTCTGAAAAATACCACTTTTCGGATTTTGACAATTTCGAAAAACTCCATTTTCTAAATAAGTAAAAATCACTCGGTATATAGGATATGGGCTAAATAGGTTTTATACAAGCACAAATTAATGACGCAAAAGTTTTTTTGAAAAATCACAAATAAAAATGTTTCCGATATTATGCAGACTTTTTGTGCTGACTCTGTCTACCCAAAAAATAGTAGTAAGCAGTTTTTTAAAATACCATGATGTTAGTGTTGTTATGAATTCTGGCGCTTATTTTATAAATTTCCCATATTGCATACTCAATCAAAAACTTTATGAGTGCCACAATATACAATACATGTAAGCATTTTCGTTGGACATACAAAAACAAAACATTTAAAGGAATAGTTATTGCTGAACCACATTACTAAGAAATTCATTGGACTATAAAATATAGGCAGCAACAAGATCATTTACCTACTAATTAACTTGTGTTTATGTAACTATTTTCTCGTGAACTAAAGCTTACAAATTTACAAATATAAAATAGTATGTCAGCATTTAGCACTGAAATCTAGAAGCACGTGTATGTAAAATAATAATTCTCGTAAATTTCAGATGTAATTCCTCCAATTTACCCTGGCATTTTAGATTAATTTATGAATCTCTTTGCAAATTCCCATAAAAATATATGTTGTTCTTCATATTGTATACAAATAAAGAGTTGTCGATGTTTTTTTTCGGTTTAAATACTACCCAAAAAGAATTTTACGTATGATTATACGGTGTATCAAAAATTCGGTAGAAATAAGAGTCGTTTCGGTAGATCCGGTAGATTGTAGATAAAATCGGTAGATCTACCGAAATATCGGTAGGGTTGGCAACATTGGCCAAGCGAGAAGGGTACCATTTGCTGGTCGCTGCTTGAAGTTCAGTGCGAACATCTCCACCCACCAGTCGAGATCATAGACATGCACGCCGAAATTCCCAGCGGTAGCTTAGAATTTAAGATAACTACAATTTCTAGCAAGAACGGTGAAAGAAGGAAATATAGTTCAAAATGTTGAAGTATGTATATTTAAATCTCATGCTACATTGTTTTAGAAGTCCCTGGACAAGCAGAATGAGAGAATGTTACAATTTCAAAGGTGGGTGCTTTTCGGATGGTTGCAACTATCATGGCAAATATTTAAGCACAAATACCACCTTTAACAATGGCAAATTCTACTACATATTTTGGGGAAACTACAAATTAATTGTATCTAAACGTCGAGGAAGCAAAAGCACAACCTTGATCATAAATATGCTTTAACCTTTTTGTTTTAAAAATTCTGGCAACACGTATGTAATATATTCTTTTTAATTTTAGATTCAGCTATATTTAGTGGACAACTACTTTACTCGTGTATGAAATGTGGAAAATGTTACAAAAACAAAGCAAGTTTAACAAGGCACATCAACTTTGAATGCTTCGTGACTCCACAGTATCAATGCAGTCGGTGCTGGGCAAAGTTTCGACACAAGCATCATCTTCAAAGGCATCAGTCATTTTCGAAAAAGTGTGGAAGATATATACCTTAGAAGTATAAATCTTAAAATGTCAAATTTTGGAAGAATGTAATGTTACGGTCAATATAATACCATAAAGTTAGTAATTATCTTGATATGTGTGTTTTACTTTTAACCTAAGTGCATTTGATTTGTATATCTCGAATGAAATTTTTGTAATAAAAATAATACAAATACGTGTTGGTTCCGCACAATCGCAGCTGCTAATACTACTCCTATTTAATACTCCACTTTTATAACTATGTTACAGAAGACAAATAAAGAGCGGTTTATTGCACCCCAAATATTGTAACTAATTTCTAGGTTTTACCGCATTTTTTGACAGAAGTTGTTAAGGAAGATTTTATTGGCGAAAAGGTTAATGAAAATCAAAATTCTACAGAACATTTAGGGCCGGTTGCAGAAAGCAATGTTAAGTCTCGTGTTAGCTAACATCGCGTCAAAGTGAACAAAAACGAATCAAATCTCAAATGCTTATGGCAAGTAATACATTAGTAAACAAAATTTGATGCGATTTTGTTCACTTTGACGCGATGTTAGCTAACACGAGACTTAATATTGCTTTCTGCAACCGGCCCTTAATCTATAGTATACTATGTTCAATCAACAGGGTCCATAAATGGGCGCTAAATTTGAATAGAATATTGATATTGGTAAGCCGGTTATACACAGCTCAATTTACTTAAAATTAAATAATTTTGTCCCCTCGGCAGTTAAATGTGCAACAGATTCATCAGCAACCATCCGACATGACACAGCAGCAACTAACACCTGTTACATAAGTTTTGGGAAAAACTTATAATGCCCTCTGTTACATAGTAACGCTAATAGATCTAGTCAATTATGGAGAAACATGTTGCTAGAGGTTTTGTCAATTTGTTTGACATTTTACAATTTTATTTGTCACTTGAGAAATGGCGTATATATTAGAAATTCGAAAGTCCGTCTACAACGTGGTTGGACAGCTGCTGAAACGAGATGTACTAAACATTTTTCGGGAGCAAAATATTTCAAAAAGTACTATAGCCTATATCGTACATTTCCGGAATGCATAAAGAGAATTCCATGTATAAACCTGCCAAAAACAGGCTGTCCACGTAAGTTAACTGAAGTTCAGGTCAATAGACTAGCCGAGCGTTCAAGAAACGCCATTGGGGTGTCCACCCGTAAGCTTTCCCGTCGTTTCCATGTTTTTATTGCTACAATATCTCGATACATTGCAAGAAGAGGCCTAAAATACCGAAAACACAAAACATTTCTCAAGTATACCGCCGCAGAATTGGCCAAAATCCCTGGTTGTTGCCGTGCTTTGAGACCTCATCATTTCGCCAACAACCGGATCATTGTCATGGATGACAAGAAATATTTTATCTTTAGCCAGGCTTCCTGGAAATGCAGGTTTCTATACAGATAATATTGAAGACACCCCTAGTAATGTAAAATACAAAGATAAAGCAAAATTTTCTGACAAAAAATTTAAAAAAAAATTATGGAAGTAGACTTAGAAAGCGTCCAGACGGTGATGCGACACGTAAGACAGAAACTTCGTCTTATTGAAGATAGACGACCCCTAGCAGCAATATATCACCCAGGTGTTAAAGTCTAAGATTCATTAGTTATTATTATGTTATGTTTACTTAATAAAGGTTTCTTAAATTTAAATAATATATTTCGATAATTTTTCCCAAAACTTATGTAACAGGTGTTAGAATCCTACAGGTATTTTGTTTCTCTAGTTTTAAGCTCTAATGGTGTACAGTGATGTGGTCAGCTGATTAACAAAGTGCCGCTCTTTAAGAAACCCATTTAAAACTGTAATTTAGTAATAAACGTTAGTTACGTCAAGTAACCAATAATCTGAATTTTGATACCATCAATAATTAAGTTTAACAGTTTGTAACAATTTTATGATTGTAGAGGTAATAGGAATAACCTCTTCGTACCGTTCAGTTTGTGTTAATTATACAGTGAATTTATTATAACGCGCAATGTGGCATTCCGGTTTCCATAAAGACTTGATTGTTACTATTGGTTTCTAAGGGTACGCCACGCCATGTGTAAATGCGTTTATTTTAAAATGCAATATATGATCCGTAATTTTATTGAAAAAGAAGCATCAGAAAGAACAACAGGGCATGTAATAAACCCACATACTTGCTGTAAACTGAAGTCTTTATACTATTTGATCAACAGAATGTCTTCCCCCGTACAATATACCGGGTGACTATAAATGATTGTAATTTTTTTTTCTTAGGTTGGCACTGTAAGATTATGGCAAATTCAATGTTCGCAGGTTAGGTTTTGCGTCATTCTGTGTCAAAACTGACGCAAAACTTAATCTGTTAACCTCGAATTTCACATAGACTTTCAGTGCCACCAACATAAACAGTGCCAACATAAGAAAAAAATCACAATCATTTATAGTCACCCGGTATTAGAGAGTTTGAGCACTTCGATGTTAAACTTCCCGTTAACGATAAAGTCACATGACTAGTAACGATAATTTTTTACGGGAGGGTATCATTTTATAGAGTTTGAGCACAACAATAACAAACGGTATTTGAAAATAACTTCACAATTTGGCAAATATTGAAAGGTTGTAGTATACTTCCTCAGTTTGTTAATTATTGGTAAGTAAATACAAGGAGCAGTAATTACCTAAATAACATAACTATTACAAAAAATTAGGCATGGTAACGCAACCTCACAAACCACCTTAGCGTTTACGGTAAACCTCTACGCTATTCGTAGTGAAATAACGTGCTCCGATAAGTGTTTTACTGAGAGTGGTATTTGGGATAAGTATTTAACAATATTGATACATAATGATTCACTTTATTGAAAAATAATCCAACAATTAATATGATTATTCATTCTCAATTAAATTCAGCGGAATATTTCCAAAATATAACATTTTAAAATATTATAGCGTTGAATAGTCACATTCAATATACTGAAATTAAATTAGCGCGTACTTTTCATTCAGGATATTTGCATGCGATTTTTGGGTCGTAAGATTTGTTTGTGTGTGTAAGGGAGTTTAGAGGCTCCAAATATTTAATTAAGGTAAGTCAGACGTAGCTGGACGCTAACTGTCGCACACCAGCACTGTCAATAAACCAAGATGAGTGTTTCCATTTCTGACTTTAAACGACAGCCCTATCTTGAATTTCAAAGTCGGTGGTGCCCAATTCACAATATTGCATTCCATCTAACAGGTCGTCGCCCTGATTAACGAATATCGAAGTTGGGGCGAACGATACTTATATTTCCCAATTTGTCATTTTACAAACTACTATAGTAAAGTGGTAATCCGTTTTTTTGTCGTAATTATAAATTTTCCTGTAACACGTTATATATTACCGTGTGTTACTAAGTATTAATATCACAGCTTTGGCTAAAGCCAAATAGCACAGGTGAGGTTAACAGGTTCGGTTTTGTTAGTTATTTGACACTGACTGACATAAAACCTAACTTGCTAACCTCGCATTTGACATAAACTGGCAGTGCTACCAATAATGCACTTCAGAACTACCAAACATATAACAGCAATCACAGGCGGCTGTAATTATATAGGTAATTGATCTCTTGGTATTCTCCAAGAAGACTGCACTAAGGAGATGTAACTTGCTATGACGGCTGTATATAAAAGCGGCCCCAATGCCGGGGATAGCCGTCGCGGCGCTGTCGACAGCGTGTGCGCACTATTTTTGGTCATTTTCGTTCGTTTTTGCTGCCGTTCGAGAGTGGGAAGCGAACTAAATTAACCTGTAATCGCGGTTAAAAGTCAGTTTACGATTTGATGGACTAGGGATACATGCAGGCTGTTGAATTTTTCCACGTATTCTGATTCCCGCTTTGAAATAGTTAACACTGTTTTAAATGTGAGCCCCCCCCCCCCGGCGCCCAACGCGTCGTTGGGTACCTTTTGAAGTAGTTAAAAATTGTTTTTTTGCTTTTTGAAACCGTGTTCTCTGTTCCTTTGAACCGTTCTATTTGTTATGTTGAGTTTCTTGTGTGCTTTCTGAAACCATTGTGAAAGCCAGTCGCTGGATGTGAGGAAAATATGGCAGCTATAGGACCCCTATCGAAGGATTTTTGCAGGCCTTAATTACGCGCTCAGCACGAGAGACTTACATTTAGTTCCAGTGCAACGCCGTTTTTCTTGTTTTATGCAATGTGGGCTATTGAATGGTTCGCTTTGTCGTACCTAATGTCTTCTAAAACGCTGCTGGTTTAGTCTTTGGATGCCGACACCCTTCCAGGAGACTTTTCTGCTACCCCATATATTCTAAGACATGCTTGAATAATATCTCGTTGAAATTCTGAGTGTTTGATAGACCTACTTTTTTCTGAATTTTTCTTGCATTATAGATACAAACGTTCAAGATCCATGTGAACAGGCACTACCACCACTTCTTGCCGTACATAGAAGTGCAGGGTGCAGGGCAATGTTTTCATCCATGAAATCGACTCTCCCCATACAAGCATTATATTTGCCTATACTGTTTGGTCTGGGCACAACAATTACCTACAATTAACACGTACAATTATTATCGATCCATAACGCCCGTCTTCATCCCCTAAATAATCATCAACACGGTAGGTTCGGGAGATTAATTGCATCGAAATTTTCAGTATAGGTTATTTCAAGAACCTTTTGCAATTTATGCCTCGCCATGAAAAGAAATTAATTTCTGTACTACTACAGTACTGTAAGCCCCTAGCGTTGCCATATGGCAACACGTATGAAACGGCATGTGTTGCTGAAACAGCAAAATTGTTTTTATAACAAGTGAAGCAAAACTGTATATTTAGGCTGTATCACCTAACACTCTAAAACCGAAATAATTATAATACAAAAAAGTTATTCTCACTCAAATTTGGGCTTCATCACTTTGATACGATCGTCAGCCGGAATTTAAAAATTAAGCCGTCAAACTCGTATTGATGGTAAACAATAAACCATAAAAATCCCAAATTCTACAGAAACCAGCCCCGATGACAATTCTCGAGCCTTTGCATAAATCATTTTGGTAGCCAAGAAAATAAGGGCGGAAGCAATAAGTTCCAAAAGGCAGTAACAAGTCCGCTCAAAAAAGCTCAAGCCGTTATCCGTCACTCACTTGTATTTGTAAAAACGTCAGAGCAAGTACTCGAAAAACGCATGGGACGGGAAAACGACAATTAAGCTACATAATGAAAGCATCCAAAAGTGTCCAAGCACTCGCCGGGCCCATAATTTACGAAGTGGGGTAACAGATCCTCGGGTGCTCTACCAAAATCATAAAATTAACTGACCGGCGTAATAAAGGCCGAAACCAACCGCCACCGGTCACTGGCCAAAAAGAGCCCTTAAGGGCGCTCGGGCAAACCATTATATATGCAGAAACGGCAACATTTATTCTAATTATTGGTGCCGCGGAAATTGAACTATCCAGTGTTGCGTATCAAAAATGGCGCAAAACTACAAGGAAGACGAAGGACTGCAACACTACCAAAAATCTAGCGAATTAACGGCACGCGGAGGGAAATTCACCCCATTTACGTCAGGTTTGGATTCAAAAATTAAATGAACACAACCGCATAATTCGTCTCAATCACGTCGTGTTTAGGTTCAAAATTCAAGTGGATTTTTGAGCAATATAATGCGGCCAACTTCAACCCGCTAATTAGACGCGGCAGGAAATGAGCATCACGTATTGCACAATCGCATAATTCGTCCCAATCACGTCGTGTTTAGATGCAAAATTTAAGTAAATTTACCAGCAATATAATGCGGCCAAAATCAACCCGCTAATTAGACGCGCCAGGAAATTAGCATTAAGCATGGCCCCAATCGAATAAATGAGCGCCCCCAGAAATGTGTCTTCGCGCCACGGGCCAATAAGCATCGAGGGAGCGGGGCACAAAGGAGCTGGCCCCTTTAAATAGATAAACCCTGGCATCAGCAAATCACTCTCGCTCCGAGTTCCAGCAACCAACAGCCATCCAAGGATCAACAGCCAGTCCAATCCACCTAGAAGGAAGCTGCCCCGCCTGGACTAGCACAGCCGCTTTCCTGGATTCTGCCGCCAGCCGTCTTTGTAGAACTTGGACGTCAAGCCACTTCTGCCGCCGCCCCCGAAAGGAAGATCATCGCCCGTACCTGCCGCCTACGCGTTCCCAGGGCGTCGAGCCACTTCAGCCGCCGCCCCCCAGAGGACGACAAGCGCCCGCTCCTGCAGCCCCAGCCGCTTCTGGGACGCTGCGCCCTTCAGCCGCCGCCTCCGAAGGATCCCACCAGCAGGTCGTCGAGCCACTTCAGCCGCTGCCCCCGAGAGGAAGATCCGCGCCCGCTCCTGCAGCCCCAGCCAATTCTAGGACACTGCGCCCTTCAGCCGCCGCCTCCGAAGGATCCCACCAGCCGGACGCAAATTGCAATTTCTACAGAAACCGTACAAAATAGAGAGTTAGTTGAGGAAACAAATTTTCTCTAAAATTTTAAGCTGAATTCAAAAATTTAATAATATACCGGATGTTTAAAATAGGAGTTAATAAACACAAACGAAAAAAAAAACAAAAAAAAACTATTTTAAAGGTATTCAACTTGAAAATTGCCTATCTCACATCAATACACATTAAATTTGTAAAGTTTGAAATTGGAGCTGCTTTTGAAAAAATCGAAAAAAACTGAAAAATCACAAGAGTAAACACACTTCTGGTTATGCAATTCTCTTCAAACGCTTGCTGTCGCATCTAGATAGTACGCAAAACTTATATATGAAGTTTCAACGTCATACCTTTTTTCGCTTTTGAGATAGTCTGTTCACAGACAGACAGACAGACACACAGATAGACAGACACACAGGCCAATGAACAAAATCCAAAAAATACCTAACACTATCGCATAAATACGTATTATTACGTGTATTAAACTGTAGGATTAATAAAAGATTTGCATATGGGCATACTCCATATTTTACGCGAATCTACAAGTTCCGGTAATAATGCCGTCGAGTAAAACTCACTAAATTTGGGAATCATTCTGCTGTTCTAGAAAACTGTATCTCTATATATAACTTGAATAGAAATAGATAGCTTTAGGAGTCCAGGAGTCGATGATTCCAAGAAAAATTATTGCCACAGGAAAACAAATACTATTTTACGCAGTGATTTTTTTGGAAATAAGAAAAACATGAAATTTTATAGTGATTGGTCGTGACGAGGATTTAGAATAATCTTCAACAATGAAATACAGATTTTTAAAAATTTGAATTTAAAAATGAAGTAAATATCGCTTTTACATGTAGCTAACATCCATATACTGTAAATAAGAATTTAAATTCAAAGCGTATCTATTTATGTACGGCGCAGAATTTTTTTTATTAGTTCTCAATAAATTGTTCAATATTTATTAAAATATAACATATTATTGATTACTCAGAGTTTTAGACGAGCCAAAAAACTTAATCAAATAAGAATAATATCTTTTTCCCGCTGCTGATCATGTAAGTCAGTGATACAGCCTTAGTAACAAAACGTGTAAGTCGGTGATTATATTTGTTTGCTGCTTTTTCTTGACAACGGAACTTAATATTATTATTAAGTTCCTAGGATAATAAAATTAGCAAAGCAAGATGCAGATTTAGACGTTTTGTTTATAAATTGCAAGTGTTTAATTGACATGTGACACTCACAGGTAACAGGACTCACGAAAACTAATCCTGGTGACAGGTGACAAACCAAACGATTTTTTCAAAAATCTAGGAAAATTTCGATAAACAGCGGGAAAAATATAATAAGATAACTCGGAATGTATCGTCTATTAACATTTTCGGCAGGCAACAAGCCGCGACTTCGTCTTGGCTTGTACTTGACTACCTCAAATGTTAATAGGGCCTTACATTCCTTGTTACTTAAATAGCTATATGTACATAAATGTTGTGAGTGCAGAATATTATAATAAAATAAAATATTCTTGAACATATAAGATCAGCAAGAAGTAAACAAAGAAAAAAAAAGGAATAACAATAACGATATAAAAAACCAAAAATTCGAATGTAGTATAGCCATGCATTTCTTTTATAAATGTAATTTGATTGACCTTTTACCTTCAAAATTGATATTTTATTGGGTTTTAGCATCACGTCGAGTAAGCTTAATTTTTCGTTATAAACGTTTCAACTAGCGTTATTGGGTCTTCATCAGTAATTATTCTTTAACTACAACGTGGCAAAAGGGCTAAAACTAGTATACGAGTATTAATTCTCAAAATAGCATAAAATATTTAATTTATTTATAACGCCATTGATTTATGTGAATGAATTATTCTATCACTAGCAGTCCAGTGAGACAAATGTGTCATTTAATAAAACAAAGAAGACCGTTTTGCAAATAGAACTCGTAGAACTTCCTTTTACAGTGATCTTACAATTAGTCAAAAATTTCATTTTTAATTTTTAACCATTTGTTAAAAATTTTCAAAAATTACAAATTCTACAAAAACGGTACAAAATCGAGTGTTAGTTGAACAGACAAATTTTCTCTAGAATTTTAAGGTGAATTCAAAAATGTAATAATATACCGGGTGTTTTATTTAAAATAGGAGTTAATAAAAAAAATCTCACATCAATACACATTAAAAATGTAAGAAAAATGTAAAATTTAAAAAAAATCGTTAGAGCCGTTTTTGAAAAAATCGAAAAAAACTGAAAAATCACAAGAGTGAACACCTACTTCCGGTTATGCGATTTTCTTCAAAAGCTTGCTGTCTCATCTACATAGTACACAAAACTTATATATGAAGTTTCAATGCCATACCTCTTTTCGTTTTTGAGATATTCTGTTCACAGACACACACACAGACAGACAGACACACAGACAGACAGACAGACAGACAGACCAATGAAAAAAAATATGTTTTTTGGGATCAGGGGACTCTAAAACGTGAAGATCTGTTGAAAACTCAATTTCGAATTTTTGGGGTGAATCCAATACTTCCTTTATAGTAGTAAAAGGAAGTAATAAAAACTGTACCCAGACATGGAAGGTGTCAAAGTGGTTGCCTAACCGATCGACGTTTTAAGGCGCAGAGGGTCGCAGCTCCGTTTGGCTGCTGAAACATTTTTATTTAATAAGCGTTCTATTTGAAAAACGGTCTTTTTTGTGATTTCTCGAAAACCGGAAGTATCACGTGACTGAAATTCGGTTCCTGAGCTGACATGACCATTCCAAACATATAACTTCAATAACTGTTTTCTCTATCTCTTACCGTTTGGCTGCTGAAACAGCGTCCCAGACAGACAAAACGGCGTCCCAGACAGACAAAACTGCTTCCCGGACAGACACGTCTATTAGATAAAGGATACAGTCTGTTCTACAAAAAAGGCCCCGCCTTCTAGCCATTTCATTATTTAATTTAGACCTAATAAACTTTATATCAAATCAAATGGCACATAAAAACCTACATTTTAACACTATCAAAATTTTTTTATCTTCAATTGTTTCAAAGTGGTGACGTCACGTGCATTTTTTTTTTAATGACACTGTATATATTTTTTTACATTTTCTGGTAGAGGTTTTTTTTCTCTATAACCGTTGTTCTATATTTACGATTGAATGTGTTTGCATTCTGTTTTGTTAGCGAACTTTTCGTAATGAGGTACGCTGTCAGATTAACTTGTCATTATAGGCTTAACGATCTCCACTGGTCAAATCTACAACAGGGCCTTTGCCAGAGGCAATAGCCTTTCAGTTTGTTGCCTATATTTAGGCGTTTTCAAAAATCCCTAGATGTGGCGAAAGACGATTCTAAAGTTACTAAATACTCACCTTAAAAGAGAGGCTCACATTTCTACTTTTGGTGAGCTTTCCCTGCATTTCCCGATTTAAAAAGTGGAGGCGTCTATCGCATTTAACATCTTTATTTAGAGTTACAGGTTGCTGCCCTAATTAATAATATCTTAATGAATCCTCCCTTCCACTGAAGCTTAGTCGGCAACCTTTGTTACAGTACATCGTAGCATAGTTGGGGCAACTGATCTTTGTTTCTTTCGACTTATGTCGTTTTTATCGTGTAACAGTTTGTATAGTGTTTTTATGTTGAATTCATGTCGTAAAGTGGAATTTATACTGTTATGTTTTCTAATGAGAGAAGTTTTTATCAAAATTAGAGAAACAAATCCAAAATTACATTTTAACGGTTATACTCGGCAACTTTTTCATAAATTCAAAAACTTTGACAATATCTGAGGATCTCGATATTCTGTATGTTCATAATATATGGACAATATGTGTGTATAGAATATTTATGTGCAACTTAAATAGTACTAGTCAGAAATTACTAACAGTTTTTTTTTCAGGTAACCGAATGTTCTTTAGAGACACGAATGGCCGCTTTGTCTGCGGAAGATGCAATTCGTCGTATAAGCACAAAGGGCATCTTGTTAGTCACATCAAGTACGAATGCGGCGTAGAACCGAAATTTCCTTGCAAGGAGTGTGGCCATAAGTTTAAATACGAACGACATCTAAAGTTGCACTGTAAAATGAAACACATGTAAAGTAATGCACCACTTACTTATCTAATGAATTAGGGTATTTTAAATGCTAGCATACTGTGACTTACTTGCATGTTACGTGAATGTTTTACATTTAAATATAATAAGAAATCATTTTACTTGTATTACCTCACTAAAAAATGTAAAATTACGAAGGTGTTCTATTTATTATTTAAAGTTTTGAATCATTCGTAAAAGCCACTACGTGAGTATATAAATAAAATCATATCACAGTAGCCCCTATTTTTTAATACATTCTGCAGTGTATCTATTACCTCTGTATATAAAATTACACATAAAAATGGTCACGAAAGGCGCCCCCACATTTGCTACGTTTCGTTACATACACGTAGTAGTTCTTTTCTGTAAATTCAACTTTAGATATAGTTGCCATTTGGCTTTCAAAGCGTTAACAAGTGCTAGACTGTGCAAGTGACAACGTTTATCGCGAGCGATAACTACGAGGTTATCTGCCTCAACTTATTTGGTAAACATTATTCTTTTATTATCTGTGTATTTATAAATTAAGTACACCCTGAATTTAACAATAAAACATTATTAACAAGAACTCCTGCGGAGGGGTTCCTTAATCAAGATGAGTAACAATTACCTTAAACGAACCAGAGCTGACCTATCACCACCTGTACCAGAAATAAATAAAAAGTATTTATTTGAACCAGAAACATTAATAGCCAACAATAAATTCCTTGTTACGGCAAAACAAATCGAGAATGCAGGCAAAATAATTTATCAAGGCGAACTCGCTGCAGCACTAAATTCTATGGATACCTCTGAATCTACATCGCAACAACCTGGAGATAAAAACGAAAAACAAATTAAGATTCCGCCAATTTATCTGCACAATGCAGACAAATTAAAATACCAAGAAATCATTTCCGACCTCAAGGAAAAGGCCAAGAAAGATTTCACTACAGTAATTAGAAATAAACAATTAAGAGTAAATCTTTCAAGTATAGACGATTATCGAGTAACGACAAAGCATTATAACGATATCAAATTAAGCTACCACACGTTTAAAAACCCAGAAGTAAATAACTTATCTGTAATAATCCGAAACGTCCCTGTCTCCCTCACAGAAGATGAAATTAAACAGGAACTAACAACACTAAAGTACCCGGTACAAAAAGTAGTCAGATTCTACAATAAAGACAGATACCCGATCCCACTATGTGCAGTAGATCTCAGTGACACACAAGAAGGGAAGGAAATTTTTAACCTAACAAAGCTAAACCATAGTATTGTAGAAGTGGAAATAAGAAAAAAATCTAAAGAAATCCCTCAATGCAAACGATGCCAATTGTACGGTCACACACGAAATTACTGCCATTCACAAGCACGTTGTGTGAAGTGTACTGGTAACCACCTATTTAGTGAATGCCCGAAACGACCTGGGGAAGATCCCCAATGCGTAAACTTCCTGGAAAAACACCCGGCTAACTATAAAGGTTGTAGTTATTTTGTACAAGTACGCCAAAACCAAACGAGAAATTCAAGTCTTCGAACAAATAATAGAACATACTCCCAAACAGTACAAGCTAGACACGAAACCCAGATAAATGAGTCACCACCTCCTAGGCGTTCTACACTCAAATCCAACACCAATTTGCCCAATGACCAGCAAGCATCAACTGATCTCATCTCTACGATAGTCCAGAAAATTATAGAGCTGTTAATCCCACACCTAGACAAATTAATGCCATTTATAACAGCACTACTCCCGACATTATTAACCAATGGACCCAAATAGTACCCCACTAATAAATAATTTAACGCACAATTTTTATCGAATTTATGATAAGGCACAACATTGATATTGCGTGTATTACCGAGACACACTTCGTTAGCACAGAAAGGATTAGGATCCCTGGATATCATGTATACCGGAAAGATAGAGAAGCAGTGATTGCATCAGGTGGTGTAGCAATCATAATCAAAAAGAAATTCAGACATCACCTCCTCCATTTGGAAGACCTCCACAATATCGAAGCCATTGCTATTAAACTCTATATGGAAAATAATACCCCCTTAATTATTACATCTGCCTACAAACCGCCAAATAAACGGCTAGTCGAAGGGGAAATTGGCAAACTGTTCAATCAAGATGAGCCCACTCTAGTTCTCGGAGACTTAAATGCAAAAAACACTATATGGGGATGCCGTGCTAATAACCCCGATGGAATCAAATTATATAACATCTTGACTGACCACGGTATCAATATATCTGCCCCGGATGAATACACGTACTACCCGTATCGACCGGATCATCAACCCGACATCTTAGACGTCATTCTGCATAAAAATATTGTTACCCCTGTGTATCAAACAGTACATTCCGAACTAGATTCTGATCATCTTCCAGTCGTCGTTAACTTCCACAGCACACCACAAAACACACTTCCTCCGCCTAGACTAGCTTGTGGTAAAACAGATTGGGACACATTCAAGACAACATTCAATCAAAAAATGAAACCGATGGGTCCACTGAATACACCCTCGGAACTAGACGACGCTGTATTAGAATACACAACGGCTTTACAAGAAAGTATACAAGAATCAACCTCACCATGGAAACATAGGAAAGTTCCCGACCATATTAGAACTCCCAAGTATATACTAGACCTAATTAAAAGGAAAAACAGATATAGAAGGGAATGGCAGAAAACTCGGTTACCATACCTCAAAACTCTGTATAACCAACACTGTCATTTAGTCAAGCACGAACTTGACAGACTCAGAATCCAGAGATACAATTCCTACCTTGATGAAATTCAACCGTGTGATCCTTCCATGTGGCTTGCCACCAAAAGGATCTTAAGACAACCGAACATAATTTATCCAATGGTATCTAACAACAGCACACACTCCTCTGAAGAAGAAAAAGCTAATATATTAGCAACACATCTCGAACAAGTGTTCACACCAAATACTGGGGCACATGATGAACTCCTTGAACCCCAAGTAACAAGTGCAATTGATACTCTAAATTTACAAGATAATGATGAAATAGCTCCAGCATCCGCTGAAGAAATTAAATCCCTCATTAAACGACTACCTAACCGCAAGTGTCCTGGACTTGACCTCATCACCAATGCCATGTTAAAGCACCTCACCAAAAAGGCACTGGCATACCTAACCTCAATCTATAATGCCTGTCTCAGACTCGGACACTTCCCGACTTCTTGGAAAACTGCAATTATACTACCCATCTATAAAGTAGGAAAACCCAAGGATAATCCGGACAGTTATAGACCCATTAGTCTATTGCCAACCTTGGCCAAACTCTTTGAAAAAGTAATACTTACCCGATTGCAAGATGACCTCCAGCGAAAAGAAATTGTCCCCCCTCATCAATTCGACTTTCGAGCAGCTCACTCAACCTCCCATCAACTGCTTAGAATAATTGAAACAATTGAAAGAGGATTTGAGAACAAAGAATTTACTGTTGCTGTTTTCATTGACCTGGAAAGAGCTTTCGATAAGGTCTGGCATAATGGACTCCTTTACAAATTGATTGTTATAAACACTCCACTCTACCTAATTAAAATCATTCAATCCTTCCTCAACAACAGATCATTTAAAGTCAGAGTGAACTCAACATTATCTAGTTTAAAATCTATAGAGGCGGGAGTCCCGCAAGGTAGTATTTTGGGTCCTACGTTATTTAATCTGTTCGTTTATGACATTCCAACAGCAATTCATTCCACACTAGCCATGTTTGCCGACGATACGGCTATAATAACACAAAGTCCCCGTGCTGAATCTGCAATTGAACTCGCTCAAAACTCCACAACTATTATATCTGAATGGTTCACAAAATGGAAAATTAACATCAATCCTGATAAATGCCAAACTAAAATGTTTACCCTCAAACGATATAACCATCTTCCAAAAATTAAAATAAATAATTATGAAATAGAGTGGAACCCTAAGGATACAGGTAGTAAAATATTTAGGAGTGTATTTAGATGCGAAGCTGAACTGGGGGTATCACACAAATAAAAAACTCAACGAGTGCCACAACAGATTGGGTGCATTATATCCGCTTATCAACCGTAAGTCTCATCTTAGAGCGGAATGCATAGTACTCATCTATAAAGGAATTCTCAGACCACTACTTACTTATGCTTGTCCAATATGGTGCACCACATCACAAACATCGATGAAGAAACTTCAAACAATGCAAAACAAAGTGCTACGAATTGCAATCAAGTGTCCGTGGTTTGTGCGTAATACCCAAATACACAAGGAGTTAAGTGTCCCTCTTATAACTGAGTTTATTAAAAAAACTACAGTGAAGTTCTTTCAAAACCTAGTTTTCTGTTCAAGTGCCATAAAGTTCGAACTCGGGCAAAAAGACATTCACACACGTCTCAAGCGTAAATTACCACAGGACTTACTATAAAAAAAAAACAATCACCAAAACCTGTAATTATGATAGAAATATGTGTTATCACTTAATCCTCAATCCCTCACTGTTTATCTATAAATTAAGTAATTACTGTTAGTTTTTATTGTATTATAACTTAGCCGTGTATTGCATACTTCATTGCAGAGCCAGCTATAATAAATTAAAAAAAAAAAAAAACTTTTGATATAACTTCTCATTTAGCGCTCCATGATAATAACTTGAGCAATTTAGAACTTTTTTTTTACAAAATAATGTATACATAGGTGGGGTGAATAGCTTTATTGAAGTACCTAGCTAATTTTAGAATACATTAGCGATGTTGTTATAGTTTTTTCATAGACTTCTTATCCTTTTTATTAAAATAAAAGCCAAATATAGTATTCCAACCAGAAATTGGAAAGCTATTTAAAATCAGGCCAGCATTGAGAACCGTAAGTCACTTCGTAATTTAATTCATAAAATTACTGTTTGGTTGTCATTCAGTGACACTTCGATAATAACCTTCAAATTTGACGGATGCATTGGGAAGTTTGGAAGATATATACGTTTTTCAAAATTTTCTATGCTACTATACGGTTTTAAAAACTCAACTAGTATCTACTTAAATCATGCACAATGTTACAATGCCTTAATAAAACAGTTACATGTACAATTTACAGATGAACTGTAATTACTTGAAAGCTGATTGACATTAGAATATAATTTACTGATTGTATGAAACCAACTTAGACATGACTTACACTTTTCATGGTGTACTGGATTTGAAATAACTTTCCAATTTTTGGTTGGAATACTATACACAATATTGCGTTTTATGGAACAGGCTTGGTAGTTTCTTCATGAATTTAAAAACGTTGAAATATCTGAGAATCTCGATGCTCTCATGTTAATGGGTCTGAGTGTCACATTTCGTTTATTTTAATACTACTTTTAAGCCCATCATATAGGCGACCTTACTCAAATTAAAATAGTTTTGCCATTTTTAATATTGAATTATAAGTAAAAATATTACAGTAAAAAAATGGTTGAACGTCATTAATATAGTAAGTGTTCAAAATGATCTACTAACTAGGTAAGAATATTTATAACACTATTGAAAAAGTAAAGAGAACTCCACGGTAATGCGAATTACAAGAATTCGCAAAGAAGAAAAATTATCGCGGTCAGTGGGATTCGAAGCTGCGGAATCATCCGTTTGCTAGTCAGGCACTCTAACCCCTTGCCTACAAAGGCGAACCTATCTTGCTTCCTTGTTGTTCCGTTATAAAAAGCGCGGTTACACCATCTCTGGCAATGCGTTGTTACTACAATATCATTGCAATTTTACTGTTGAGGATTACAAGGGATTAATAAATTCAAATTAATTAATTCGAAACTAATAAGGGCTTGTCGGCAGTTCTTAACAATAATTTGGGCAGCACAAGAGCAGACGGGCTGAGTAATTTCTCAACGTTACGAGGTTCATAGCAATATATAAAGAGTTTATAGTAATAGCCGATACAAATTACCAACAGATTCTTTTCAGGTCAATAAATGTTCTTCAGAGATGGAAATGGTAGCTTTACTTGCGAAAGATGCAAATCGTCATATAAAAAGAAAACAAATGTAGTATAGAACCGCAATTTCCGTGCAAGGAGTGTAGCCGTAAATTTAAATACAAACCGCATCTAAAGTTGTTGCACTGTAAAATAAAACACTTGTATAGTGTTATAACCTTGTTTATAGATATTAACGATACAAGTTTGATTATGAGTATCTTAGCGAAACGAGTTTGATTACAAAACGAGGCGGCGGGCCGACTTTTGCGGCAATCAAACGAATTTCGTTCAGTGCCATAAATAAACGTGTATTATTCAATATTTTATCTTCATCAATAAATTCTAGTTCAATGCAATTTTTATAGAAAAAGAGTGCTGTAATATCTATCCATTACCGCACTGAGTTCGGTAATACCCATTACCGCACTGAGTTCGGTAATACCCATTACCGCACTCAGTGCGGTAATGAAGTTCTTACCGATATTAAAATTAATTTGGTTAGTAGTCTATACATCTATACATCTATACATCGATGAAGATAAATGACTTTTTCCCGCTGCTGATCATGTAAGTCAGTGATACAGCCTTAGTAACAAAACGTGTAAGTCGGTGATTATATTTGTTTGCTGCTTTTTCTTGACAACGGAACTTAATACTATTATTAACTTCCTAGGATAATAATATTAGCAAAGCAAGATGTAGATTGAGACGTTTTGTTTAAAAATCGCAAGTGTTGATGTGACATGTGACACTCATAGGTACACGACTCACGAAAATTAACCCTGGTGACAGGTGACAAACCAAACGATTTTTTCAAAAATCTAGGAAAATTTCGATAAGCAGCGGGAAAAATATAATAAGATAACTCGGAATGTAACGCCTATTGACATTTTCGGCAGGCAACAAGCCGCGACTTCGTCTTGGCTTGTACTTGCCTACCTCAAATGTTAACAGGTCCTTACATTCCTTGTGACTTAAATAGCTATTACATTCAAACGTCATAAAAGTGACAACTTATGTGACTTGACGTACAAGGTAAATGCGTTGCTTTTATGCCTAGGCACAAAAGTGGTTAATTTTACGCCGGCGGAGTAATAGTAATTTACATTACAAGACCGGAATGTAGTGTTTTGCAGGTCGAACCAAGTAGATTCCAGGGCGTTACTTTCTGGCAAAAAAAATCTCCAGAAACTGCATATTTTCTGACGGTTTTAAAAAAAGTACTTCAAAGCTTGATTAGCTTTCGAATATTTTTTAAATTAGCCTGCTTGATTGTCGGGAACTGTCGTAGGCGTAGCATATGTTATTAGGAGTAAAAGTGACTTTGTGTGCTCCGCCCGGATTTAAAAATATAGGTATGTCATTACAATATAATAAGAAAACACTGATGTGCTATTTAGTAGGTATTTAGATTTTTGAAAAAACGATGAAATCGGGTAAAAAAGACTATAATTTATACGGATGATCTTGTGTGCTTATTTCAGGCTTCCAGGATCGGTCACAGATGATCGTCCAAAGTTGATTAATTAATTATTTAATCCCTCTAACTAGTCTTCCGCCAACTAGCAATCTTCACTAAAAAGTGAAGAATAGATGGCTTCATCATGCCACACATCTTCTGTATTAGATTACAATATTCCTTAACAGTAAAATATCTACGAGTCATTCTAGATGTCAAACTGAGATGGCGAGAACAACATATAGAACGACAAATAGGTTATGAAAATCTTATGAATATACCTACACACTCGGTTCTGCAAGTCGAAAACGATTACATTAGACCCCCGTTCTTCATTGTAAATCATTTTATATGGACATTCCCAGCGGAGATGACTGGCACTCCGTCGAAGGTCTCCTCAGTAGTGCTGATCTTATCTGATTCACGAATGGATTAAAGATTGAGAAAAGGGCAGGAATCTATGGCTAGAGGCCTCGGACAAATACCTTTTGCTATAGGTAGTCTCGTCTCAGTTTTCAAACAAAAATGACCTCCGTAGTGAACGCATTCAGGAAAACATACAAAGAAAATACTTATTTTAATAAGTAGAAAGCACTTAAGACTCGTGGTAAGTCTGTTGACAGGCCATAGCCACATTAACAAACAGTTTTACCTCATGGGACTACGAGACTTGCAAATGATTCCAAGTATAGGTTGTGTAAGTTGAAGGATGACATTTTAGGCACAAGATGTGAACTCCTAGGAGCATGAATACAAGATTCTAAGGATCTACAGTACATTTCTAACAACAAAGTCCTTGCATTTGGCTATCACACTTTCGCTAGTCCATCCATTTAATTAACCCCTTAGTCAATCTATTATACAGCTATGAGGCTTGTTGAGTAAGTCTGCGACCGCTAACAATATCTTCAGAAGTAGTTCTGGCTTTGCAAAAAAATTTAGTGGTCTACGAGAGCTGTTAATTGTTAGTAACAAGTATGTGCCAATAAAAACAAAAAGATTGGATTAAATTCAAAATTCATTTTTTTGGCAGTTGCAACTTTGAGAAGTTGGGATAAAACGTATAGAGAGACTTTTTTTTTAATTTTTAGAAGTTCTTTCCAGCAAGGCGGTTGGATGAATAGAAAAGAGTGGAAAAAAATATTGAACTCCGGAAGACCCAGATAGAGGTTAAAATACGGAAAGAAGAGAGAGAGAAGTTCTTTGCTGTGCAATTCTGTTCGGGCAATGATTTTCTACGTTTACAAAAACGATTGACATATCACCAAAGTCACTGAAATGTATTTTCAGCTTTGGCAACCATAACCCTTCCTTGTAAACAGTTAGTTACTGATTCCGCGAATTTAAACGTCGACTGCGTACATTAGAAGATGAATGGAGACTTGAGCGACCTCCAGTAGCTGTTTGTGCTGAAACCGTTAGTGCTACCGAAAAAGAAAATCGGAATATAACTCATAGAGAGATTCAACAAGATCTAGGTATTCGATCATCTGCAGTAGATAACTTTTTACACCAACAGCTTCGTGTGAGAAAGCTTGCAGGTCTGTGGATTCCACATTTGTTAATCGAAGAACAAAACCAACTGCGGGTAGACTGGTGCAGATTTATGTTAGAAAAGCTTGATGTAGAATCTTCAAAGCATGTGTTTAATATTTTTACCGATGTTGTGTTTTGCTTGGATGTATAATTATGGCCCCCTGACTAAACAACAATCAAAAATAAAATTGTGGCTTACCCAAGAAGAATAATTTGAAGGAGATTGGATCGCCATTGTAGTAGCAGTTATTTATTTTTTCTAGTATAAAATCCCATAATTACCGGGTGAATCTTGTACGTGCGCTGCCTATTCCCATTTCTGTTTTTTTTCTACACATATCTATTGCATGGAGTCGATTGTTTTTTTTTTATATTTCACGGTTATTCATACGTTGATGATGATTTACTAATGTAATCCTAGTGGCGACTACTAAATAAATATTTGCCCAGATGATTGTGTACACAAGCTGTAAGTAATAGAACAATTAAGAAGATTTCCAACCTTATTCCGCTTTGCGTCGAGCTCTTAAACTCGTCGCACGTGCTTGAAAGGCGTACTTATACACTAGTATCATAATATACTATTCCTTTTATTTGAAAAAATATAATGTTGCTCAAAAATACTAATAAATAATTTTAAAAGGGCAAACTTAAAGTGAAATATTGTAATACATAATAAATGATTACGCAGCCGAAGAGGAGCTAGCACATTTCTATAACAGTATATAAAATAAATATCTTTATTTTATATAAACGGGGCTGCGCGCGCTATTGCGCGGTTCTAGGCTTAGACCAAAGAAGGAAGCAGCCGGGGCTTTGCCCCTCTCTAAGGGAGCTTCGACCCTCTCCAAGGAGGCCCTCGGAAAACCGCCCCTCTCCAAGGGGGTTCACTGGGCTCCGCCCCTCTCCAAGGGGCCCTAGGTGGTCCGCTCCTCTCCAAGGGCGCCCTCGAGGCTCCAGGGGTTTCGCCCTTCTCTAAAGGGGCCCACGGGGCTCCAGGGGTTCCGCCCCTCTCTAAGGGGGCCTTTGGGGTTTCGGGGACTCCGCCCCCCTCCAAAGGGGCCCTTGGGACTCCGCTTCTCTTCAAGGGGGTCCTCGGGACTGCGCCCCTCTCCAAGGGGGCCCTTGGGACTCCGCCTCTCTCCAATGGGGCCCTCAGGACTCGGCCCCTCTCCAAGGGAGCGTTCGGGGCTTTGCCCTTCTCCAAGGGGGCCCCCGGGACTTCGCCCTTCTCCAAGGGAGCCATCGGGTCTCCGCCCCTCTCCAAGGGGCCCTTGGGATTCCGCTTCTCTTCAAGGGGGCCTTCGGAACTTCGCCCCTATCCAAGGGGGCCCCGGGGCTTCGCCCCTCTCCAAGGGGGCTCACGGGGCTCCTCCCCTCTCCAAGGGGGCACCGGGGCTTCGCCCCTCTCTAAGGGGGCTCACGGGGCTTCGTCCCTCTCCAAGGGGGCTCACGGGGCTTTGCCCCTCTCCAAGGGGGCCCTTAGAGCTCGGCACCTCTCCAAGGGGGCCCCCGGGACTTTGCCCTTCTCCAAGGGAGCCATCGGGGCTCCGCCCCTCTGCAAGGGGCCCTAGGTGGTCCGCTCCTCTCCAAGGGGGCCCTCGAGGCTCCAGGGGTTTCGCCCTTCTCTAAAGGGGCCCACGGGGCTCCAGGGGTTCCGCCCCTCTCTAAGGGGGCCTTTGGGGTTTCGGGGACTCCGCCCCCCTCCAAAGGGGCCCTTGGGACTCCGCTTCTCTTCAAGGGGGTCCTCGGGATTTCGCCCCTCTCCAAGGGGGCCCTTAGAGCTCGGCACCTCTCCAAGGGGGCCCCCGGGACTTTGCCCTTTTCCAAGGGAGCCATCGGGGCTCCGCCCCTCTGCAAGGGGCCCTAGGTGGTCCGCTCCTCTCCAAGGGGGCCCTCGAGGCTCTAGGGGTTTCGCCCTTCTCTAAAGGGGCCCACGGGGCTCCAGGGGTTCCGCTCCTCTCTAAGGGGGCCTTTGGGGTTTCGGGGACTCCGCCCCCTCCAAAGGGGCCCTTAAGACTCCGCTTCTCTTCAAGGGGGTCCTCGGGGCTTCGCCCTTCTCCAAGGGGGCCCCCGGGACTTCGCCCTTCTCCAAGGGAGCCATCGGGTCTCCGCCCCTCTCCAAGGGGCCCTTGGGACTCCGCTTTTCTTCAAGGGGGCCTTCGGGACTTTGCCCCTCCCCAAGGGGGCCCTTGGGACTTCGCCCCTCTCCAAGGGGCCCTTGGGACTCCGCTTCTCTTTAAGGGGGCCTTCGGGACTTCGCCCCTGTCCAACGGGGCCCCGGGGCTTCGCCCCTCTCCAAGGGGGCTCACGGGGCTCCGCCCCTCTCCAAGGAGGCCCCGGAGCTTCGTCCCTCTCCAAGGGGGCTCACGGGGCTTCGCCCCTCTCCAAGGGGGCCCTTAGCGCTCGGCACCTCTCCAAGAGGGCCCCCGGGACTTCGCCCTTCTCCAAGGGAGCCATCGGGGATCCGCCCCTCTCCAAAGGACCCTAGGTGGTCCGCTCCTCTCCAAGGGGGCCCTCGAGGCTCCAGGGGTTTCGCCCTTCTCTAAAGGGGCCCACGGGGCTCCAGGGGTTCCGCCCCTCTCCAAGGGGGCCCTTGGGACTTCGCCCCTCTCCAAGGGGCCCTTGGGACTCCGCTTCTCTTTAAGGGGGCCTTCGGGACTTCGCCCCTCTCCAAGGGGGCCCCGGGGCTTCGCCCCTCTCCAAGGGAGCCATCGGGGCTCCGCTCCTCTTCAAGGGGCCCTGGGGGCTCCACCCCTCTCCAGGGGGACACTCGGGGCTCCGCCCCGGTCGCGAAATCGAGGCGACGGTGAAATGCATGTAAACGCAAATGGGGGCATCGCGTCTGCAATTGTCGTGACACACACGTTTGGATCGTTCTCCTTTATTTATATGATATTGCTTATTTACAGTTTCATTTCAGACTGCATCTCACCTTACGGATGGACAACTATTTGCTTTTGTATATTTTTCTAACGAATTGTTTTACTTTTTTGAAAAGTAATAAAAACATTATTATTATTATTATCCTTGAAAACTGGAAGATCCGCTATGTATTAGAAATTAAAAATAGTTTAATGAGTTTCTTGTTTTTGATTAATAATTACAATAGAAGAATAGAACGTTGAAACAAATCTGAGAATTGAAAACTCTTAAGAGTGAGAGAAGGAGCAATAAATATTATTCAATCATAATAGTTTAGATGAAAAATACATTACCTAATCTAACAATGTTTTAAATATTTTTTAATACACAACCGCAAGTTAAAACTTTTTTAATAATATTTTTCTAGATACGCCGTGGAATTTAGTGCAATCTGACGCAAATGTTACCTGTCCACAATGCAGCCACATTTACAAGAACTCCAGAACACTCAAGGTTCATATGTATCAAGATTGCGGCAAAGAGAAAATCTACCATTGTTCTATGTGTCAGTATCAGTGTAAAAGAAGATTCGTTTTAAATCGACATTTCAAAATCATGCATGGAATCGCCACTAAAAAATTTTAATTTGAATATGTAATTTGTGATATGCTAGTTTTTAGATTTCTCAAATATGTTATCCATTAATTATCTTCTAAGGTTTAATAGAACTTTTAAAAATAGTTAGCTTTATATTTTCTTTGTATAGCTCTTGAACATAATATTATGCTTACTGTTTATATAGTTATAAGTAAATATATATTAGATTGACTATTCAATTCACCTGTCATCTGTCAAAAAGTTACCAATGAAAATCCAGAATTTTGACGTTTCTTGACCTATCAAAAAAATATCAGTGGATATATCTTCCTAGAAGGTATTCAGGTGACTATTTTAAACAATAGTAGTTTGTATACCAAGGCACTGAAGTATAACTTTTTATCACGAATGTGGATTTAGTTGCCGAGGCCCGTAGGGCCAAGGCAAATAAACCACATGAGGGATAAAAAGGAACTTCAGTGCCGAGGTGTACACTATGTTTTATTTGAAATCGAGAAATCGTGAAATGACAACATTTTAACCAACTTTTGTAGGTTATGTTCGGTCGATTGACTTTTATCTGTCGTCTCGCCACCTACAAAAAAGTCGTAAAACAATGGATTACTTCACTGCCGATTTCTCGTATTTTAATGACGATTTCGGCGTACTTCACTGCCGATTTCAAATAAATGTGATTTTTATTAGAAAAGATCAATATTAGTGTTCTGTTACTATAAAAATTGCATAGTTTGTTGCTCGATTTACTGAAAACTAATTTTAAAAGTAGTTTGGTTTATTGAATAGTCCTTCGAATGCCATTATTAGTCAAAGTTAAATAGAATATTTTTGCGGTGGTATCACTACTCATGTCCATTGCGCTTAAGATTAGGACTCGTGGTAGCGCACTCATCCTAATCGAACCTAAGCGCAATGGACATTCGTGATACCACAGAAAAAATATTCGACATAACTTTGACTACTCATGGTATTATAAGTGACTATTACACACAATTGTCATATGACTGATATCATCCAATCTGAACCATGCATTTTTTTGAAAATCGACCAATTCCGAACTGATTCCCTGATAAGCGCCTTTGTGCTGCTTATCAAGCGATAAGCGCCCTAGTGCTGATTATCCACCCCGTACATGGTGTCATAATTAGAAAAAGAAATGCAAGAAACAAGCAATTTAAGTTTATAATAATTCGTATATGGGTTTTGTGTAATAATCTTCAAAATATAAACGCGGACAAACACTTACAGATAATTTTGCCCGTGCCAAGGGTCATCGTGCTGGTTGCCCCTAGAAAACTGCCCTCGGGCAAGCCTTAGGGACAGTTTTTTCATTGCAACTAGTACTCGACCCTTGGCGTGTGCAAAAGTATAGGTATGTCTCGCCCTTGTTATATTACTAATGAAAATATTTCCCAAATAATTTGTTTATTCCACACTAACATGCAATGAAAACAATTTCTTCGTCTATAGGCTACCTTCATCCACAAGTAGGCCATCACACAAAATATTATCAAGTTATCGTTAAGTTAAGCAACTGTTCGGTTTGATCAGATGTCGTACTTAAAATTTATATTTTTTTTTCTATGCCACATGTTAAAGTGTGCTTTTATCAACTCAAAACAAAAGGTTAAGTTTTACTTTAACAGCAAGGATAGATAAAGTATACTCTATTCACTATAGTCCCGGATTGTCAATGTCAAAATCCAATTAAAAACCATCCTTTATATCATGGTTAATACTTTTAAGTCAAGCTATGGGTAACTAGAAACAATTAATTGAGCTACTAATGTCAAAACTATAAATTATAGGTTATATTTTGCACGAACTTAAGCAAAAATAAATAAAAGTTGCCAGGTAACAATAACGCAAATTTTCAAAATTACGCTTTTGCGTTGTCCAACTTAGTAGTAACAAAAAAACCAATCGAAATTCAACAGTGCTGCCATAAAACGTCATTTTTGACAATCCGGGACCATAGTGAATGGACTATAATTTAATTTCCTAACTTTTGTTTAAATTAAATATGACAGCTGCACATTATCGTAGCAACCCAATCTAGCTATTGACATTTTGAAATGTGATTGACTGTCCTTATTTTCTTTTGAAATTGTTAAAGCTCTTGCTATAGAAAAAAATATTGTATTATACACGACGATAAAGTTATTTCTATCCACTCTTGAATCATTAACGTCTCGACTTCGTCGCAACGTTAAACGATTCGCTCGTGGATAAAATTTAACTTTATCGTCTTGTATAATAAATTACTATTAAATACATTCCATTAGTTTACCTGAACCCTTATGTTGATGACGGCTACTTTAATCTTCATAAGACTACATGTATGGTGGTGACGTTTCAAAAGTCACATAAAGATCAACTTACAATCGTTTATAAGTTCTTACACGATATGTATTTTGTAAAGTTATATTATATCCTTCACATTTTCCAATTTTGAAACATACGGGTTAGTAATCGTTTAAACAATGAAAATATGTATAAAAATTATAATCTTTACTTCCCTGTATATAATAAATTTTTTGACGCTGTTACAAAAAGTAATGTCATTTTTTAAATTGTTGAACCCGCAACTTATAGATGGTCATCAAAGCCTTCCATAGATGCGTATTTTCTGTTGCTACTTTAATCTCATTTCGATTGCGTAATGGCTGTAGGAAACAGAATACTGTTAATCTGCAATGAAAACAATTTCTTCGTCTATAGGCTACCTTCATCCACAAGTAGGCCATCACACAAAATATTATCAAGTTATCGTTAAGTTAAGCAACTGTTCGGTTTGATCAGATGTCGTACTTAAAATTTATATTTTTTTTTCTATGCCACATGTTAAAGTGTGCTTTTATCAACTCAAAACAAAAGGTTAAGTTTTACTTTAACAGCAAGGATAGATAAAGTATACTCTATTCACTATAGTCCCGGATTGTCAATGTCAAAATCCAATTAAAAACCATCCTTTATATCATGGTTAATACTTTTAAGTCAAGCTATGGGTAACTAGAAACAATTAATTGAGCTACTAATGTCAAAACTATAAATTATAGGTTATATTTTGCACGAACTTAAGCAAAAATAAATAAAAGTTGCCAGGTAACAATAACGCAAATTTTCAAAATTACGCTTTTGCGTTGTCCAACTTAGTAGTAACAAAAAAACCAATCGAAATTCAACAGTGCTGCCATAAAACGTCATTTTTGACAATCCGGGACCATAGTGAATGGACTATAATTTAATTTCCTAACTTTTGTTTAAATTAAATATGACAGCTGCACATTATCGTAGCAACCCAATCTAGCTATTGACATTTTGAAATGTGATTGACTGTCCTTATTTTCTTTTGAAATTGTTAAAGCTCTTGCTATAGAAAAAAATATTGTATTATACACGACGATAAAGTTATTTCTATCCACTCTTGAATCATTAACGTCTCGACTTCGTCGCAACGTTAAACGATTCGCTCGTGGATAAAATTTAACTTTATCGTCTTGTATAATAAATTACTATTAAATACATTCCATTAGTTTACCTGAACCCTTATGTTGATGATGGCTACTTTAATCTTCATAAGACTACATGTATGGTGGTGACGTTTCAAAAGTCACATAAAGATCAACTTACAATCGTTTATAAGTTCTTACACGATATGTATTTTGTAAAGTTATATTATATCCTTCACATTTTCCAATTTTGAAACATACGGGTTAGTAATCGTTTAAACAATGAAAATATGTATAAAAATTATAATCTTTACTTCCCTGTATATAATAAATTTTTTGACGCTGTTACAAAAAGTAATGTCATTTTTTAAATTGTTGAACCCGCAACTTATAGATGGTCATCAAAGCCTTCCATAGATGCGTATTTTCTGTTGCTACTTTAATCTCATTTCGATTGCGTAATGGCTGTAGGAAACAGAATACTGTTAATCTATGATGAACAAAACCGGGAATTTAATCAATCTATTATTTTTAAACTGATATTTACATTTTATGTATTTTATGTAAAAAGGATATAATAATTGATTTTTTCTGTAGAATTGCGTATAGAGAGAGTTTTGTAAGTAATATGATAGATATTACAAAGAAAAACAATGCGTAGCACTCATACTAAATACGATTGTAGAAGAAATGACGTTCCGTTAAAACAAGATATTTGTAAATTTGTGTTTTGTTGCTTTAATAACCCCAACGAATGCAATCTTCTTTCTTCTATGCACTCTGGTTCTCTAACTCGAGTAGATATTTTTACCGTTTTCATTATTTTATAAATTACCATAAAAAATATATCATAACAGTTTCACGTTACTAATCAATTATTTAATGCATGAATAACATTCACAATCAACATTAGTTTTATGTAAGAACTATGTTATTTTTCTAGAGTATAATGTATGATTTGTGTTTCAGGATTTTACATTATTTCACATAGTCGAAGACGACCAAAAACTAATACTTGTTCCTCATGTGGTCGAAGTTATTCGCAATCGCACAATTTGCGAAGACACGAAAAATATGAATGTGGCAAACCTGCGTCGTTTCAATGTTTATTTTGCCCAAACAGAGTTAAACAGAAGCACAATCTACACGCTCATGTTGCAAACCATCATCCAAGCCATGCGGAGGAATTTATAATGAGATTTAAAACAATTAAGCCTAGCTATGTGTAGTAGCGATTATTATTAAAGTTATCATAATTAACCATACTTTTTCTATTATTCATTAAACAAAGTATTGCAAAATGTGGGAGATATCTTTAATTTGTTCAAATAAAATATTATGACGAATACTGGCATGTTTTTAAACTCATCTTACAATGGTTGATCAATGATAAGTATTATATACGTATAGTATAAGCAATTTGTATAATTCAGTCATTATATATGTTTTTCGTTGATCGCTTGTTAATTTCAATATTAATGAATTATCTTTCCTAAAAAAGGATGGATTAATAGACGTCATTAATACACTGTTTTTGATTAATACACTTTTTTTCATTAATTAACTGTTTTTTTAAAGGATGGATTAATAGATCTATTAATACACTGTTTTGGATTAATACATTATATTTCATTAATTAACTGTTTTGTGATTTTGACGTTTTGATGATATTTTGCATGGAGGTTAGTTGTATTAAGCAAATTTTTCGCCACAAAAAGATTTTGCGGTCAACGAAAAAATGTTGTAATCAACTCGTTTGTTAATGGGCGATTAATAATCTCAACTATTAAAGGCACTCACTCGCTATCGCTTTCGTGCTTTAAACAGTTTCGATTATTATTAATCGCCTTCATTAACACAAAATAACTAATAATCCTTAGGAATTATATAAAATGCCTAAATTATACAAATTACCTGTAACATATACATTGTTACAAGTTAAAACGCGGTTACTACTGCAACAGGGTTGAATGGTTTCAGGCAACCAGCTAGTGGGATGCGCGTGGTATTAAACTGAGAAAGCACGTGTTTACGTGAGAAAGTCAATTCTGTATCGACGTAGAAAGATATTTATTATTGTCTAGGCGCCACCATGATGGTAATTCATTGGCCGGAGATGTATTGAGATCGTGAACAACCTTACTCACAGCACGTTCCACGGCCACAATGGCATTTACATGGGCTTTAAAAAAAACGCTTGGTAATCTTGGTATGTTCAGCGCACCAAGTTACACCGAACTCGTATCAACTACCTCAACGCTTGACGTTATGACGTCCGAATACAGATTAAGGAAAATGGCATTGATGATAGAAAAAGACAATGGGTTGACCACGCAAACAGGATGCATGAAAACATGTTAGCCAAAATATGCTACTCAGAAAAACCATCACGTGCAAAAAGATCATCAAAATGATTGATTTCATCGTCAACTGAATCAATAAAATCCGAAACAAACAGGAGAAATCCTATGAAAACAAGAAGAAGTATTGATAGTCTGACAGCAAGCTAGTCACGATTTCAAATAGCGATTAGCACATCCAGACGGGGATGCGCTCATAATTTAGGTGGGTTCTTTTATACCAAGGGTAATGAAGCATTTTCCACCTCGGTACGTACCGAGCTCTGTAGACTAGGGGTTACCATGTCTTGTTAGCATTCGGGAGGTCGCGGGTTCGATTTCCCTGGCCGTCTGTTCTGATTCAGGTTTTTAGGTGGTTTTCCTGAGTCAACAGAGTACCTTCTCTGAGGCGAATGCCGGGGCAGTATTTCTCCACCTTTCATGGCCTCTCTTCCATTCTCCACCCCTTCTTTCTCTCGCCCATCTTATAATTCCTGTTCTTGGCTGAAGAGGGACCCAAGGTCCCTATAGCAGCCCTCCCCCAGTTGGGGGAATTGAAATGACCCTGAACCTTTACCTTTTTTTTACCTCGGTACGTAATCTTATATTATAAGAGCAGATGCCGTCCAGACCGTAAGCAGGCGCGCGCACATTCCGATCGCGCCGCAACAAGCAGCATGAACACGCACAAGTGGCGACGCGGCAAGCATTTGTATTGTTAACGTTGGCAGGGCCGGACGTCGGCTGTCTACCCGCTTAAGCAGCATTTTTATTGTTAACCGTTTCTTTACGCTGGCACGGCCAGACATAGGCTGGCCAACGCGTTCTAGTATACTATTACACACTGATGTAGGTACATATAATGCAGAATTAATGGTACACGACAGAAGGCGAGGCATTTAGAACTTAAGCTCGAATGCAGATTTCTTGGGGCAGGAAAGATCAATGGAGAAGCTAAAAGTTTGTCTAACCCTTGAGCTGGAACGATAATTTCTTAACCGCAATTAGGCCGACGGAGGCGGACGACATTTGGACAACCCCTGCTCGCTAATATGATAATAAAGTATAGATTAAGCTATAGTCCATTTTTTTCATATGGAAATGCAAACTAGGCAAATTATTGGCAGCATGCATTGCCACCAGATTAAATTATGTTGGTACTTACGCATCTAGTTATCATATTTGCCGTGAGGTTAGGTTTCGTGTTAAATAGTTGTCATCTCAATTATTTTAAATTGTAGTTCTGGCTATTATAAACATAAATTGTTCTCACTGCAATACCTACCTAGTCAAAACCAAATTATAAAATAACATTATTTTATGTTTATAATATCCAAAATTACAATTTAAAATAATGAAATGTCAACCAATCAACATGAAACCTAACCTGACTGCAAAAATAATAACCAGATACTCATGCACCAATACAATTCAATCTAGTAATAATGCTTTATCTAGAATTTCGGCATTTACATTTCCATATGTGACTATATATGGTGGTGAAACACAATGTAATGCTTACGACGTCTGATATGAATGAAAAATAAAAATATACGGTACGCCCCACCCCAGAAGCGCCCTTCGGTGCTTTCCAAGAATACTTCGAAACTCAGCAACACTCCGTTTCGCTAGTACAATGAAATGTTATGAAGCAGTTATTTATCATAAAAATCTGGTGTAATACACGCACACAACTTCCTTTTACAGTGATCTTATAATTTAGCCCAGTCAAATGTTACACAAAAAATGCGTGAACTAACATTAAATGGGGTATTAATAATTTTTGCAGAGGTGTTTCGGACCATTACTGGGACTACAAATCCAGATTTGCAACTCTCAGAAACCTGTGCTCGCTGAATGGCGGTCGAAAAACAGCAACTTTTTCAGACTTTTTTCGGTTTTTTGACAAGATCTCCTAAACTATGCGTTTGTTGGAAAAAATGTTCCACTGCTTTTTTAAAGTAAATTAAATTTTCTACAAAATAGGATCAAAATTGTTCTTGTAAGATATATAGTTATCGAGATACAGCTTTTCAAAGATTGATCTTTTTCAAAAACTGAAAATTTTTAGTTTTCTGCATGTTTCGAGTTGAGATACCGGCAAAATGACACGTCCTACAGAAAAGTTAATAGCATGAAAGTTGTAGGGAATGTAATAATGTTTAATATGAGCTAACGCCTGATCCTTGTAGCTCAGATAGTCTCGTCACAAATTACAGAAAACGAAAAGATGAAAAAATTTCTTTTTTGGTTGAAAGTTAAGTAACATCGTTTCCTTCACCAACACCTTAATTAATGTTTTTTTCATAACATGTCGGCGGAAAATGTCTTATAACTAAGTTGAGAAAGTTTACAGTGGTTTTTATAGTCATTGAAGAACTTTTGAAAAGGGCCAGCTCACCAAAAAATCCGACGCAGAGTTGAAAGTCCACTTCAAGTATGAATTGGCCCCTTACCCAATGTCTGTTCAACAAAGCTGGAATGAGGAAGGGAACTAAGTCAGCTTTATATTCGTGCTTCACAAATGTGTGTGGCACCGAAACACTTCAGTGAAGACCATTGACGGATACATTAATTTTGTAAAAAACCATTTTGGGACAGATGTAACCATTGCCTTCGATGGATACCTGGAGGACGCATCTCAAAAAAGTACTAAAAGCGCCGAACGTCTCAGACGATACTCCGTCTGCAAATGCAGTGACATTGTCCTATCAGCTTCAACTACTCTCAACGTCATGCAAGAGAAGTTCTTATCGAACAACACTAATAAACGTAGGTTGATAGAGCTACTGGATTTGAGCAGCACAGTGTTGAGGTGACAGTTTCAGAAGAGGACGCTGATGCTACCATGCGTCGAATTTTTTGGTGAGCTGGCCCTTTTCAAAAGTTCTTCAATGACTATAAAAACCACTGTAAACTTTCTCAACTTAGTCATACGAAATTTTCCGCCGACATGTTATGAAAAAAACATTAATTAAGGTGTTGGTGAAGAAAACGATGTTACTTAACTTTCAACCAAAAAAGACATTTTTTCATCTTTTTGTTTTTTGTAATTTATGACGAGCCTATCTGAGCTACAAGGATCAGCCTTAGCTCATATTAAAGCTTATTAACTTCCCTACAACTTTCATGCTATTAACTTTTCTGTAAGACGTGTCATTTTGCCGGTATCCCAACTCGAAACTAGAAGAAAACTTAAAATTTTCACTTTTTGGAAAAAAAGGTCAATCTTTGAAAAGCCGCATCTCGATAACTATGTAACTTACAAAAACGATTTTGATCTTATTTTGTAGAAAATTTAATTTACTTTAAAAAAGCAGTGAAACATATTTTCCAACAAACGCATAGTTTAGGAGATCTTGTCAAAAAACCGAAAAAAGTCCGAAAAAGTCTCTGTTTTTCGACCGCCATTCAGCGAGCACAGGTTTCTGAGGGCTGCAAATCTGGATTTGTAGTCCCACTAATGATCCGAAACACCTCTCCAAAAATTATTAATACCCCATTTAATGTAAGTTCCGATGTAACATTTGACTGGGCTAATTACCCAAAAATGTGATTTAAAATTTTTAAGCTTTGTCAAAAATTTTACAAAAACGGTACAAAATACACTGTTAGCATTTTGAACAAATTTAATTATTTTTTTTTTGTAATCATCGTCATCATCATCAGTGGATTTGCCCTATATATTTACATGTGATTATTATTAAGGAAAATATCAACAACCGGACGTATACGGACATTTTGAGGGCTGCAACTATTTTTTGGCTCATGGCACTTGGGTCACAACCATGGCACATGGTTCACACTCATGGCATGTGAGTCACACCCATAGCACGTGGATCACACGTGGGAACTTAGAAAAGGTTAACGGTCATTTTAAAATTGATGTCGGTATATCGAGGTACTTTGATTTTGATTTATATATTATGTATATTATTTATGTATGTCGGTTTACCGAAGTTTTAGTGTTGTATGAAAAATATTAGGATTTTTGCCTTCGACCATACCTCAAAAGTTTATGGTGCCTTCATTTTCGGACGTTCTATCGTATGAAAAAGATCCAAGACTTCAGGAAGATTCTTGGCGACCGGAATCGTGTAGACATACGAACATACGTACACCGCACAGCACGTTTAGGCACCCCCCCTTCCCCCATACGAGGGAGGGGTCTAGTGGGCTGGGAACTTCACCAAAAGATCCGCACAGCTGAGGCGGATATTTGGTATAGTGGGTTCATTAGCTGGTTGACACGAAATTTTAGAGATATTTGACTCAGAGTGGTTTAACATGACTTGGCTTTATGTTCGACTGCTCCAAAAACACTTTATTATTTAGCGTCCATAAAGTGCCACTTTAGTCCACCTGTCCGGCTGTCAATGTTCAATAGTTATTATGAAAATAAATGTTATTTTATTAAAGTCAGGAAAGCAGATTGTATTAGGTTACTGAAAACTTTACAAATAATAGAAAGAAATTCATATTTAATACCTTACGGTAATAGATCGTTATTCTTGATATTAATAACGCAATTAACCTAGAAGAAGCGCACTTCGAAACTATATAATGTTTGAATAGCTGCTTGAATTTTCTGTGTGTCATATAAATGATATTGTAAATAGAATAATATCTTCTGCAGTGCAGTCGAACGTAAAGCTTTGCATGCAGCTCGTACATAATCAAACCTTATTTGACTCGTCCTCTTTACCGCTACGCTAAGCTCGATCTGCATAAAATACTCCAAGAAAGTCCTACATTTATATACTTGATACAGAAATAACTATAATAGTTACAATTAAGCTAAAATGTTTTTTCTCGATTCTGTCTATCTCTCTGTCTGCCTGTTGGTGGTATAGCTCAACAACTATTTGTTGGAAGAAGGCGATATTTTGCATGCAGATTATATAGCTATCTAGAATAAAACCGAAAACATCTCAGAGTAATATATACAAGGTGAGCACCTTAAAAAATAAATTTTGTTTATTTTTGCTTTAACTGAGAAATAGATAAACGTAATAATTTGTACATTGTTCAGGCTTTATCATTGTCAAAAATGAGACCTAGCAGATACAAGGTAAACTTCACAAATGGGACCGAATATAATATGGTGTCTTTCTAACGCAGGATAAACTCGGCTCGAAATATTCGGCTGGGGGCGCAAATTGATGTAATTCACATTTTTTGCAAATGGATATAATTCGTGCAAGGGAAGTTCAGTGTAAACCCCTTTACAGATTTTTTTCATATGGAAATGCAATCTAGGGAAACCTTTGAGAACAAACATTGTCACTGCATTGCATTGTGTTGGTACATAAACTTGTGGTTATTATATTTGCAATGAGAATAGGTTTTATGTTGACTGATTGACACTGTAGTTATTTTAAACTGTAGTTCTGGCTATTATATACTAAAATTGTTCTTAGTGCAATACCTACCAACTAGTTAAAATAAAATTATAAAATCGCATTTCAAGTTTATAATAGTCAAAGCCACAATTTAAAATAATGAAATGTCAACCTGTCAACATGAAGCCTAACCTCACCACAAAAATAATAAGAAGTTTATGTACCAACACAATTCTACCTAGTGACAATGCTTGTTATCAATAATTTCCCTAGAATTTCCGCATTTGCATTACCATATGAAACAAAAATGGACTATATCGAATTCTCCGCTATCGACCTAAAAATAAAAACTTGTTTAACAAATTCTGCACCACCTACAATAGTACAAGAGTTTTAGCATCTCGTATAGATTAATCTGAAAACCCTATGTACACATTTTTAAAAACCGTATGAAATATATCAAATAGTGTAATTTGCCCCCAATATATTTTATGAGGGGGCGATCGCCCCCCTTGCCCCCCATGTTCCTTCGCCCCTGATACAAGGGAATTTCAATACTTCGTACTATACTTCGAGCTATCCTTGCGAGTCGACACGTGAAGAAATTCATACCCCTAAATTGTGGTGGATTCGGCTCGACGGGGTGGAGTAGCTTCATTTTCGTTCGACTCGGTGAGTCGGCAGCTGGTGGATCCTCAGGCTGGAGTGGTCAGGCGAGTGGACTTATGTTTCGACTCGGCGAGTTAGAGTGATTTTTTGCTCCCAACGTACAAATACGTGTGCAAATAAATCTGGGACAATGGTTTTTTCATATGTAAATTGAGTTAAGATTTGAAGCATATCTCCATGGATTTCCTGCTATCAGAAAGAGTTATATTAAACTTTGACAAGTAAATGAAAATGTAGCTCTTTCTGGTAGCAGAAAATCCATGGAGATATTCTTCAATTCTCAACTCAACCTACATATGATTTTCCACTTTGCAAACAAAATTTCCAAGCATTTTAGCACGGTGGCGGCTCGTTCACTTGGCTCCATCTACAGAACTTCGGTGGTCACGTTTTGAACTACACATTCTGGGTGCGCTATAATTCCACTTGGCGCCATCTACAGAACTTCGGTGGTCACGTTCTGAAGCTACTCTTTAGATCTGTAATTGAGCAGTTTATTACTATGTAAAGGCCGGTTTTCTTTATGTATTGCCTTTTTGACGCTCATTGGTCTATGTGTGGGGTTGAGCCATTCTGTTGTTCGTGGTGGTGGAGCTCAGTGATGTAGTGGCAAATCTGCCAGTGGGGGAACGCTAGACTTCTGAGGGGTATGGAATATATCCCCCAGGAAAAAGGGGTCCGGGGGTCCTCTCCGGAAATTTTTTAAAAGTATAGGTGCAAAAATATGCGTTTTGATGTTTTCTTGTGCAATTTTTCCGTATTACGATGTTGCCAGTTTCGTAGCCTTAATATATAAATATCAAGCCTATCGCTTTCTAATTCAAACTGTTTTTAATACTTTGGATATTCATAGCAAGTAGTAAGTCATGTTTGACGTGATATTTCTAAATAATAGCATATACCACTAGCCTATATTTAAATGACACTGGAATGAATAATTATCAAATTGTTTGTGCTAATAAGTAAATGTCATAAATTCGTTCTGTATTTTTAATAAACTTAACAAAAAAACCAGTGGGGGAACGCCGTTCCCCCGCTTTCCCTCTCGACTACACCCCTGGTGGAGCTGCGAGGTTAATTAGCCGGCGCGTCTAATTAGCTGATTGAGCAATATTTAAAGTTTATTGTTTATTTTTTTTTTAAATCGGCAGTGAAGAACGCCGAAATCGTCATTAATAAAATACGCGAAATGGACAGTGAAGTAATCTATTGCTTTACGACGTTTTTTAGTTGGCAGGGTGACAGATGGGTGACAGAAAATGTCAACGTAACCTATAAGTTGGTTGTTTTTTTTTTAATTTCACGACATTCGTAACAAAAATTTAAATATCAGTGCCTTGGTATACAAATAAATTGTAGCATTTTACATTACTAGCAGAGTAAAACAGTTTTTACTGCCAAAACGAGGAAATGACTGGCGAGCCGATTAGGCATGCCTGTCTTCTGCTTGAGTCAGTAAAGTTACCTTACATGTATTGTACAACATTTTATTTGTTATTCATTTGTAAACAGAATATTTTGAATCATTAATATTTAATAAAAAGTTCTTACATTCAAATGACGTTGCTGCTTCTCTTTACGGGCTAAGCCCGTACTAATAGTTGTTATTATTATTAAAGTCATTAGGCCGCTATACAGATTGCGGCAGGCAACTAGAACCATAGCAAAAGCAAGGGGACCTTACCTGTGGCCGTAATTATGTATAACAAACCAACAATCAATGTACCATAGCGATAGGCCGTTAGGATCATTATAAATACAAGGTGTATATTCGATTTTTAAATTTTTTAAATACAATTACGGCTTACGGCCACATGTAGTTCCCTTGCTTTTGCTATGGTTCTAGTTGTCTGCCGCAATCTGTATATCAAACGACGTACGGGGTTGAATTTTGTAATCCGAGGTGATAGTCGAGGTTCATAATCAACCAAGTCCGTTATTTACGTATCGGCCGTGTGTCGTTCAAGATTTTTCGTAATTCAACTCTATGCATTTTAAGAATAATTTATTAAACATAATTTCAAAATACTTAGCGACTGGTGCTGTTATGAATGAGTATAAAATGCAAAAATGCCTTCGGTTTGGCATACCAAAAAAACGTGGACGGGGTTTTGCTACAAATTATGAAAACGGAGTTATCGCGTTTCTCTTAAGCATAGCAGAGTTCAGTAAACGGGTGTTAACGATTCAGAATACAATATAAATGATAATCAAATACTGTCAGTTCAAAATGTGTCAAGAATTGTTCTAAATGATTTCTTCTAAGCAATCGTTTATTTAACGTTGCTAACTTGTAACATTTCAACAGGTCTGCTGTCAATGTTACGAATTGGTAGCTTTAATGATTACATTTCAAAGTTAATAAACTGCTTGAACAAATGGCGTTTGCAAGTGGGTAACAAATAAAGTATTTATTTTCAGGTATAGAAAATTAATTGATAAACATAAAACAAGTTAATTTTGAAAACAACGTTATTCATAGCTTCCTGGATGTGCATTAAAAAGGAAAATTGGCAGAATTTCTATGTTACTAAAGTTAACTACTTATAATAAGAGTATATACTTTGAAGCAATAGAAACATGCTATTTGATTGTGTGAAAGCCAAGTACGACTTGTAAGTAGTAAAAAACAAAGTTTTAGGTCGTAACTTAGAAACTATAGGCGGCATATTAATTTCGAGTATACTAAATTTGGAATAAGCGCATGTAGTATCTACTTAGAATTAAGTAGTAATTATAACTATGGGTGGGATTGGTCGTAACAAAGTAATATAATTATTACAATCATTTGAAAATCAAATATTTTTTTCCAAATTGTCAATTTGACATTCATAAAAATATAGAAGGCAAACCGACAAATAATTTTCTAAATATCTTAAAAATAAAAACCCCTATAATTTTTTCAAGTACGCCACTGGATTCTATGTAAAAGATCGCATGTTTTTAGTATTTACAACTTTTCTGTAACTCTGCTAATTAAGAAGTTACAAGAGATTACAAAAAACAATAGATTTTGAAAATCACCCTGTATTTCCTAAACCAATCTAGTAGGCGTAGTTCTGATTACGCCATTAAACTAACCACTAAAAAAGAAGACGAGACGCGTATACTAGTTTTTTTGTATCTCTTACCCTTTAGTATGTACTCTATAATATCAATAAAAAAACACCCTGTAGGTACACTGTTAGTCCCCGAACTTCTGTCAGGTTGAACATAGAAAAGAAGAATTTTTCCCTGTCACCAACATAGTTTCAATAAAAAGTTAAACTTTAACTGCTTAGTTAAAAACTTCGTAAGAGGGTTCAACATCAATTTTTATTGAAACTATGTTGGTGACAGGGGAAAATTCCTCTTTTCTATGTTCAACCTGACAGAAGTTAGGGGACTAACAGTGTAAATAAAATGACGTTTATCGCATTTCATTTGGAAATGTACTACATTTCTACATTCAAAATCAATAATAACTGTGGTACTTCTATCATTAGCAACACTTTTATCCCTTGCAAAGGCGATTCGTTTTACATTTGGCAATACTGAAGTGTGATGTTGGTGACACTGTAAGTCTATGTCAAATTCGAGGTTAGTAGGTTAAGTTTTGCGTCAGTTTTGACATAGATTGACGCAAAACCTAACCTGCTAACCTCGAATATGACATAGACTTACAGTGTCACCAACAACACACTTCAGTACTGCCAAACGCATAACATCAACTGGAGCTGCTTATTGTGCTTTAGGAATGAGTTATGCTCATCTTGGTTATGTTTTGACAATTAGTGTCACTTGTATGTAAAAATTTAATATTTTACATTTCTTATAAAATGCGATAAAAGAGTATACTCAACACGTTATAAAAGTAGTTTTTCTGAACTCGTATGGCCGTTTAAGTACTGGCTGACGCTCGTACTCAAGCACGCCATACTTGTTCAGAAAAACATAACTTTCGTCAAGTTGTAGAGTAATATACTATTTTTCGAAAACGGTTAAGATTAGCGACATGAATAAATAGTACTTAATTTTTAGTCAATAGTTAAAGATATATAAAAAACGTTGTCCAAAGTTGTCATCATACATGGCGTAAAAAAATGGGGTCATGAGTGTCACAACTAATCCATCTCTGCAGCTGTGAGTAATTCACAACACTTTCTTGTCATATTAAAGAAAAATTGGAATATACCCGGTGGTTCAATAATTATGTGTAAAAAACTTGATTCCATTGGAGCTCTTTGGAGGCCATATCTCCGAAGAGGAGGCCTATACGAAAAAGGTTTCTATGAACTTGTAGTATTCTTTTCACGTGTTTTTTTCATATCCGGAAATTTCCCACGTTTTTTCGGACACCTTGTATGTAGTAAATACGTAAACAGATGCGGAATAAATAACATCGAAATTTAAAGTCACTAGATATCCGAAATCCGTTTTGAACATAGGAAATTAATGAGTGCGACAAGGAAGACATAAACAAAATCAGTAGCAGGACAAAGATAGAACGTGATCATGGCTAGCTAAATTTTTAAACTAAAATTTAGTCAAGGAAACAAAAACACTTTTGTCAAATATTTTAGGTATCTGTCATCAAGAGTATAAAGTGAGGTTTAAATAATTAAAATAATTATGTGAATAGTAAACAATAGTATATTTAAACGTCACTTTATACTCTTAACAACAGTTAAAATATTTGACAGAAGTGTTTGTTTGTTTCATTGACTAAATTTTAGTTTAAAAATTTAGCTAGCCATGATCACGTTCTGTCTTTGTCCTGCTACTCATTTTGTTTATGTTTTCCTTGTTGCACTCATTGATTTTCTATGTTCAAAACGGATTTCGGACAACCTGTATATCTAAATAGTAACTTTATCGAAATAAGAACGTTGATGCCATCTAGCGGCTAAACCGTTAGTTCTTATGAAAGTGTTGTATCTGACAGAAAAGAATTCTTGATCAAAGTTCTTATTCTTGTTTTAAACGGTGACCTTGACACGAAAACGTGCGTTTGTTTTGAAATTGTGGTTTTGTACTTTTATGGTGTGTTAAATATTATTCGTCGTTCTTGCTTGGAACGCTGACTTTAATGTGAACGAGTGATGAAGGTTTGCAGTTATAATAAAATGGTATATAATGTAACCTAACCTCAACATTTTTAATGATTATTTCATTTTTAGCTTAACAATTTCGAATATGTGCAACACAGCTAAGAATAACATCAGTTATAAAATTAAAATAATGGGATTTCTGATGCAATGCTTGTCAAGGAGCTGAAAATGAAGGATAGAAATACCAGGGCCAGGTACGTGTTAATGAAAATTTGTTAAACTCAAGTTTAAAATCTGAACTATAACGGGCCAGTCATTTAATTTTAATTTCTTTAAATCGCCAATAATAATTATGTATATAAAAATCATGAAAATACAAGGGGCTATTGATATCTAGTTAACCTAAGACGTTTTCCTGGAATAAACAATCATATTACTATAACAATAAATGATGACTTATTAGAAGTATCGCTATGAAATTTTACTTGAAAAAGTTGAAGCAATAACATTTCAAAGAAAGAATGTCAACCGTAATTGAGATAATCGATAAATGGGAGTATCAAGCCATCATTAAGTAGCTGTATTTAAAGGGATTAAGGGGTAAGCAGATTTAGAAAGACATTTAATACACTGGTGATTATTACCCTTCAAGAGAAGAAGTGACAGGAATGGCCGATTTTTACATCTATCCCGAAAATATTGATGCATTGCGTTACATAACACTACCAGACTGTACGCTGAAACGAATATTTGACACTGAAGATTTCATATGAACACATCCATCACCGATCCATTATATAGTTCACATCGATTTGGATATGAAAAATTTTGCAAAATGGAACCCTAAATGCTTGAATATTTGTCAGAAATTAGCAAGAGTGGAAACGTTGTGCCTCAGCAGTGCTTGTTTTGAAGAAGATGCTAACTTATTGAGCTGTGAATAAAACTTGGGTATACTCTGTTCACTATGGTCCCGGATTGTCAAAAATGACGTTTTATAGTAGCACTGTAGAATTTCTATTGTTTTTTTTGTTACTACTAGGTTGGACAACGCAAAAGCGTAATTTTGAAAATTTGGGTTTTTGTTACCTGGCAACTTTTATTTATTTTTGCTAAAGTCAGTTCGAAATATAACCTATAATTTATAGTTTTGACATTAGTAGCTTTATTAATTGTTTCTAGTTACCCATAGCTTGACTTAAAAATATTAACCATGATATAAAGGATTGTGTTTAATTGGATTTTGACATTGACAATCCGGGACTATAGTGAATAGAGTATACATTTGTACAGTCGAGAAACAACACAGCAATCGATGGAATGGAAGCAGTCTGATGCACCAACGTCTAAAAAGTTTAGTGTTCAAAAATCTACTGGAGAAGTTCTTGCCTCGGTATTTTGGGATAGCTGTGGAATAATTATGTTTGATTGTTTGGATAAGGGCAAAACAATAACTGGACAATGTTCTACATTATTGAGAACTCCACGACGCAAAATGTTTGCCGAAGGTGCCTCGTCTTTGTAGGACAACTCTTCTGCGCTTTGGTGTAAATACAGCTTGTGATCTTGGGTTTGTGTTAGCGGAACACTCCTCTTATCATACCTATATAATAATCCAGAACACTACATGCCGTGTTAAACCGGCAAAAGTACCAATGCGTTTACTGACGGTATACAATTTTTGGGTTTTTGTAAACTAACTTCCTATTACTTTTAATAGGGATATAACCACAGAAAACAATTACTTATGTCTATTATTGGTTGTGTTTTGTAACTACGAACACAAGTACATTTCATTTAATAAGAAAAAGATTCTATTACTGCTTTTCTGAATGAGTCCAAACGAGCGTTTAAAAACACCCTTAGAAATCGATTTTCCGAGTTCGGCGCACGATGCAAGTTCGAGTGGCTGCATTCATCTCATACTAACGTGCGATACTTAAATGCGGCATGCGCCGCGGGCTATAGCTACTTTACAAGATCTAGCTCTCTTCTAACTATTATCTCTTTTATCAAGTGAAATAGAGTTTGGAGGGCTGGTTTGTTGCTGTTGCTGTTGATTTTAAAGGTTTATACTTTCTACCCACGGTACTACTTAATAGTTATCAGACTGGTCAGGGATTGAAATCATAAACTTATTAATAACTAGTTTTTATCCAGTACCTCTCAATAAACGCCTCATGACTATAGCGACTTACAATCAGAATATCAATATTACACACAACTGGCTTTTTGATTACTATAACTTGACTAGTGGGTTTTGGTTTACACAATAATGTTTAAGGTCATCTGTGTTCTGATATCAGCTGGCAACCGAAAAGGGTAAAACAAGCAGATCCTGTGATTTCCAACAAAAATTTTGATTTTTAAGTTTCTGAGTTTATTGAGAAGTATGAATAAAATGATGCACTGCATGCGTAGTATTATGAGGTATTACCCACACGGCCTAGGACCTCGTGGGCCAAATTTTTTCTGTAGTGGGTAATATCCACATAACACTACTTGTATAGTAATTAAATTAACTATTATTATTATTCTTGTTAACATAGAATTTCTGCTTAGACCGCGTAGTATTGGTGGATAAACACCCAGCATTGTCTGGCTTAATGTGCCTTGCACCTTGTGAACTCTAGCAAGAATCCACGCGATGGCCATGCTCTTTAGTGGCTCGTGTTGTTTGAGTACCTTGAGAACAAGGATACTTAGGCAGATTTGGCCTTGGTGCTGTTTGTGCACCCATATTCACTAACGTTTTGCAAGACCTTGCAACGTGCATCATCAGAATGAAAGTCGCACTGCGCAGTCCATATAATAAAAAATAGAATATGTCAAGTGACGAGGAGGACATGGTCCTTTATTATTATTATAGAAGCAGGTGGTTACAAAGAAAATTTTGGGTTCACTCATATATTAGAATATATATATATATATATACCGGGTGTCAACGAATTTATTAGACAAGTCATAACTTCTAGAGTATTAGGTGTATCAAAATGAGATTTGGTATAGATAAATGGTATAGGGAGAGGAGAGTTTTCGCATATTTTTCACTTTCCGGTCACTTCCAGTTTCACCGGAAATGGCTCCGATTTAGAATTTTTAAATGGAACACCCTGTATATTTTTTCATATTTGGATTTCTGAGGCAATTTTGGATCAGAATGTGACATTTTAAAAAGTTATCCATGGCACACTTGACAAAAGTAAATAAATTATTATCCAGTATTTTGCTTAGAAATATTTAACTTATGAGCTTATTTTTAATCCAATCGCAAATAAATTAGTATCGTTAGATTCGCCAAAAAATTCTCTTTTCGGAAAGTGCTTGTCAAAAAAGGGTCGCCATTTGAAAAAACATAGTTAGACAAGAAAACGTGATTTTGCCAACTTGTCTTATTCCTATTTATCATACTAATCACTAAAACTTTGCGATTGTAATTTTCTGACATCACCTGAGGTCCTTAGATTAGTGTGCGTCCGATCATGGCCACCTAGATGCCAAATTAAAAGTGGCTCTAAAAAACTCAAGTAGGCTTAAAAACTTTTTAAAATGTCACATTCTGATCAAAAATTGTCTCAGAAATCCAAATATGCAAAAATATACAGGGTATTCCATTTAAAAATTCTAAATCGGAGCCATTTCCGGTGAAACCGGAAGTGACCAAAAAGTGAAAAATATGCGAAAACTCTCTCTCTATACCATTTACCTATACCAAATATCATTTTAATATACCTAATACTCTAAAAGTTATGACTTGTCTAATAAATTCGTTGACACCCGGTATATATAGTGGCTGGACACCCCAAGGGGGGTTATGCCGCTTTATAAGCTTTCTAGATCTTATTTTGGGATAGATCAGTTCCCATCTTGGTTTATTTTAAATCTTGCTGCATATCTCCTGTCATTTTTTCCTGTCTTTTGTGCATTCTTGCCACCTGTATACTCCAATACCTCGGAGGTCTTCAGTAACTTCTTGCCACCATGTATTTCTTGGTCGTCCCCTCCTTCTTACACCTTCTGGTTTCCAATCGAGTATGGTGTACATAATTGAACTGGTTCCGGCCCTCCAGACGTGTCCTAGCCATTTAGCCCTCTGTTGTTTGATCTTCTTGACTATATCTTCGCCTATTTCTTCATTTAATTCATGGTTCATCCGGCTCCTGTACTCATTTCCCTCCTTTACCGGGCCTAATATATATCTTAATATTTTTCTCTCCATTATTCTCAGGTCCTCTTCTTGTTTTTTTGTCATTGTCATTACCTCTGCAGCATATAACATTACCGGTCTGATAATTGTCCTATATATTTTCAGTTTAGTGTTTTTCCTCAGCATCTTACTCTGTAGCATTTTCTTATTTGCGTAGAATGCTCTATTGGTTAATGCTATCTTCTCATTAATTTCCGTCCTCTTGTCTCCACTGTTATTTAGGGTGATTCCCAGATATTTGAACTTGTCCACCATTTCGAAATTGAAGTTTCCAATTTTTACTTTTGTTTGAGTGTGACAGTCCTCGAGCCTATTAGAATATACTATTAGTATATATATAATTATATAAAAGGGGGTATTTCTGTACCTCCCCTACGAATTTGGCATTAATAACCTGTTCATTTATATTGTCTATTTGTTGAGTTTTTGGAATTCAGTTGGTAATTGGTAGTCCGGCGACTAGCATGTTGAGTTTCCCATGATTGACCACAAAATGACTACAAACCAGTAGCCAACTAGTAGCTCCGTAAATCGAGTTCCATGTAAACACATTAGCGGTGACACGCAAGCAACTGGTTAGTGTTTTTAGTTTAAATTATGTTACTTTTCAGTTTCTCTCTAGTAGCTTTGGGTGTGCCAACAGGCGTAGGCCAATTATAAGCGTCTCTGTACATTAAGTACATTAAGAGAATATCAAGTTGAATAATATAATATTTGGGTTTCTAATTTGGTTGCTTCCATAATACGCTAAGAATATGTCGATACACTCTCGTAGCCATAAAATCTCTTATTGCATTAAGAATTGATATAAATACAAGAAAAGAATACAGTTTCTTCTAAAATTAACAAAATATGTAGGTATTTTTAGATTATTTTATCTTTCCTTCTCAATCAAGCTTTTAAGGGTATAGAATTTTCATGTTACGCATTGCAAAAAAAAATTGTAGCGAGCGATTGTAGTACTGACACTCTTAAAAATGCGATACGATTATTTGGTTGCATAGCTAACTAATATCATTGAAACTTGTTTGAAGGTGAAACAAAAGGGGCCAATTTCTGCTGTCAATTGTAAACTATATTTTTTTTCCTCAAACGAGACCTATTGTAGTTGAGCGTCTTTAATTTATGATAATTTTTTCTACAAAAGACTGCCATGAACCCGGTCAAGTCGACCCAGAATAAGCATTTTTGTAATAGCAAATACTCGACGTTACGTGTCAAGCCTGGAATGAACATCTTTGTATTACTATGGAGAAAAGTGCATCATTCCCTCTCGCTGATGCAATTTAATGCTTGAGCGTTAGCTTTAAATATAAAAAGTAGGAAGCTAGTTGATTTGTTATTAATAACGTTACCTCTCGTCCCCAATAGCAACGAAAGCCAATGCATTACATTTCTTTTCTCTGCCATTACAAACCAGCAAGGGAGCCAAACGTCTATTTTCGCTAACAAAAAATCTGACAAAAGACAGAAAATTTCACTTTCGAATCAAGACGTTAAAATAGTTATTTATATGAGTAGCTAGAGTGCCACTTGTTGCATGCGTGAGAATGTTTAAAGAATGAGCCGAAGACGATTTCTTTAAATGTCACAAGTGCAAAAAAGAAGCTTTAGATATGAGTTTTATAAATAATTTTTTCGACTACCACATATTTATGTTAAAAGAGATTATAAAACGTCAATGTCAATTCAATTTGGAAACTCATTAAAAATTATGTTAGGTATACTTTCGTTTTAGATTCAAAACTCACTAAATTTAACAAAGTTTTGACAGATGTGTGCAGTAAAATTTTGTATTTTCCACTGATCTATTATTTGTGATATGAGGTATATAAAGCCGTGCGTAATACCCCCGAGCGTTATGAGTAGGTATAATGATAACGCTCACCATTGTGCTCTCTCATGCTCTCTGGAGAGGACTTAATTATTTTCTGATGCTGCAAATGTTATACCGTTGTAAACAGATTAAAACTTCTACGGAAATAAATGAAAAAACTATTGAGATTTTTTTCGGAAAGTGAACATTAATGGAGTTACCAAATTTATGCACTACTTAGTTTCCACACTCTATAAAAGCTTTAGACAACTTGATTAGGTATCTATCACAAAGGAATGGTGAAGTATTTGAAGATGGAGCAGTAGTAAATAAGTTAACAGAAAAATTGCAAATTGATTCACAGTTTGGTTCTTTCCATTTCAAGAGAACTAAAACTCATTTTTGATGCGAATCTGCCATTGCTAGAATTGTTGGCATGAACATCATAATCCTAGCACGTTAAGTACCTTGGCGGGATTAAATTAAAGGCTCTGAGAAAGCAATTTCAAATTCTGGGTTAATTATATAATTTTTTTTTTACGCCAAATGTATGTAAATCGTCTTGTAAACTGACCTCGACAATATTGTTTTATTCTTTGACTATAATCCGCACTAGACATATTCAATTCGTTCCCGTGGCCCGAAAACAAATCAAAGGGTATAAACTCGCTGTTTTAACTGGACGTGGGCTATATGTAAAGAACTGGCATATCCAATATACTGGACGATGGCACTCAACGTGCTAGTTTAGATGCAAAAGATAAGTTAAAAACAACATTTTATCTCACCTTTATTGATCAATTTATTAACATCATTGAATGAAAGATTTCAATTATTGTGAAATTTTAATGTTTTTAATTTTGTTATCAAATGAAGACCTACTCAAAAATTGTCTAGATTTTGATATTCACCTTAAAATATAAAATGATTGTTTTACAGGCATTAATGCAACTAACTAATCAAACTTACAAAGATCAGTCGCAGTTGTTAATTCTAATGTTTTTTGGGTCTGTATGTAGGTGATTGAATGGCAGAGAGACCATTCAAGAGAGCTAAGAGTATTGGACAATTCTAAATGAATGCGTTCACGAAGTAAAGCAAAGCTTGCGCGATGAAGGATTTTTTGAGAAGAATGCGTTGAAATGTGATGTTTGAACGTCTTTGTAAGTTTGATTCCTTGATGTCATCAATTAAGGTCTCTACAGATCAAAGTGGTTCTAAGACGGTTATAAATCTTTCTTCTTATGCCTCTCTCCTAGCGAAAATTCTATACTTTCCAAAGGTTTTAATTTTTTGTTAGCCTTCAAAAGCATTCCTGCGGAAGAGATTATTAGTTCAGTAGAATCTTCTGTAAGAACGCTTCTTAAAGACGTTGCCGATCTTATCCGCTTCTAAACTGTTAGGTGTTTATGATCATCTAAACCTCCTAAAAGTAACATTACAAAAGACGAAAGGAATACTCTCAACACCTTATGTTTTAATTCCGACATCTCAATTGTGTTCGCTGATAAAGGTAATGCTACGGTAGTTATGGATCGAACAGAGTACACCACTAAGGTTAAGTCTTTACTCCAAGATTCTTCTTATGCCCCACCTTCTCGTGACCCAACTTCCAAAATCGAATGGGAAGTCACTTCTCTCATAAAATCTTCAGATCTTCCCACTGACATTCAACGGAGGTTGATTCCTCGCGCTTCAAATCCTTCTCGGCTCTATGGCCTTACCAGAATTCATAAACCAGACATCCCCCTCAAGCCAATTGTCAGTACTATACTCATTAGCTAAATATCTAACTACTATCCTCAGCAAGTTTAATGGTAAGTCTTCCTCCTATGTTCGCAGCATTTGAAATAATAAAGAAGCCGACCTGCGATTAATTAATAAAATTAAACGATGGTAGTAAAAATCGCAGATCAACCCCCCTACCGTTTATACACCACGGCAGCTCTGAAAATTCTTTCTTTACTCACCGCGATGGCCAAACTAGCTCAAATATCGGCGGCCTTAGATCGTAGGTTCAATTCATCAGCTATGTACCCTGGAATGTCTTCAAAAAAGGAAAGGAAATGGAAATGGGCGCCAGAAATCAAAAGATTCCAAATAATAAGAAAAAAATAAATTACAAGTGACTAGCGTTTAATTAGTAATCTATAGAAAGTTTTGAAGTGTTCGTAGTAAATAATCAGAATAATTATAATGTAATAACAAAATTGTGTATCTTAACTGAAGGTTGCGACACACATAAAATTAAGAACCCCTTTCGGGTTATTTTAATACTTTACCAAAGAACATTCGTGGGATAAGCTTATCACAGTCATTTAATCAAACCTTCTGTTAGGCTATTGAAAATAAAAAGCGTGACTGTACCTTTTACAGAGGGTAAAAACACATCAAAATAGCAAATTTAAATTCTGAACGTAATTAAATATAAGTATAAAAATTCAAATATTAAAACAAGAGCATGTATGAAATTGAACATTACATGATAATAATTGCGGAACGTATGCATTTAAATTTTGAATATTTACGGGTTTAAAATGTTTAAATATAAAATACAGGTAGGATTGAAGATAAGTTTATAAATCCCGGAATAGCACAAACTAACCTCGCTTCTCCAACGCTCACAAACGGCAAACAGGCAAGCGCCGGCTGGGGGTAGCTACACCCTTCAACATAAAGGTGGTCGTGAACTGCATATTATGGACGAAGTTGCCGGGGATGCCCGGTGATTACAGCGGCAGCATCCACACCTTGCAGCCAAAAACGAAGAAGCCAGCAAGTGTCGAAAATGCAATAAGGCTTGGCCTCCGAGATAAACTTGTGGTTGAAATTGGTAATTAAGAGCTAAGAAAAAAGTAATTACTATGCGAATAATAAAACAGAAAAGCGCAACCGTACCTGATCATAATCAGCCCTTAGGAAACACACTGCTCAATGATATTAGTTGAGCGCACGTAATTTGACATAATTAACATAAAATCCGGGCCGCGCGAAATGCGCCGCCCGAGGCGAAAAGAATAAATGCCTCGGACGAAAATTCGTTTCCTCGAGGAAGGCTCGCACTCTGATAAGAGATAGCGGAGGTCGAGAGGCCATCGTGCAAACGAAAAGAACTTGATACAGGCACAAAATGCGTTGGTTTGGAAAATTTACGAATTCGAAATGCAAAAGGATTTATAATTTAACTAAAAATATACAGGTTAAGCTTGAAATAATTGGATAAATGGTGAAACAATTAGGCTAAGCCAAAAAATTGTTTCACATTGAATCTGAGGATTTACTTGTGAGTTTCGATGTCACTTCCCTTTTTACTAAAGTTTCTATTCCCGATTCCATAGTCATAATCCAACAGTTGTTATCAGAGCATGGGGAGACGTCTTCAAGTCTACCTGCCCTTATAGAAAAATGCCTCTCTTCCACTTATTTCCTATTTCAAGGCCAGTTCTTTAAACAAATCTCTGGAGCGGCCATGGGTTCTCCTCTTTCATCTGTCGTTGCCAATGTCGTCATGGAAGCTTTCAAAACCGTAGCTCTGGAATCTTCAGAATTGAAACCCAAGGTTTGGTTCCGATACGTTGACGATACCTTTATTATTTGGCCACATGGTAAAGACCCGTTACCTGTCTTCTTAAATCATCTGAATAGTCAACATCCGGACAATAACTTTACTGGAGATAGAAAGTAACGGTTCCCTTCCTTTCTTAGATGTACAGGTCTCTCGCCAACCCAGTGGCAAACTTGGTCATTCTGTATATCGCAAACCCACTCACACTGATCGCTATCTGCATGCCGATTCCCACCATCATCCTACACAAAAACCTTCCGTTATCAATTTGCTTGTACACCGGGCTGTTTCCATATCCCAACCCGATAATATCCACGCTGAATTAAATCACATTCGGAAAGCTCTTAGGAATAACGGTTACCGTGCTAGGGATATACAGTCTGCCATCAATCGCCAATCCTCCTGCAGCAATAGTCTTTATTCCCTATATCCATCAAGTTACTGATCGCGTTGGAAGGTTTCTACGAAAACAATACATTAAAACAGTATTCAATCCCCCGAGCAAAATCTCACAGGTTCTTCCTTCATCTAAAGATAAATTAAACACTATGTCCTCTAAAGGTATTTATAGAGTCCCTTGCTCTTGTAATGTTGTATACATTGGTGAAACAGGACGTTCAGTGATAACTCGCATCTCTGAGCACTAGCGCTGTCTCAAGTCGGGTCTCGTTTCATCGTTTTAGCGTGATACTGGCCATAAGATCCTTTTTGATGAAACTTCCATCATCTGCAAATCCCCATTCTTCTTTAGCAGAAAAATTCGCGAAGCCATTGAGATTTTACAAACACCTTAACAATCTCAATTGGGTCGAAGGTTTTCTCCTTCCTTCTATGTGGGAAGTGCTATTTCCTGATCTCCGCCATCGCCACTGAACCGCGACAGCATTTGCTGAACTGCGACGGCGCTTGCCTATAAATAATCACCTTTCTCCTTCTAAACGTTAGTCTAATTTCACCTCTGGCGTGGTTGACACGTTGAGTTACTCTGCTCTTTTTGTTCTTTCCTCTGATGAAGCTCCTTACAGAAGTGGGGGAAACGTTGAGTTCTTCGACCTCAATTATGACACGGTCCAATCTCGGAAGTCGTTTTTGACTTAACGACAATGGCCGTGAATTCCTCCGAAATCATTTATATTTAACGTTACCATTGTTACCAGTCAATAATGATTCTGGTGAAAGATAATTTTCTATGCTTAAATTAATAGAAACTTACTCAAGGACCTTCATGACACAGGAAAGGCTATCCATAGAGCAAGAAGTTTGTAAAAACCTGAGTATTGATTAAACTTATAAGACGATTTTGCCACTTCAAATCGAGAAAAAGTACCTTAATGTGAAGTATATGTTCTAAATGTTTCAAAACCACAGTTGTGGGAATAGGGAAAGTAAGGCAGTTGTCGAAGGCGTGATGCTAACCACATCACTTAGTACGCTGTTGACGGTGTGCCAGATCGACCAGGTTTTCAAAAAAGATATTTCGGCAACCCTGGCTCACCTTGTTGCTACATGGAATGAAGTGCCCGAATTTTAAAAAAATGTTTTTAATGTTTCGATATATTTTAAAACCAATATAAAATTGAAAACATGCCATGACATCTTTTGGACCTCTTACGGTTGATCCAGTTATTGCACAGACATGCGCATGGGACATGTTGATTAGGTTTTTTCACAAAAAAGTTATGCTCAGTAGATTGCAATCTTCATATTTTTGCTTTTTATTTAATAAAGTAATTAAAAATGCAACTTTTTTGTCTCCTGATTTTTTTCGTATCTGTCATCTAAATCTGTTAAGACAAAAACTAAAATGCTTCAATATCTAAAAACCCTTCAGCCAATTTTAGTGAAACTTTGAAGGTATACTGGTGCTATTAAGGTTCATGTTTTGGCGCACTTACGTGTAGTCGTTCGCCAGCGGCTCGCCGGAGTTTTGCTAAGACTATGCAATGTAATTCTCATACAGCGCGTAGTGAAACTCCGGCGAGCCGCTGGCGAACAACTATGCATACGGGTGTTAGATTTATTATTTATTTCAGGGGCGGCTGGGATTTTTTTTTTAAATTTAAACCCTGCTTTATCCAATTACATGTTCTAAAAAATTTCCTCATTTAGACAACTGTAAAAGAACATTTACAGGATTTTTGTAACAGTAATTCATTTACAGGGCTAGATTAGAGTTTCTTGAAGCCATTTAAATAAATATTAATTAGAATTGAAAAATCTTTCTTCTAAAAAGCACCTTGCATAGTGATGTAAAAAAACGGGTTTTTTTAAATTGAATAAAAAACCTTTAAAAAAACTACAAAAAACGGTTTTTTTTTGTTTTTTTTTTGTTTTTTATTCATTTTTGTAACTTGTTTTGGTAGGTGTGGTTGGCAGCAGGTAAACAAACGACAAAATTTAAACTTATTTTGATTTTACATGCCCTTTAAAGTTCAAGAAAACTACAGCACAGACTAGACAAATGTTTAATAAACAAAAGTAACATTTTATACCTACTGCCTACTCGTATTACGTATTACTCACAGAACAGCAAAGCGTATTCATGCGTCTATGCGAGCACCCCTGCCCCACCCCCACTGGTGGAAGTTGTTTTAAGCTGGACCTAGCTCTGAAACTGTCGAGCTGATCGACGAATCAAGTTTATGTTAAATATTAGCGATTCATCAAAGTCATAAGACACTAACATGGGCAACGTAAACTGCATGGATACTGACTCCGAATCAGTTGAGGAGTCAGCCATGTCTGTTAGAGAGTAATTTCTGCATCCACTTTGACTATGAAATGTAATACATTATTTTTCTTTAGAAATATTTGTTTTTTTTTTGTTATTACTTTACCTATGAAATGTATTATTTTTATTTAGAAATATCTGTTTTTTGTTTTTCCAAAGAATATTACTTGTTATTCACTGCACTTTAATTCTGAAAAAAAAACCTATTTAAAAAAAAACCAGACTGCTCGGGTTTTTTTGCAAAAAAAAACAGGTTTTAAAAAAAAAACGAACGGTTTTTTTATGATTGCATCACTAACCTTGCCTAAAACACGTAAAAATTATGCAAACATACTACTTTTCGGTAAATAATAAAAAATGTAAAGAAGTAATTAATAATTCATATTATTTTTTCCCACTATAAATCTTTAGTCTTCACATAAAAAAAATTGAATTTAAATATTAAGTCTTGATATGTGAAATTTTGAAAAATATGAAAAAAACTGAAAAATAAATTTTTAGCATAAGTTAAAAAATTAGGGGTTTTCTGGCCTTGAGATTGTTCAGTTCACTAAAACTAACACGCTTTAAAAAAATCTCATTGAAATATTTCTTAGTTTCCGAAAAATAGCACTTTTTGGATTTTGACAATTTCGAAAAACTCAATTTTCTAAAGAAGTAAAAATCACTCGAGATATATGATAGGGGCTAAATAGGTTTTTAGACAAGCGCAAATTATTGACGTAAATTTTTTTTTTGAAAAATCAAAAAAAAAATGTTCCCATATTATGCTGTCTTTTTGGCGGACACTGTATATGAACTTTCAACGCTATAGATCTTTTCGTTTTTGAGATATTCTGTTCACACACAAACAGACAGACCAATGAACAAAAACATATTTATTAGGTTCAGGGTTCGCCACAGTGGACCCAGCCCGAAAAAACTCGTCGAAACCCGCTTGAAAAACCCACTGAGTTTTTCGGTCCTGGATTCACTCCAAGGGACTAGTAAACTCACAACTTGGGTTAAACAATTTGAACAAAAAACCTCAACTTTTAGAATTTTATTACAAATTAGTAAAACATAATTAACTACCTTTAAGAATAATAGAACATTAGAAATATAATTAATGATTGTAAAAACAGAATATTAGAGCAAGAACAATTAATTATTACCAGTTAATAGGATGTGTATCAGTTGAGCGCAAATGTCTGTACACTTGCACTAGTTTTGTGGCTTTTTCCACGCCCAGGCGATTTTGAAGTTTACTCCAAACAAGTCCGAATGTAGGAAAGTATCGTTCAATGGAAGCTGAAGATGCCAGCGCCGAAGAGAGACCGAAGAAAAAATTGCAAAAACCATGTGGCAAGCCTCCTTTAAGCGAGCAAATTTTCAGTGACCGTGGGTGTCCGCCTAACAGAGAGTATACTGTACATAGATCTACACATTGTAAATTTACGTGCCTTGCATATGTTCTAGATTAGAATGTCCGACCCCTCAGACAGCGGAATTCTACTGCAGCTTGTCGAAAAAAAAACCATGAGCCCGGGAAGACGGGAAAAACCCGAAAGAGCCCGAAAAAATCCGAAAAGAACCCCCATGGACCCAGTGGGTTGGGTTTTCTGAAAAAACCCAGGTTTTTTCAAACCCTGATTAGGTTCAGAGGACTCTAAAATGTAAAGATCTGTTGACAATTTAATTTCAAATTTATAGGGTGAATCCAATACTTTCTTTGTTGTAAAAGGAAGTAAAATGAGCAGTAGAAAGTATGAAGTAGTAGGATTACCATTTTTTTTACTTCCTTTTACGATTAAGGAAGTATTGGATTCACCCCAAAAAATTTAAATTGAGTTTTCAACATATCTTCACCTTTCAGAGTCTCCTGAACCCAAAAAACATGTTTTTGTTCATTGGTCTGTCTGTGTGTGTGTGTCTGTATGTCTGTGAACAGACTATCTCAAAAACGAAAAGAGCTATGGCGTTGAAACTTCATATATAAGTTTTGTGTACTATCTAGATGCGACAGCAAGCTTTTGAAGAAAATTGCATAACCGGAAGTATGGCGTTTACTCCTGTGATTTTTCAGTTTTTTTCAATTTTTTTCAATCCGGCTCTAATAATTTTTTTTTCAAACTTGACATTTTTATTACATTTTTAATGTGTATTGATGGGAGATAGGTGATTTTCCAGTTGAATACCTCCTATTTTAAATAGAACACCCGGTATATTATTACATTTTTGAATTCAGCTTGGTGTTTTAGAGAAAATCCGTTTCTTCAACTAACGCTTTATTTTCTACGGTTCTGTAGAATTTGTAATTTTTAAACATTTTAAATTTGTGGCTAATTATAAGATCACTGTAAAAGGAAGTTGTGTGCGTGTATCACACCAGATTTTTAATATGTATCATTCAATTTCATTAGTTCGTATGTTAATTATGATTCCCTAGAAAAGTGTTTACGTCCAAAATTGCTTTAAAATGAAAGCTGTCACATTTATAACTGCATACATTCGTAAGACATGGAGTACATATACTAAGTAACAAAATGTGTATTCCTTCTATCTTCATTTAGTAGTGAGCCTATCAAAGTAATATATTATTTAGTTTACAGATATGTCAGTCTCAACCAGGATGAGAATGGTCGCTTCATGTGCACTCAGTGTGAAGCATCGTACAAACACAAGAAACACTTGATTCGACACCTAAAGTATGAGTGTGGAGTAGAACCCCAGTTTCAGTGCGAACTGTGTTTTCGGAAATTTAAACACAAAAGCCATCTAAAAGGGCACTATTATCTTAAACATGCCAAATAACTTTGTTTTTATAAAAATTGCTGCAAAATAGGAACAGGTTGAGGAATAGCATCAGTTGCTTGACGTTTTACACCAAAGGTGCCTCGTCAGTTTCTACTTTAAAATTCAAAAAATTGTAGTAAACACTGATACGGAAATATAACTAATAATATACACATCTGGTTTTTGAAAGGAGGAATATATTTTTTGGAATTTTTATAGAATACACAAAATTGTTTTTTAATTTGATTCATCATCTGAATAGCTTTCTTTTTGTGCAATTTTATTATATAACATAGTTCCAATTTTTGCTAGGTCATCATTTATCACCAAACTAAATATTTTTCTCTTGAAGCCATGCTATAGTTTCAGTTGTACAGTTTTGTCGGTTTTCTTTCACAACATGCTTTTACGAGTTGCCTTTCCTTTTATTAGGAGTAGAACTTTTCCCCTTAGCTTGAATCGATTCAGCTTTTTTGTTGAATCTTAAACAAGTTTTCTTAGCAAAACTTGTTCAGAGCAATCTTTAGATTTGAATTTGTAGGTTCTTCTTTCATAAGTGCTATAATATTAACAGTTACTTCCTGGGAATTACCCAAGGTTTTGCCATGATGCCAGTCATTTTTTCCTAAGAGATTCGTTCACATTCACCACTAAAAACAATTAATTAGTTTATCCAATACTCAATAGTAATATGGTGTTTTGGCGTTTTACTAGTTCGTTTTAGATAAGTAAACTAGACTATTACTAGCTCAACTTTTCTCACTATTACCTATAATAAATAATTTCACATTTTGAAAGGAAACTTATGTTGACAATGCAATTATAGAAAAACAGACAACACATGCTGTTTTAGATCACTTTGAGGTCGAGCAAATCAGAACAGCTGATTTAACAATGTAACGCCACCAGAGACAAGCTTTCATTTAAAAGCGAACAATCAACGTCAGGCAATGTTTCTGTGCATTTGTACTGCTGATCTTTTTCTATTTTGCAGCAACTCCAAGATTATGTTTATGACCTTATAATTTTATTTTGACTATTTTGTTAATGTATTGTTGATTACAAATGATGAAAATAACACCTCCAACTAGCAATCTTCTGTATACAGATTTGAGATTTTATTATAGTATTTATGTTCGTTTTGATAATTATGTGCGCTGTAGGATAATTTTATGTTAAATGTACTTAATACATATAACGGGAAATAATTGTTCTAGTTTACTTTTTCAATTAATAAAGTGAAGCCAGTGGTAGTAGCAGCAAGTTTCCTAATTAATCCATTGCCTACATTTATGTAAATACTTATATGCCATCTCCTTGAGCACTCAATTATTGTAGCCACCAAATCCACTTTAGAGTGTCGGGGTGACCGAGTGTTGAAGATATGTAAAGTATGATCAAAAATTATTTTCAACTAGTATGGCTATCTAATAGTTCCTAATTTATGAAAGCAACTACGTTTATACATGAATGTGAAACCTGACAATTGATTTTTAAATTACATAATTGAATTCATAAATTAGTAACTATTCCATAACCATACTAGATGAAATTAATTTTTGATCATACTATAGTTGAGTTGATTTTATTCAAATCAGTCAACATGGCAAATAAAAATGTGCTAAATGACTGGGGAAATGATGAAAATTAGTCCTAATTTTCACTTGTAATAGCTTGATTTGCATAGAACATTCTGTTTACTTATTTTTTCTTATTAAGATAGTATGGATCTTCTCTGTGTATGTTTATTTTTCAGGTTCTTTACCATTCAGTTGTCAAAAATGTGGAAAAAGGTACAAATATAATACATCCCTATTCAATCATATGTCAGGGTGGCTGAGTGTTGAGGATATGTAGTTGAGGTACCTACTGAAAGTTTGTGATATAATTTGAAAATTTACTTAAAAGGCATTTTATGTGTCGACATAATGTAATATTAATATTGAGATGTAATTTAAACTTTATACAGCTTTTAAATTGTATAGTAGCTTAATGTTATTGTTAACACATTTTCAAAAATAAATGTAAAAAATCGGGAGTGTGCTCCCCTAGACTTTCTCGCAAATACCTTGAAGCAAACTGGTACTTTACTTGAATGGATACCGCTACCTGTTTAGGTAAAATGCCACTTCCGGTTAACCGATCATGCTGAAATGTAATATCTGGTAGTTTTTCTACATAAGAAATGTATGTACAAAATTTTGTTCAGATATCTCGAAGCAAACTGGTACTTTACTTGAATAGGTACCGCTACCTGTTTAGGTAAAGTGCCACTTCCGGTTAACCGATTTCGCTCAAAATTTGATAGGAATCTACAAATTTTGAATAATGACTATGTACATAATTTCAAGGGTCTAGCTTATTTCGTTTTTAAGTTATCGTGCTCACACACACATACACACACACAGACATAATTCGAAAAATGGTTTTTTCGGACTCTAGGAGGTCTAAAACGTCAAGATTTGTCAAAATCTCGAATTTGATTTTTTTGACGATTACAATACTTTCTCTATACTGCCGTATGCGAGAAAGTAAAAAGATATGGAAATTGTATGTGAAGATATACAACTTAAATTTATAGGTTGCATTATTTGACGGGCAGAATTTGCTATTACATTATATAAATAATTGTATAGTTAACTTCTTCCTCTTATTGTAGGAGAGCTTGTTGATGTAGCACTATTAGTGTGGTTTTGTAAGTTATCTTTGGTTGTAGCCCGCGGAGGTGGCCAGCCTGTCTTGTTGAATTTCCAGGAAATATGCCCTTTCACAGGACGTTACGACCACCAAAGGTATTGGTATGGTAGCCGCAGAGTGTTAGATGTAACTGATATCCGGGTGTGAGGTTCAAACTTAGTACCTGCCTACTAGAAACACAAACGCCTTCACCAACCGGCAACACGCTTTCTTTGTATAGTGTATAGAAAAATTATTTTGTTAAATGCTGTAACCTTTTGTATGTTTTCTAAACTTGAACACTAAATACAAAATCCATCTGGAGGTCAGAAATTTTTAAAATTGGGATTCACTGAAAAACTAAAAATGTTATGGACCACCCAGGTAGATATCACTAAAGTATTTCATAAAATACAAAAAGAAGAGCTTCAATTGTGAATATAAATAAAAAGCTGGAATCTTCTATCTTGGACAGCAACAGTGAAAGCTGTAGGTACATAGAAGCTTAATTTGTTGTTTTCCATGTGATGTATGTGATGTAAAACCAAACTTAAAGATAGAAAATTATTAATTTACTGTGAATTGCTTATCTATTTTATCTGTAGCTTAGTCTTTTCTTAACTTCTAAAATCTAAGATAAAAATGGATAGGATGGGGATCTCGTAAACGGTAAGAGATGCAGGTTCGATGAAATGGGTGAAAATATGCAAGATCATGGTAGTTATTGTTGAAAACAAACTTTTATTTTGACTACAACATGGTCGAGTGGTTGTGCAACTCAATTGTGGAGCTGAAGGTAAGGGATTCAATCTTACACCTGGCACCTAACGACTAGCACATCCGGTTTCCTAAAAAAAAATTGTACTGAAACTGCAAGTGTGGTAGTAGTGTGGTGAGGTAGTCGTCAAAAGTTTGGTGCTAACTGCATGACGCAGTATGCTGTTAAAGATGTAGCAGACGACTGTGTTCCAGAAGAGTTACAGTGACGAGTGACGAGCTAAGTCTCAGACTTTTGTAATAACGTGTATTGCATATAATGTTTATTTATTTTTATTTTCCTTATTAAGATAGTGTACATTTTCTGATTGAATTTTTATTTTTCAGGTTCTTTTCCATTCAGTTGTGAAAAATGTGGTAAGAAGTATAAGTATGATACATCACTATTTAATCATTTAAAATACGAATGCAACAAGAAACCACAATTTATGTGTTCAGTATGTTCTTACAAATGCTTTCAGAAGGGAAATCTTAAAAGCCATTGTGCACGTCGACATAATGTAACTAGTATTGAGATGTAATTTAAACTTTATAGAGGTTTTAAAATCTATATTAGTTAATACTGTTATTGTTAACGTGTTTACAAAATAAATGTAAAAAAAGATAAGAAAATTGTATGTGCAGATACACTAGTTAAATATGTGGGTTTCACTTCTTGGCAGTTCGGAAATTATGCCGTTACATCATATAAATAATTATTGTATAACAAGTATTTTTCTTCCTCTTACCATAAGCTGAGAGAAAATCTATTTTATAATACAGAATAAAGAACTTTATCTACGACCACTACTAAAAGTAGGCCTTTTAGCGCTAGCTTGTTTCACTAAAAGTGACGTTTTATAGTTTACCGTGTTTAAAGAAATCAGCTGTTTACTTTTAGCACATGTGCTAAAAGTGAAGCGAGGTTCAAAACTACAATTTCGAACTGCAAGTGAAGTTGTAAAGCTATTCTAGTTGCTTCTTGCGTTACAGGTAAAGCGTTTTTGAAATAATTAAAGCGTTATGTAATGAATACAGTCATATGTGGAGTATCAATAATTACATTTCGTAACTCACCTTGACAGCACGGGCGTGGCCAAACAATCGCCACCGCGGCGTAGGCTACTATTCATTATGACATAAATTAAAAGCGTCGCAGATGCGAACTTTTCTTAAATCGATATTTATGGATTAATAACGGTAAAATTAAGGTCGTAGATAAAATATTGTATGCAACGTGTGCTAAAAGTCGTTTATGCGCGAGACATGTTTCATGTCTCGCGCATAAACGTCGACTTTTAGCACTTGCTGCATAAATAGCTATTAATTGCAAATATAAATAAGGAGTCGTTGAAACTTGGATAGCAATTGTAAAAACTGTAGGTACACGGAAGCCTAATTTGTTGTTTTCCATGTGATGCAACAGAAATTTTGTTAAAAAATCTATTTTATTTGTGGCTTTGTTTTTTCTCAACTTTGAGAAAAGTCCAAGATAAAAATTGACAGTGGTGATCTTATAAATCGTAAGAGATAAAGATTCGATTAAATGGGAGAAAATATGGAGGATCGTGATTGTTATTGCAGAAAACGGTCAAATGTTTTTAAATTATGTTTAGTTTAACCATGCTAGTGTTACAAGTTATGCTAAGGAGAATAACAAACAATTCAGGTTCGGTATTAATCTTTTCCAAAGCTGTCTAGCCTAAACTAAACATAATCTCTGAAACTTCTTTGTAGGGATTCAATAATCATGCTATTTTTTGGGTATTTTGTTACAGTACAAAATGAAAAATATTAGAACATGAACATTGCGGAAGACAAATCTACTTCAGAAGTAGATTTGTCTTTCGAAATGTTCATGTTCTAATATTATAAATGCCCTAAAAAATAGCATGATTATTGAATCGTCACAAAGAAGTTTCAGAGATTATGTTTAGTTTAGGCTAGACAGCTTTGGAAAAGATGAAATCTGATCCTGAATTGTTACTCTCCTTAGCATGACTTGCAACACTAGCATGGTCGAGGAGTTAAACTCGATTGTCGTGCTGAAGATGAAGGGTTCAATCCTTACAGCTAGCAACTAGCGGCTGGCCCACTCATTTGCTTTAAAAATTGGGTAGCAAAACTGCAGTTGTGGTAATAGTGCAGTGCTAACCGCATCACACAGTATGTTGTTAAATGTGTGCCAGACGACTTGAGTTTCTGATCACTTACAGTAGCCTTGATAAAACAAGTCTCAGGCCAAACTACTTTTACATGGAGCGTAGTGCCCCAACTTTTTTAATAACATGATTTGCATAGAATGGTTATTCGTTTTTATTTATTTTATTAAGTTGGTGTGAATATTTTTAATGTACATTTATTTTTCAGGTCCTCATCGATTCAGTTGTGAAAGATGCGACAAGAAGTATAAGCACAATGCATCACTATTTAATCATTTGAAGTATGAATGCAATAAGAAACCTCAATTTTTGTGTTCAGTATGTCCCTACAAATGCTTTCACAAGGGAAGTCTTAAAAGGCATTTTCTGCTTCGACATAATGTAATTTAAACCGTTTCAAAATTCTAAATTCTATATTAGTGAAGTTTATTGTAAACACATTAGCAAAAATAAATGTTCAGAAGAAAGGTAAATTAATTGCATGTGAAGGTATACAAGTTACATTTATGTTTGGACTTTTTGTCAGTTGCAGAATTATGCATGGTATAAATAATTGTAAAGTGGTGAATAAAAAATCTCAACCGAGCTCTGTGGATTAGTGGTTACCACGTCTGCTTAGCATTCGGGAGGTTGTGATTCGATTCCTGTGGTCGTCTACTCTGATTCAAATTTTAGGTGGTTTTCCTAAGTCAACAGAGCACCTTCTCTAAGGCGAATGCCGGGGCAGTACTTCTCCACCTTTCCTGGCCTCTCTTCCATTCTCCACCCCCCCCCCCCCCCTTTCTCTCATCCATCCGGAAATCCTGTTATTGGCTGAAGATTAACGCACCTTACCTATAAAAATCATTTGTGAAATGCTGTATCCTTTTGTATGGTTTCAAAACTTGGAAATAATAGAAAAAAAATCTTTACCCAGAACTTTCCTCGTAAGTGGACGTTGTGACACTAAATAATTAAAAAAATTAAAGGAAACTTGGGTGTAAATATGTTTTTACGTTCCAAATAATACGGAAACAATAAAAGAATACCCTTGAATGCAAATTACATCAATTTTCAAATAAAAAATTCGTTACCGGACGGATTTGAACCACGGCGCTTGCAACTGCGAACAAATCGTGGACCAATTTCTCGCAGCTCTACGGAGCCCTTTTCATATTATTGCATTTCAGCTGGCTTAACCTTCACTTCAGGCATGTCTTAAGTTTTGTGCTGAAACGAGGTGCATTTCAACTAAATCAGGCAATGGAAAATTAATTATATTTTTTACATCAATAAACCAATGCAGATAATTCTTTGACTAAAAATTTCTTCATTCTTTTGTAAACATATCATACACAGGATGTACAGCAAATTTATTTTAATGCGCGATGTAATATTCCCGTTTCCATGATGATGTGATTGTTACTATTGCTTTCATGTGTAAATGCGTTAATTTTAAAATACAATATTGTAATGGCGTTGACCCTAACTGCTGTTATTCGTTCTATTAATTTAATTTTACACCACACATTTTATATATTAATAAGTTATTATTTAAGAATTTTCAAATGTTGATCTGAGTAAAAATCAGATGGTTCTAATTTTATCGCTTCAAATTAAATTGTATTACCTCTCTTTTATTTTATCTGACTGCAATTATCATTTAAAATATGCTACCTCCGGTAAAGATTCAACTCTCATCAAAGGGTGGCTTCATGACAATTTCAATATTAATTTACTTAAAACGGCACGCCACTGCGTTCCCATTCGATTTTACTACGCAGCCGCGCAACTATGAACTGGTATCAAATGTACAAAGGGGTTTCTAACCTCGCATAACATGTCGTTTGATTTGCAAATTCTAACTTTTGTGAACGTTAAATCAGGTAAATATTCAAATAATCTTATTTTGGCGGTTCTAACTTTTGTTTTAGCCAAAACCGGACCTTGATTGTTAATCCGACGCCGCTTGGGTAGATTGCATTTGTTTGGACACTTAACCTCACAATTTGGCTTTTAACTATAATTAGTGGCAAAATAATTTTGCTATCGTGTTACGCTCATTTTGACATTTTCCTACTTGTTAATTGAAATAGTTAGTCAGATTTGGCAATTTACTTTTATTCTCTAAATATACAGTACTTCATCTATAGTTAGGCAACCCAAATACCTTCAGCCTCAATTTTGAATTAAAAGGAACACTTTGTTATCAGTTCTGCACATACAATCTGCACCTATAGTTTTTCTTCCTTTTTTCGAATTTGACTTTGACATTGATAACCTGGGATCGTGAATTGCTCTGGCCAATTTGCATTCCATTCTTTTCCATTGCTTCGATCGTTGAAGTTTGTGCCCTGGGAACCTTTTGCTTCTCTGGCTTTGGTTATAGCCGTCCTCGTCGTTTTGAGGGATTTTTGGAGGCAAGGCGCCCTTTGGAACGTTCTGGAAGCCGTTGGGAGTTGCTGCCAGCGTTCGTTCGCTTTTGTTGCGGTTTTGGAATGGGCTCTTCTTGATCAAATGGAGCGTTAGGCTGTTCGTCACCATTCGCAGCCAACTATTCTACGCCTTGGAAATGCGTTAACTTTTCTATGCCATGAAAATGGGCTTTATTTGTACGCCATGGAAATTGGATTTTACCTCTGCGTCCTGCGAACTGGGTGTTATCGCTTGGAGTTTTGGTGTGGTTTATTCTACCTGGGACTGCTGGAGCCACGCCAAACCGGCGTGCCGCTCATCCCCTGCGGTCGCCTCATTGCAACTATCGAAGCTCGTCTGCTGCCCGTTGAGAGGCCACCTCCTGGTTGCTTCGTCCACCAGCTCTGCACCACGTGCCGTGGGTACCTGAGAGGTTTTTAGAGCACTTTAGTTACTTATGTATTGTTTGTCGATTTGGCTTGTAGATATGCCTTTTTAGAATTTCGATTATGGTATTTTGTGTATTATGCTCTGTGTGCTTTATTTGCGTAATTAGCTATTTGTTTAGATTGATTTACTTACCCGGTAGTACGTTCTTGACGTGTTAGCCGGCCGGGGCTGCGGTAAACTCACCCTTAAATTACGTAGTTTAGTATCTGCCATTTGCTTGTACGTCAACTTAATCTTAATAGTATTAAATTAACGGCTGTGTCTAGGGAACCGAACGCGGTACCCTTTTGTTCAATTTCAAGCTTCCGTGATTTGTTTGCGCGATTTTAAATATGTTTAACAATGTAAAGGGGCATATTCAAGTAGATTTTGGAGCGTTCATTGACTTACTTGATGTCTTTGCAATAGAAAACTACCTAGAATTTTATATGGCCATATATACTCGTCAGTGTTTTCGCTTCGTAGAAATTTTGAGTACTAATATAGTCATTTTGAGCTGGCACTCGGGGTTAGACGTCAGCTGATTGCTTGGATAGCTCTCTTCTGCCACGCCCTGCCTCACGGGATGCGTGCAGACTATTTATTTATTTAGCTAGATTATTGTTAATGTTTTTTTTATTCGCGAAACGCCGTTACAGGGTGATACAATTTTAATTACTTATGCCGCACCCAACTAATTATTTTAAAGTGTTTGTTTTGTCGTAGCTTGCCTTGATATATATATTTATTGTTGTATTTGCTTTTGTGTGTGGGTATTTCTGGCACTATAGTACGCACCGATTTATTTAAAATAAAGCTGTGATCTATTCTTTGGTTGTTGGTTTGTTTATTTTTGACTTGCTGGTTTTTATCCTCGACCTTGTGTAAGGTCCGGCACAAGGAATTGGATCTGAGTCTAGGACCTGGCGCCCATTCTCTTCGTATTTCGTATAGTGTTCTTTTCAGCATAGTTGGAACCCTGCGACTCTCGCGGCGAGTTAGCCCAATTAGGCCGATAGTTACCAGCCGGCAAAATATCAAATATAACTTTCGCCAAAAGGTAAGGCCGACCGTCTATCTTCCCTGACAATCGGCTCGGATACGCCTGGCCTCTGCTGCTTTCGGTGTTATCTCGCTGGTACGTAAATTTCCGGCTCCTCAAGTTATTATTTAGGTTTTTACAATACCTTCATTGTTTTTGTGAACATTGGCTTCCTCGGACGGGCGCCTGAGTTGAAATTCTTCTAGAACTCGCTGTACCGGGTGTTGGGGTTGCTGGTCTCGCTGCTGCTGATCCCCGCGATGCTCTACAACGTTCACACGGTCCTGGTTACTCTTGGTGTAGCTGGTGTCGAACCCGTAGCTGCCTCATCGGTGGCGATCCCAAGATCGGACGCCTCCACTTGGCGATGAACTTTTTGTCGTAGAAAACGTTGCCCACACTTGTACATGAACTCCAAATTGCGCTGATCACTGTGGTATAATTTGTTTTCATGTAAGTTAATGGTAAATAGGAGAAATCTTCAATTAAGCACAGAGCAAATTTAGGTGTGACATCAAATAATTTATTCAACTGTTTCTCTCTTTAACGGTTATAAACAATTGCCTATCTAGTAATAAATTTACAAAAACTGGATATTAATTAAGTTCAAATACAGTACATTTTATATTAATTATTATTAACAGTAACTAAAACTACACCACTCTTATAAACTAAATTACAATGCACATTGGTTCAGTATTTAATTGTCTATTGGCGCACTGCACTTGTTATTAAATGTTCTTATTGTTTATTTACGTATGTTTATTGACTCACTTCCTTTTAGAATGTTTGAATCTCATGTTTGCTTTTCATCCATTTTTTAAACAACACTTAACTGTCTATTTTTCCTGCATATTTTGCCAAGTAGAAATAAAGACTTGGTAATTTCTTCTTATAGTTATTAATTTGCCTTATTCATTTGCTCTATTGCAATATTATCATTTCTTCGCCTCATACTTTTTTATAATCGTTCAGAATATGTATTTTAAATTGGCTAACATGAATTCTATGCTTCATACCTGCACATAGCAAACCTGTTTGTGTTAATTTGATTTTATTCTGCCAAATATAATAATTACTTTACTTTAAACTCAGATTCCAACCCTGTGAAAAGCCAGCTGTCTCCTTAGCGTTTCTAAATTCATTCATTTATTTGGACACAGCCATTTCAAACTTGTCAGATACATTTACTGTATTATAATTATAATGATTTTAACATTGCGGCCAGATACAACATCTCTACTCTGTGCTTAATTTACTTTTTATATCGCACTGCAATCAGAGCAGGGGCGTAGGGCCCAATACCATCTTAAGTTCTTCTAAATTTTTGACAATTATAATTACTTCGCATGAGCAATATTTCTTTGCATCCGTCGCTTGACATGTGTTGTCATTCTAATTGTCATAAAATTTACCTTTGCATGACTCAAACATCTTTTCTTAATCAGCTCAATCTGAGAAATTCTTTTATATCGAACTTTTGCCTAATAATAATAATAATAATAATAATAATAATGTCTTTATTCTTAATATTTTTTTTTCAATTCACCTAAATTATACAAAAAATTGATAGGGCGAAGTTCAGTTTGGTTCCAAACGAACCGTCTGCTCTTACACCCTATAACATCTGCTACTAACCTTGAGTATATAAACAAAATTTCATACAACTAAGAAAAAATATAACCGAAAGAACTAATTTATAAGAATACCCACATATAAAGCTACATATTGAACGCCAGACCTTCCAGCAGCAAACTCTGGAGAACTCTTTTAAATTGAATTTTTGCTAAAGATTTAATGGACTGAGGTATCTGATTGTACAAATTTGCGATACAGTATGAGAAAGATCGTTTGAACATTTCAGAGTGGTGAAGAGGTGGTGTAAGAAGTCCTTTGTATCGCAAATTCAGATTGTGTACGTCGGTCCTAAATGTTATTTTGTTATATAAATATGATGGACTGTGATTTACAATAATAGAATGGTACAGACAAGCAACATGTAACAAGCGGCGATTTTTCATGTTTAGCCAACCCAATTCTCTCAGCTTATGGCCAACCCGATGGTGTTTACGTATTCCAAAAATTAATCTCATGCAGGAATTTTGCACAATTTGAAGTCTATTAGCATCTCTATTATCCAGACATGAGTAGAAAACAGTGTCACAATAATTAAATTTCGACAACACAAGTGAGTTGCACAACAGAGTTTTTGTTTTCCTATCAAATAAATGGCGATTTCGAAATATAAGCCTGAGAGCTGCATAAGCACTACGCAGGCAGTTGGAAATATGTTGTTTAAATCTTAACTGATTATCCATTAGTAGTCCCAAATTTTTAACTGTTTCTTGCAAAGGAATTATTTCACCTGCAAGTTTTATTTCAATACTATTTTCAGCCCTCTGCCTCATATTTCGACCACCAAATAAAATTGCCGTGGATTTAGTAGGATTTAATATTAAACCATGATTGTATGAAATATCGTAAATACGTTGCAAGTCATCATTTAATAAAGAGCAAGCAGTTTGTGTGTCTGATTCACAAAAAGATAAATAAATTTGGGTGTCGTCTGCGTAAAAATGACACTTACATGAATGTAACACCGATGAGAAGGTTGATATATAAATCGTAAACAATAAAGGGCCCAAAATGGAGCCCTGTGGCACACCTCTATCGACCAAGGAATAACTAGACTTATTTCCTGCTAACAAGACAGCTTGATATCGGTTCGATAGAAAGTTAGAGATAAACTGCTGTGCAGTAAAAGCTAGACCTATGTAGTGCATAATGGCAAGTAAAATATTATGATCCAAAGTATCGAACGCTTTTGAGAAATCTAATAACGTTAATATTGTAAGCAAACCGTGATCATTAGCTGTAAGAATATCATCTGTTATTTTAATTAGAGCAGTGCTGCAACTGTAACCAGATCTAAAACCCGATTGCATTTCCGGTATGATTTTATTCGTAACTAAATGATTCCGTAGCTGATACTCGACAACCCTTTCCAATATTTTAGAAAATGCTGGCAGTAAACTGATTGGTCGCAAATCTTTATACTCTTTAGGCACAGAGACCTTAGGTAAAGGAATAACTAAAGCTTTTTTCCAGATATCTGGAAAAACAGAATTTGATATACAGAAATTAATTAAGTGTGTAATCACAGGTAGAAGGAACGGAATACATAGCTTTATGACAATAATATTAATACCATCTACTCCGGTTGCTTTAGTTTTTATACTATTTATAATCTTTGCAATCTCAGTCTCACTAACAACTTCAAAAGATAACAAAGCCGTCACACTGTCAGCCAGGTTGTCACTATAGTACGATTTTAACATAGTATCGCTATTGTTTTTTGGGACAGAGCTGATAAAATAGTTATTAATTTTATTGACATCCGATAAATGTGTAGGAACGGTTTTAGATTTTGAATTAATATTTAATTGCTTTAATTCTTTCCAGAGACAATTCTGATTATTTTTAAATTGGACGCTATAATATGCCTTTTTTGCATTCTTTACTGTTAGTGTAGTTAAATTTCTCAGCATTTTATAATATTGCCAATGTTCAGGTACTTTAGTTTTTTTATATCTTCTAAATGCAGCATCTCTCACAGCCATCAAACCCTTCAGATCATCAGTTAACCATGGAGCGTACGGCTTTGTGATCCTCGATGTTGTTATAGGTGCGTGAATATTTAGCAGTGCAGTTATGTTCGAATTTAATAATTCAACCTTATCATTAATGCTATTCAAATCATATATATTACGCCATGGCAAAGATTGTAAGTGTTCATAAAATTGTTGAAAGTTCAAATTAATTTTGCTACCCAAGATAGGGACAACATTTACGAAACAAAGTTGTTTTCTGGCCTTGACATTGTTGAGTTAGCTAAAACTAACACATAATAAAAATCGTATGGAAATCTTGCTTAATTTCTGAAAAATTGTACTTTTTGGATTTACATAACTTCGAAAAACGCCACTTTAACTAAGTAAAATCACTCAATATATCTAATACGGGCTAAATAGGTTTTCGGACAAGCTGTCATCCTGTATAAAGTGAAATGTAAACATTACCAATATTTTTTTATATATATATTTATATACAGGATGATTTTTAAGTTGATTCTTTTCGTTTACCAGGAAATAAAGCTAAAAAAATAAGTATTTTTTTTATTTACGACTTTTCCGAAATATCAAAACTAACAGAGGTGCCGCAAAGGCGGCTGGACAATTTTATTTTTGTTTATCTCTGTTGTCAAGCAATGATCTGTCAACTAGTTTTCCATTGTAATTTTCTTAATGTTATTGCTGCAATAATGGCTCATGTTTATGAAAATAATGAATGAGTGAATATGCTTATTATTTACTGGGAGTGTCAAAATGCCGCTGCCGCATCGCTCTTATACGCGGAATGTGTGTGTAGAAGCGAATGCTGATAATTTTGATCATTTAAGTTAGATTAAGTTTAGTTTAATTTTCGGTAAGTAATTTCAGTTCATACTTTGAAACTTTAACACCTTGTATCTCCGTTAGTTTTGATATTTCGCAAAAGTGGTAAATGGGTTACTTTTTTTAGCTTTATATCCTGGCAAAAGGAAAGAATCAACTTAAAAATCACCCTGTATATACAGTGTGTCCCCGGATAGGTGAAACGACTCTTCTAAAAGGTAAAAAATTCTCGATTAAAATTTTCATTTTTTGGGGTTCAGCCCTGCTTGGTTAAAGGCCAATTTCTAACAGCATTTCAGTTTTGAAAAATCAAATATGCCTTGAAAATTTTCAAAAAAACTTTTTTATTATACCTGCATCAGAATCGCCGTTTAAAGCACACCTGAGCGTGCGAAAGCAGGCGATTAAAGCTCGCCGAGCTTTAAAGGTTGTCAAGGAAACGACTGAATGCAACAACGGACGTGGACGCGACAAAAACGTAAATGATTCTCGTAACTATAGTAGCAATATTATTATGCCCTCTTGATTTATCACGACAAAAATTTTTTAGTGCGTAATTTATTTCCAGTATTGGAGGTATAATAAAAAATAGCTTAAAGTATTCGTGGATAACTGGTCTTTAAAGCACTTGCTCTATTTCGAGTACTCCGGCTACGCCGTCGTGCTCGAAAACTCGCGCGTGTTTTAAAGACCTTGTTATCCACTCATACTTTAATATACTATTTTGTACTCATGACTTCAAAATTCATATTTCCCGGTCATTCCCGATGTTTTTTACTTTTCAACAAAAACTAGGGGAATTGTGTTTTTTGTAAATTTTTATAATAAACGGGGCTGCGCGCGCTATTGCGCGGTCTATTCTATTCAATTTACCACCATTTTTGGGGTTTCCGTTCATCTTCAAAGGGGCCTCTGGAGCTCCGCCCCTCACCAATGGGGACCACGGGGCTCCGTCCATCTCCAAAGGGGTCCTTGGGGCTTCGCCCCTTTCCAACCGGCCCTCGGGGCTCCGACCATCTCCAAGGGGGCCCTCGGGGCTCCGCTCATTTTCAAGCCGGCCCTCGGGGCTCCGCCCCTCTCCAAGCGGTCCTTCAGGGCTCCGCTCTTCTCCAAGGGAGCCCTCGGGGATCCGCCCCTCTTCAAGGGGGCCCTAGGGGCTTCGCCTCTCTCCAAAGCGGCCCTCGGGGCTCCGCCCATCTCTAAGAGGACCTTCGGGGCTCCGCCCCTCTCCAAGGGGGCCCTCGGGGCTTCGCTCATTTTTAAGCGAGCCGTTGGGGCTCCGCATCTCTCCAAGGGGTCCTTCAGGGCCGCGCTCCTTTCCAAGGGGGCCCTCGGGGCTCCGCCCCTCTCCAAGTGGTCCTTTGGGTTTCGCCCCTCTCCAAGGCGGCCCTCGGGGCTCCGCCCATCTCTAAGGGGGCCCTCGGGGTTTTTCCCCTATCCAAGGGGGCCCTCGGGACACACACGTCTGTATCGTTCTCCTTTACTATATAGAGGATTGTCCCTCGTTGGTTTAATTGCGCCTGCAAACACCAGAGGCGCTGTAAACGTCAACAAAAACTAAAAGGTGCGTAGGATAGGTATAAAAGTTTTGTGATTTGTGCTGTCAACTCAGTAAATTAGTGAAACACTAAATAATAATTTTTTTATTTTTTTAAATATTTTCAGTTATTCGTTACAAAAAACATTGTACCTAACTCCTTCGGGAAAAATTTTCTAGAATTCGCACTACATGCAGCACTCCCTTCGGTCGTGCTGCAAACAAAGTGTTCTTTCGGGAAAATTACGAACTTGTTAGGTAAATAACTATTACTGTAGAGTAGCGTGCCTTTTGTGTTGCAAATACGACAAAAAGTTATTAAGAGAAGTTGTTTAGAATCAACATCTAGGTTCCTATACCAAATTTCAAAATCCTCTGCCAATTTTGATCTCTCACATTATCTTTTATGTTTAGGTCCCATATCAACGAATTTTACTTTTAACAAAGACGGCTATGGAAAAACAAACATTTTTCAAAAAGTTTTTTATTTCATAATAAAAAAAATTGTTAAAAATAATATTCTTTGATTTGGAAAATAAACATTAAAGAAATATTTGTCATATAAAAAGCACTTTACTTAAAAAATGGCGTTTTCCAAAATTGTGTAAATCGAAAAAGTGCTATTTTTCGGAATTCAATCAAAATTTCAATGAATTTTTTTATTGTGTGGTAGTTTTCGCTGACTGAACAATCTCAAGGCCAGAAAACTTTTTTTCGTAAAATGGGTCTCTATCTTGACTAGTAAATGCATGCGTCGTAATTATTTAAAAAAAAAACATAAAATTTTACTGATAACGGAAGTCATGTGACAACTTTTGTTTGGCTCATTTGTAATCACTTTGCAACCACTTCTGGTCGTCAGTGTTTGATTTTCCAAAAAATTCTCAATAATTTTTTTTTTCATCTGATAGCTTTTTGGCGATCATTTTATTTATTATTTTTTGATAATAATTTTCTTACGTAGTGCACAATGTAGTTTGCAAATTTGAAATCGGCGCCGAGATGGCCTCGCGCCGAGTTGGCTGGCGCCGAGATGGCTCCGCGCCGAGTTGTCCCGGCGCCGAGCTGGCCCCGCGCCGAGATGGCGGCGCCGAGTTGTCCGGCTTCGTTATGAAGTAGATAAAGATCTTTAATTGTGAATACAAAGTAGCGCAAAACCTTCGATCTCGGACCTGTTCAAGGATATATCAAGCCAGAACTATTAAAAGTGATTGTGCAAGGGAAAATGTGGACCCAGAAGACTGGAGAACATTTGGATGGGACTAAATAATCCGTGACTTTCCTGGTTGTCCCAAAATCAGTAGATTTGCTATAATTTAATCCAATCTACAATACGTTGTACGGATTGGTGTTATTATGAATTGTTTGTCTATTTCAAGAGTAGACTTGCTTTTTCCTTCCTTTTAGAAAAATTCACAATACGAATAGACAGCAAGGGGATCTTGTAAATCATAAGCAATGCAGATTCGTTTAAATGTGACAGAATATGCAGAATCTTGATAGTTATTTCTGAAAACTGTCACGAAATGGGGTCTATGAATTGACTCTTCGAGTGTATGTACCTTGGGGTAGTTCAGTAGCCGAGGGCTCATTATTTTGTTGTAATCAATTAAGACTAAGAACACAACGAATAAACTTGTATAGGCCATTCAGTAAACACAAAAACATAAATTTTTTTGAAGTTGGCATATACGTAAAATTTGTCTGCTAGGGATTCTGTATTTTGTTTTGCAAAGGTTTCCATACTTTCATAAAGGTGACTTTGATTTTAAAAATGACAATTATATCATTAATTCAGTGTCAAAGTACATACTATTCTGGAAATTCTTGCCTGAATTTTTATAAAATGTAATAAAAATGCTACATCAATAGTATCCAACACAGTATTTGTTTAACATCCGTAAAAGTAGTTATGACAGATGCCAATTAAACGTCACACTCTTAACCTATTTGTTTTAGTAACTTTTTGTAAGTACATTCCTAGACAAAAGATGCATTTTGGAAGTACGCTCATGAAATTTTAGAAATCAAAGGCCACTTTGTGTTTGTATGTTTAGTGAACAGACTATAAGCCGTTCACGATCTTTTTGGGTCAGGTGAGGCTATGACCATCTAGTAATTTTGTTGGCGGAACCTCTGTTGCAACTAAACTCCCTCATGGAAATAGACACTTTTTGTGTTAGGTTAGGTTGTTTTCAGTTTAAGGTTATATTTTCTGAATAGGTACATTGTTGCCGGATATTCCCTAGTCTCCACATCGACTCGCGTTCTTTTAAATTTGGTCTGTCCTTTTCAAATTGGAAGTAGCATCGTTTAATGGAAATTTTTTGTTGTAACAGAATTATTTTGGGCATTTTGACTTTTCCTTTGGCGGAAATTAAAATTATTTTTACACATTTGATAAGTCATTTATTTTCTTACGAATATTAAAATAATAAATCTGGCAATGTGGTGGCAAGAAATGTCGAACAGACACTGACAGAAAAAAAGTTGCTTCCGCTACATCATCGAATCAGTTAGTCCAACATGAAAAGAAAAAAATCATAGCCAACTCTGTCCCAAAAAGGTCGTGGACGGCTTATATATATTCAAATTACTACTATATCTCATTTAAGACTACACTTAATTCTAGGTTAAATATATGTACCATATAATATCGAAGTAAAACAGATTCTTATAATTCAATATGCGATGGCTAAGTTCTAAACGCTGAGCAGGTTCGTAAATCTTCTGACACGCCAGCGGAGCAAGCTGCAGTTGTCGGCGGTCCTCTGCTTCTAGATGCCGCATTCAGCGGCTCTGCTCAGTGACCAATTCAGGAACTAATAATATTAATGAAGTCCCGTAGTGTTGTCCATAAAGCCGGGACTACGTGTAACTGTTTTGGGGTTAATTGCTCCATGGAACCAAATCCAGCATGTGAGTGTTTTGTGTGGAGGCCGGACGACGACTCATAAGTTCAACTGCGAAAATAGTCCGGACACTGTCGAAAATTCGACGAATCTGAAGTGCATTCCCTAGCTCTTTCTATGAGCTGAAATTTCACCAGAATACCTGGTAATTGAGATGAGGTCTCAACCCGTGTAAGTAGCAACTTTGCGTAATTACAGCAATGGTTGTTTACAAATTGCCTCTTATTACCTCAAAATGATGTGGTTTACGTCGGACGTCGATGCTGACTATAGCAGCCTTGGCTGGGTTGCTGCGCTAGATAATGGGTTTCGAGCAGCTCCTTGCAGGCGTCTATTTTACTTTTAGTTCTTGTAGTATCTTAGCACTTGGTAATAAAGTTAAATATTATTATTATTCGGTGACAAGAACGATAGTGTAGGTTTAAGGGGGGGTCTACAGGTGTATAGGGATGAATTACACCTCCAAAAAATCAGCTCACCGAGGATACAGTTGCAAGGGGTGGTTCTGCGCATCTAGGAGAATGTATTTCACCACCGAAAATCAGATCGACGGTGGTGCAGGTTAAAGGGGTGATTCTGCAAGTTTAAGAAAATGGATTTGGCCACCCAAAATCGGCTTGAGGTTTCGGGTTTAGGAAATTGTTCTGGTTTCTCAGGCAGGTGGTCGGTTTCTTCTAGTGGAAGTCTGGACTCAGAAGTGGTTGGACTTGACGGGGCTTACTTTTCAGGATAAAGCTAGTCTGGCGGCTTAAGTCTGCTCTGGCTGCAGGGCCTAACGCTCAGGGGTTGGGGGGTTAGGGCTGGTTGCTCCTACAGGTGGAGCATGTCTCACAAGTGCCTTAAACTGACCGGGCATTGTCTTATACTCATGCGGGATCTTCACTATTTGCACCATCTGGGAAATATAATTGGTGATGCACCGTGGTTACTTGCTAATGGACTTACGCATCGCCGAGCCTTATCGCTAAACCCCAAACGTTGATTGTGACTTAAGAGGATGGAATTCAAATTCTAACTTAATTATGTCCAAATTTAATAACAAAACAAACTTAAAATTTCACTTGGTTTAGGCTAGACAGCTTTGGAAAAGATACAGAGTCGGCCCTGCATTGTTACTCTTTCTAGTATGATTTGCAATACCAGGGTGATCCACTGGTTAGGGATCTTGATTATTATGCTGAAGGCAAGGAGTTCTTTCACTTGGCAACTGGTGTGTAACGCCCCAGTCGTTTTGATTACCGAAAGTACAGTTACTGTAGTAGGAAATTAAGGCAGTTTTCGAAGGTTTGGTACTAACCACACCATTCAATGCTCCATTATAGATGTGCTAAACGACTGTTTTCCGGAAGAGGAACAGCAGCTCTGACCAACTGAGTTTCATGTCAAAATCCTCCTATATGGAGTATAGCGCTTAAGTTCTTTAATAGCGTGACTTGCGAAAAATGGTTTATTTACTGTTATTTCTCCTTATTAAGATAAAATCGAAACGTGAGAACTCGAAAACTTGGATTAGTCGAATCCATTGTAAATTTTAAAAAAGGTGGTATACCTAGTCATTTTAATATACAGTCAAACTTTGCCGTTCGCGGCTTTGCGGTTCGCTGATTTGATTTTACGCGGGGCACCTTTGCTAACTGTTTCAACTTTCACACACTAACGGCCGGTCTTATGATGGCCACTAATCTGACGTTAACATTAATTCGATGTTAAAATAAACAAAGGTGCATACCCAGTTTTTGCTGATTTTCCTGCCTTTCTTCCATTGCTACTTTCCTTATTTTGTTCTGTATGTTTCTCTCCTTTACTGCCAGGTCATTGTTTATAAATACTTTTTTGTGGTTCTCCATGTTTTTTAATTTACTTTTGTTTTTTAGCACCTCAATTTTATCTTGTAAACTTGCAGTGGAGGGATGGAAAAAGTGGTTAAAAAATAGCCATAAGCGCCGACGCTCGCAAGGGTAAAAGGTGGAGAGAAAGAAGAAGAAGAAACTTGCAATGGCTATACAGCAATGTATATCGCTAATTTTGCTGGCCGAATCAAGTTTAATTTCTAAATTCAGGAGATCGTTTAGAATATATAAACAAATCTACATGCCATATTTAAATAATTGCTTTTCTAAAACTGTATTATGTATTTAGTTACTGATTGTTTAAATTTTACGCTTGTGTATATGTTGATTTTGTAAAATAGTGTTACGTTTTTACGCTCGGGCTATTTGAAAATTATACAACGCTTCTTGTATTAAACATTTATTTACAATTATTAATTACGATTACCAGAATTGTGAAGGCAGAACACAAATTACTTATAAACTACAGGCACTATTTCTAATAATGATACACTCAATAATTATTTATATACGGCTTAACAGTAATGATTTATATGGTTATACACTCTATTTACACTGGATTAAACATCAATTATTTATGTTGCTATTTATTTTATACGCGTCTATTTATGTAGCAGCTTACGCTTTTCGAACTGAATGAGAACTGCCTGTCTATTCCTGCTAACACGTATTTATATATCACGAATGAGTCATTCTAGGACAATCGAGGCTTTACTCGCTTTTCCGGCACATGCATGACGCATATTCGCGAGTGTTTGACTTCGAGCGCGTTCCCGAAAGCTCCGGAACAATGACTCATTTGTCCGCAGCTGGCCCCAAGGCTGTCTGCCGGCGGCGGTGGCTTGCAGCTGCCTAAGCGCAAGGTCGTTACACTGCCCCCGCCTTAGGTCGTTCTGTCCCAGAACGAGTTGCATCGGGTGCCTGTCACTCGCTCTTGTGGGGATTCGATGGCGGTATTTGCAGGCGGTGCCCTTCTTGTACACGAACTGGTTGAAGAAGTAGCAGTCCACCGTGGGCTCAATGCTTCGCGCCGGGCTGCAACAGCAGACCTCGATCTGGATGCCGGTCTGGTCGAAGACTACTTCCAGCATGCTGCATACGACCCTCCAGTTCAACGAATCCAGGCCGCATCCTAATTTCGGCACCGCTAGTTGGGTTTCGCCGTTCTTCACCATCTGCTCCTTAAGGTCCAAAAGAGCAGACCAGAGCTCCTGCTAGCTAGGTTTTTCGTAAGAGGACCTTTTCGTCACCAGGTAATAAATGGAGCTGTTGCCTTCCTTCAGCTGTAAAATTCTGCAAACGCGAGGTGCCTGCTCTCGCAGCTGGTCTAACCGGCCAAACTTCTCCCGGAAGGCAGCAGTGATCCCCCTAGAAATCCGGAGGTCCTGGGCGACGCAGTGTGCCAGGGAATACTGCCGCAGGGTGTCGAACAGGTCACGTTGCACCTCTGTAGTGACTCCAAATCGCGCAGTCTTCGTAGCCCTATAAGCGGCCATAAACTCCTGGAAGGAAGTTTCTCCGGTCCCTAGTCGTCTCAGGGGTTGCTCCATGGCAGCCTCCACTTCCCCATTGGTTCCGGCATATGGGGCCAACCGATTGAAGTGCACCACCCTGCACTTTCCTCGAGGAGGTTTCTGGATTCGGTATACCACGTCATTCAGTCAAGCAGCTACAGTGTTGGTGCCTTCCCAGTTTCTTTGGAGCTTGGGGGAGAGGCCACGACGCCTCTGGGGGTTATGAAGCCATACCAAATCGTCAGGCTGGAAACCATCCGCCTCAGCGCGGGCATCATATCGGTCCTTCATTTGGTCGCTGGCACCCTGAATGTTTCGGCGTACGGCGTCGTGGATCTCTTCCGTCCTCTTCTTCCCCACGTAGTCCTCGCCGGCCGTTTCTTCACCAGGCTTTCTGCCAAATTTGAGGTTACATGGCAATCGCAGCTCGCGCCCAAAGAGTACCGTGGCTGGGGTGTGGTTGATTGTCTCTAGTACTGCCGATCGGTAGGCCATTAGGAACAGGCGAATGTACTACTGGTCCCAGTCACGCTGATGTTCAGAAACCCCCATGGTTCGGTTCATTCTTTCCACCATGCCGTCCGATTGAGGATGGAGGGCAGTGGTCCGGGTCTTGTGTATCCCCAGTAGCTTGCAAAGGTTCTGGAACAGTCCAGACTCGAAATTCCGGCCCTGGTCGGAATGTAACTCCAGGGGGACTCCAAAACAGCTGAAGCACTCCTTCCCCAGAACATCAGCGACAGTACCAGCCTCTTGATTCGGAAGGGCGTACGCTTTGGGCCACTTGGTGAAGTAGTCCATGCACACCAGGATGTATTTATTTCCCGATTCGGTTTCAGGGAATGGTCCAGCGATGTCGACCTGGGACAGAACACCATCAATTCCGACATTGCTAGAGTCAGTGTCGAGGATAAACTGGCCTTCCTGACGTGGATAGCAAAGTACAGGTGAACTGGTTAAGGCAGTCTTGAGCGTCTCGAAGGCCTCCGCGCACTCAACACTCCATTCAAACTGTCGTCCCTCTTTCGTTACGCGGGTTAACGGTTTTGCAATGTTTGCAAAGCCCAGCACAAACCGTCGGTAGTAAGTACAGAGGCGCAGGAAGCTTCGCAGCTCATGCTTATCCTTCGCGATTGGCCAATCCTGCACTGCCTTCACCTTACTCGGGTCTACTGCTACTCCCTGGCGAGATACGACGTGCCCCAGGTACTGTACCTCCTTCTGGAAGATGTGTTACTTCTGTGGACTTAATCGCAGGTTGGCACCTCGCAGTCTACCCAACACTTCCTTCAGGTTTTTCAGATGCTCGTTGAAGGATTTACCCACCACTATGATGTCCAAGTATATCAGGCAGGTCTGCCAAGATAGACCCTCCAGGACGGTTTCCATCAGCCTCTCAAACGTGGCGGGGGCATTGCACAAACCGAACGGCATGACGGAGAACTGCCAGAGCCCAGTTCCGATAGTAAATGCAGTCTTTTCCTTGTCCGCAGGTTCTATTCCGACTTGCCAATAACCGCTCTTCAAGTCTAGCGTCCAGAACCATTGAGAACCGGAGAGTGTGTACAGGGTATCATCGATTCGTGGCAGAGGGTAGTTGTCTTTCTTGGTCCCATGATTCAGCTGTCGGTAGTCAACACAGAACCTTGTTGAGCCATCCTTCTTCTTGACAAGAACCACAGGGGAGGCCCGCGGGCTGCTGGACGGTTCGATAATCCCTTGGTTTCGCATTTATCCTGGACAATCGTCTCAGCTTCTTCCCGTTTGGCGAGGGGCAACCTTCTTGGATGTTGGCGTATCGGTTGAGCATCCCCCGTATTGATTTTATGCTGAACTACGTCGGTACGGCGGCTGGGATGATCTCCGCACTCGAAGACGTTTTAGTACCGAGCCAACAGATCTTCGATCTTCTTCCGTTCTTGTTGGCTCATGCCCTTGCAAGTAGACATCACGGTTTTAATTAATGCCTTTGGGAAGCCCTTTTTCTCATAACGGCGGAGACCGGTGTCTACCTTCCCAGGATTGTGTTTCTCCTGACGGTTGCCGGTTCCCTGTTGACGTTCATCATTCTTACTGGGACCTTAAGCCCAGTCTTTACCAACGTCTTCCCAACCAGGACACCATGAGTGAGCTCCTTGTCATAATCGGGTTCAATCATGCGCACGACGTTGCCCCGGAGATCGCCATCCAGGTATGCATCCACGACCCTCTCGGTTCGTCCCGGCAGAGTAACATCTTCCGCCAATACCACTCGTACTGCAATCTCTTCTCTTGGGTGTAAGGAAAGCTCCTCCCCACACACGTGCAACACGCCGCGTCCCAGGTCTAAAGTGAACCCACACTTATTCATGACATCCATTCCCAGGATGAACTCGTCCGCAATGTCAGCAATCAGGATCCGATGCTTGAGGGTTTGATTCCCCATCTTCAATGTCAAATCCATTTTCCCATGTGTGGTCACTGCGCCTCCCGTGGCAGTGCGAAGGCGTGTCCTGGTGGGCAGCAGCTGACCCTCGTTTCGTATTACGTCGGACCTGGCGATGGACTTCGTCGCTCCAGTATCCAACAGCAGAGACCGAACTCTTCCATTTATTTTCCCATCAATGAAGAGACTATCAGACTGGTGTTGCACGGACGACACATGTATGGGAATTTCCGGGGCATGGCAATCACGAGTCGACTCTCGCCCCTTCTTGTCGACCCGCATTAGTTTTCCGACGGCTCGTCAGACACTCGGGCTCCTTTCTTCGGACAGCGAGCCCTAAGATGACCCATCTCTCCGCAGCTCCAGCAACGGGGCCCCTTCTCCCTCGTCTCCTGCCTTATAAGTCGTCGCAACATGTCCTCCATGGATTCAGGTGCCATCTCCGTCGTGGCGACACCGCGGACAAGACCATGTCCTCTGGAGGCAGTCCTTGCCGCTTCAAATTCCAACGCATGGGTTAAGGCCTCTCCCAGTGTCCTATGGCACCCCAGACGTACCGTTTGCTGAGTATCGGCGTCTTTAATTCCATCTATGAATGTTTGGACGGCTAGCTGCTCTAGGAAGTCCTCCTGCGCCGATGGATAGGCGAGCCGAACCAATCGAGCAACATTGGCCTCCAGTTCTTGCAGAGTCTCCCCCGACTTCTGAATTCTGTTCTTCAACTGGACACAATGCACATGCTGGAGACCATTGCCATAACGCCGTTCCAGACGATTCACCAATAGCTGGAAGACCCTTTGCTGATTTTCTGGAATCATTTGCAGAACATTCAGGGCACCCCCTCGGAATGTCAGGATCAATGCGATCGCTTTGTCTGCCATTCCCCAACCATTAGCGACGGCTGCGGTTTCAAATTGCTTTAGGTATGTTGACCATGGCGTTTTCCCATCGTAAGAGGGCAGTTTCATGTGCAAGCCAGATGTTGCCGGCCTCACTGGGGCAGTATCTCGGGACAGAGCAACCTGAGGGGCAGCAACTCGCGATAAGGTAGGCTGATTTACTGCAGGAGGAGAAGAGAAGCCAGCAGATTCAGAGGGAGTTGGTTGGCCTTGGTCACTTCGTGACTTGGGAAATCGTTCCTGCAGTTCCAGCATGTCACCCTGATCTCCGGCCATCTTTCTCTCCATTTCTTCATGAATATCTCTGATCTCCTCTGAAAACTCGTCATGGCTCACCTTCATTTCTTCTTGAGTGGCTTTCAATTCTTCCTCAAGTTTTTGAACTACTTTTTCTTGTGCGGCTTTCAGATCTTCCTTAAGTACTTCCTGCCCGGCTTTCAGCTCTTCCTTAAGTACTTTTTGTGCTTTTTCTGCCTGCTTTTGGCTGGCTTTCAGCTCTTCCTGCGCTTCTTCTGCCTTATCCTGACCGGCTTTCAGCTCTTTCAGCTCTTCCTTAAGATCCCCTCGTGCCTTTTCTGCCTTCTCTTGCGCCTTCTCTGCCTTGTCCTGGCTAACTTGCATCAGTTGCAAAAGTTGGCTTAACTGGGCTTCCATTTTGCTGCTCTGGGATCTCGTCAAAGGCATGCACAATACTCACTTCAATTTATTTATCTGACCCTCATTTTATCGGCACTTGTTAAACAATTTATTTATTTCATGTTTGTTCAATAATTTTCTTATAGCCCCTGGTATAACCCGACACCTGACGCCACTGTTACGTTTTTACGCTCGGGCTATTTGAAAATTATACGGCGCTTCTTGTATTAAACATTTATTTGCAATTATTAATTACGATTACCAGAATTGTGAAGGCAGAACACAAATTACTTATAAACTACAGGCACTATTTCTAACAATGATACACTCATTAATAATTATTTATATACGGCTTAACAGTAATGATTTATATGGTTATACACTCTATTTACACTGGATTAAACATCAATTATTTATGTTGCTATTTATTTTATACGCGTCTATTTATGTAGCAGCTTACACCTTTCGAGCTGAATGAGAACTGCCTGTCTATTCCTACTGACACGTATTTATATATCACGAATGAGTCATTCTAGGACAATCGAGGCTTTACTCGCTTTTCCGGCACATGCATGACGCATATTCGCGAGTATTTGACCTCGAGCGCGTTCCCGAAAGCTCCGGAACAATGGCTCATTCGTCCGCAGCTCGCCCCAAGGCTGTCAGCCGGCGGCGGTGGCTTGCAGCTGCCTACGCGCAAGGTCGTTACAATAGTATATCTACAATTATAAGAAGTGTGTGACTATTGCTTTTATTACTAGAAAAAAAATTCATTAGTCGAACTTTTTGATAACCCGAAGTTTTCCATTCCCTTCAAATTCGAGTTGTCGAGGTTCGACTATCATATGAATGTTCTCACTGCACATTTATTTTGCAGGTCCTTTACCATTCAGTTGTAAAAAATGTGGAAAGAAGTACAAGTATAATACATCACTATTCAATCATAAGAAATATGAATGCAACAAGAAACCTCAATTTACGTGTTCAGTATGTCCATACAAATCCTTTCACAAGGGAAATCTTAAAAGGCATTTTATGCTTCAACATAATGTAATTTCAACTTTTTAGGGTTTTTAAATTCTACTTCAAGTTAATATAGTAAACATAGTTGCAAAAATAAACTTTAAAAGATCAATTGTATGTAATGGTAGGTACATAAGTTACATTTATATATTTGCCTTTTTGAGAATTGTAGAATGCTATTACATGATATGAATAATTGTATAAATTGTGAATAGAAAGATTATTTCTGAAATGCGTTGTCATTTGGTAAGACAACAACACTAGGACACTAAATGTAAAACCTATCTGGAGGTCGAAGTCATTTGAAATATGGATTCACCAAAGAATTAAACATTTTGTGGACCAGTGAGGTAAGTAGGTATCACTAAAGTTGTTCTTAGGGGACATAAACAAAAGGGTTTAATCACGAATATCAATAAGGATGAAATCTTCTATTCTGAACATCTTCAAGGATATGACAAGTGTGGACTATTAAAACTGATGGTACTAGAAAACATAGGAGTGGTCCAGAATTAGTAGATTTGCTATGATTTTAGTATATAAGTGACATCATAAATAAGGTTAAACAGGATAATAATGTTAAGGTCCGTAATGGCGTTAATAACCTATTGTGATGGATATTAATATTTACTGAACAATAATGTGAATAATATAAACAAAGTTCCTAGGGATTCTCAGTTCATAGATTCTAGATGTCGTTCTAGCTTGTTTAGTTGAGATGCAGCCTTTGATTGTGTGCATTGTGCATTCTTAATAACATGATAGCACAATATTATAATTTCGCTTGGGTTTAATTAATAGCATTATCTGGTATAATTGGGAATTGATGTTAAACGTTGGACATTAATGTGAATTTCGTTGAGTATAGGTCAGTAGCGACATTTTCCGGCCCTTAACGTGAATGGCCGATTCATGTCTTAACGTGTAACATACTCCAAAAAAAAAAAATTTTGCTAGAAGTCGAATTTGATGTTTTCCATGTGATGCAACAGTAACTACTAATTATTCATGCTATTTTGAATAGCTTCTGTCAGCTGTAGACTTGCTTTTTCTCAACTTTGAGAATGGACAGCATTCTATTCACGTAAGCGGTAAAGAGATACAGAATCGGTTAAATGCGAGAGATAATATACTTACAGCATTATTTCTGAAAACAATAAAATTCTTTAAATATTGCTTAGTTTAGGCTAGACAGCTTTGCAAAAGATGAACATTGGCCCTGAATTGTTACTTTTTGTAGCATGGCGTAGTAGTTAGAGAACCTTGCTGTCGTGCTGAAGGTAGTGGGTTTAATCCTTGCAACTGGCAGGCGGCCCACCCAGTCGTTAATAATTGGGTGCTGACGATTGGATCTGAAAAAGATAATGAGGTTCTGACCCACCCAGTATCAAGCTAAACTCCTGGAACATGAAATGTTGCACCCGAACTTTTTTAATAACATGAGTTGCGCAGAATGTTTCATTTATGATTATTTTTCTTATTGCGAATATTAAGCTAGTATAAATACACTCTTAATACCTGTTATTTTTTAGATCCTTTTCCATTCCGTTGTACAAGATGTGAAAAGAAGTATAAGCACAAAGGGTCACTATTTAATCATGTGAAATATGAATGCAACAAGAAACCTCAATTTATGTGTTCACTATGTCCTAAGAAATGCTTTTACAAGGCAAATCTTAAAATGCATATGCTGGTGCGACATGATGTAATTTAAACGTTTTAGAGTTTTTAAATTCTGTATCAAGTTAATATTATCGTCAACTTGCAAATGTCAAGAAAAAAGGTAAATAAATTGTATGTGAAGTTACACAAGTTTTACTCTTTGCCAGTTGCTGAATAAATTGTGACCTTGAATTTTTACCTCCCTCGTCTAAAGGACGAAGGAAGTATTGTAATCACGAAAAAATCACTCTCCGAGATTTCTCCAGATCTTCATATTTCAGGGTCCCTAGATGACGAAAAACAGGTTTTCTCAATTCCGCCTGTCTGTCTGTCTATCTGTTGGGGGTATAACTCAAAAACTTAAAAGTATTTGTTGGAGGAAGACAATATTTTGTATACACATTATATATCTACCTGGCATGAAACCGAGAAAATTTCAGACAAATATATACAGGGCGAGCACCTTAAAAAAATGTTGTTTATTCTTTTATTTAACTTAGCATTTGATACAAGTAATAATTTGTACATATCGCAGGCTTTATTCTTGCCAAAAATGGAACCCAATAGATACAGAATAAATGCGGTACCATTTAAAAAGGAGTAATGAACTAATGCGAGACATTAAATATATAGCTGGAACGCAGGAATTTGAAAGGTCGCGGTAGCTCTGTAAGCGAAAGCGTAAACTACCTCCAAACAAAGAAATCGAATGGGCTGGATCTTTACAAGCGCTGAATTCAAGAGACATCACCGGTAATATTTTTATTTTTGGTTTAAGTGAAATTCAGGAAAGTAACAATTTGCACGTAGTTCAGACTTTACTTTTGACGAGAATCCAACAGATACAGCGTAAGTGCTCTTTCTGCTTTACAGCGTAAGAGGTGTCAACGAAAATAGGTTCTATTTAAGCCAGCCGGGACGCACGTAGTCACGTAGCGCAGGTAGAAATAGCCCATTCTCCTTAAAATATCTCACAAAACGTTGGGATTGCATACGCATCCGCCAGCCCTTCGTATTCTACCACTGATAATGTTTTTTTAATTTGAAAATGTATTTAATTTATTAGAAACGTGAAGATATTTTACCCCTAACTTATTTGATTTTTAAAATTATTTAGTGTCACAATATCGACGAGGGAAGTTCTGGGTAAAGCCCTTTACAGATTTTTTTATATTACATTATTTGGCGAATTCCTAAAACACAGCATAAATAGTAGAACTCTCCAAATATGTTTCAGAGATTATCACATGGTATAAATAAGTGACGATGAAAAATTATATAGGAACTGCTGTATCCTTTTGTACGGTCCCCAAACTTGGAACACGATACACAAAATTTGTCTGGATGTCATAATCGGTATTTGCAATATTAATTCACTGAATTAAGCATTTTGTGGACAACTCGTGTAAGTAAAATCTTCAATCTTGAACATATTCTAGGGTGGAACAGGTGTGAGCTCTTAAAACTGATCATGCAAGGAAAACTAATGGTGTTATGTGAACTTAAATGTCTTTAAAATGTCTGAAACTGTGACAGACTAAATACTTTGTGCCTCTATGACATGGTAAAAGGATATTTACATTATCACAACGTAGAAGATATGACTATGTTTGTTTACACGATTCGAGAACCCACACAAATTGCATTTTCCTTGCAGAGATTTTTGCTCCGGCCTGCTGCAGTGGGAAGGAGTGGGATCATTAACGAAGGGATGTGGGTGTATGCCAGCTTTTGATCCATGTTAAGAGGGGGCACCTCGTCATTTAGCATATTTTATAAAACTCACGGAGCCTTAAAATTGAAAAATGGGGGTCCAGTCAGCTTAATCTGGCAGTGTGCTTAGTGATCCTCCACAGACAGAACTTACCTTGGCAATCTTCGTTTTTAGAATATCTATAAGCAGTCTTCAAGTTTCTTTACAGCGAAGGGATACTCATAAATAAAGAAAACCTCGATTTAACAGATCTATTGTATGTTCAAGATCTCGTATTATACACTTGACATATAAGAAAAGGGGTACTTAGCAATTCCCCTAAGTGGTAACATCAAGGTGCATATAGTATAAATTCAAATAATTGTACTCCGGTTTAAATATTTACGACAGCGGCTCTTATTCAAATATTTAGCAAACGAAAGCCGAGAGGGAACTACTATAATCTACATAACAGCTCAAAACTCAACTGGAATCAAGCGCTCAGAACGACAGCTTCACTTCTCGGTAATCCAACACACTTTCCTACGCACAGTGTTACATGCAGTTACAAAAAGAAGGTGTTCGGGAGGTGTTTCAGTTTGCACCTGGACGCAGAGATAGAATTGACGTTTTTGGGGAAGGCATTTATTTCAAATTTGAGGGGTGGCGGAACGATGAAATAGCCACGTGATCGGCAAGGCGGTAAACGATACGGCATACAAGGATATAGAGACCCTGTATATAGTTACTCCACTACAAGTGCCGTTAAAAAGTCAAAATGTTGTAAAATTTTACAACTATTTGTAGCATTCTCGCACTGACATACTAAGCGAAATGAATAAATAATTCCTTTTCAATAATATTAACCCCTACAAAGGATTACTGACAACCCTTTTGTGCTACCGTTCTTGTTAATTAAATTAATTTTTTAAATGTAATATGTGTCTTCGTATACAAAGTTTTAAAACCGTGTTTTTAAGTTTTAAAGTGGTATTGTTTTTTACAATAATTTTACAACATATAATAATACCTTCAACAAATTCAACAACTCGTACTACCCAACAATTTTAATTTATGTAAGTATACAGGTTTTTGTGGAAGTGATTGGGTTTTGCTAATCCATTTTGTTTTTTGCTCATTTCAGAAATGTAATCTACAATGCTCAAGATATTTTAATTATTCATAACTGAAGAAGCAAACTAAATTTGCGAAACGTTTTGTGATTTATTTGTAATTTGAAACCTTCAATAAACATGTTACGACTTTTGATTTTACTTATTCTTAAAAAAAATAATTAAAATCATGCATTTTGTTTGAAATTTCAGATAATTTCAAATTTTCTATTTGACATTAATTTTTTCTCCATACGAATGTTTTAAAATTTATAAATGTCATTTACTTAATTATATCAAATCTAAAGCAGAATTTTACTGTGCAAATTGATAAGTAGGTACATAAGGATTTTGTATGAAATGGTTTGCAATATATTTGTGTTTGTAGGTTTCCCTAGCTTTTATAAAAGCAGCTATCATGGAAACGTCTACAGAAGGCATGTTATTTGAGTTTGCCTTATTCCATTATTTTTAAACACTGCTATTCTAACCTATAGAAATGAATATTTTATACATACAATCCTAACTAAATTCTTATACAGGGTGTTAATTAAGTACGTAGACAAACTTTAAGGGGCGATTCCTTGATCAATTCTAAGATAAAAATTTTATACAAACATGGGGCCTAAACGGCTTCCTTTTCGAGATACGGGGTTTTGAAATTTAAACAAAAATCTGGAGGTATTGTAATGAAATTTGGTATATGTTAGTATTTCATAAAGTGGCATTATTTGGTCAAAATAAATTTAAGTTGTTTTCACCAGTGGCGTGCATCGGGGCTACCTCAGTTACCTTATTTCAAAAAAATCTGGTACGCCACTGTTTTTAGTCAGTACCACAAGTTTTTTAGCTTTATCCGTTGAAACTATACAAAAGATGTATCTTTTATTTTTTTGATAGAATAAACATTTTGCGAGAAAAATGGAAAAATCTGTAACAGCAATTTCGTACATTGGACATTAATGGGACCTAAACCGCTTCGTTTTCAAAATACAGTTTAAAGAAGCTTTTAAAAATGTTATTTAATAAAAAACAATCTTAAAATAGCTACAAAACTTTTTTCTAAAAAACAGTGGCGTACCAGATTTTTCTAAAATAAGGTAACTGAGGTCGCCCCGATGCACGCCACTGGTGGAAATAACTTAAATTAATTTTGACCAAACAATCCCACTTTATGAAATACTAACCTACACCAAGTTTCATTAGAATACCTCTATCAGTTTTCCAAATCTTTGAAAAAAAACTGTTTTTGTTTAAACTTCAACACCCTGTATCTCGAAAACGAAGCCGTTTAGGTCCCATGTTTATATGAACTTTCTATCTTAGAATTGATCAAGTAATCACCCCCTAAAGTTTGTCTACGTACTTAATTAACACCCTGTATAATTACCCAGTGTACACAGTAAGACAATAATATGTCGCCGACGCGAATTTTAAAAATGTTTACACCAATTTATAGCAACCAATTACGTACGAAACAAGCATAGAACAAACGTTTTACTCTGCATATATTACAATAAAACAAATCATGTTGCTAGGTTATATGACCACAGGTATAGTCGACCCTTCGTAATTTTTAACATTGCCTTTTCCCTATGTACGACATTTCCGTTTACACACTGTAGAGTGGAGACATGAAATAGCTTCTTGTGAGAAGTTCTGGGATCTTCCCAGAGTGTTGGATGATCCCTGCCTGTCCTACTTGCACCTTTCATGGCCCACATCTATCCCTGGCTATTTTTTAAGTTTGCAAGCGGACTTCTTAGTCTCTGACTCAATTACTAAGTGGAGGGGCGCAGATCCCAGAAGTACCTCCAGAGCTGCCGTGGGAGTAGTGCACAATACTTCTGTTATGCCCAAGTAGGCGCCTATTGCGTGTCTGTTGAGGCTATTTCTGGTTGTTGCCTTGCTGATTGCCGGCCACCAAACTAGAGCGCTATAGGTATGTTATTATTAGTATCATAAGTGTCTAAAACCACAGTGCCTAAATCAAGAGCGTATTGAGTCATAAGTGAACCTAGCCATGACAAAGCGAATGGAAGCTGAACTGGCTTAAAACTCTCTTAAAAAAAAAACTACCTTTGCGTTAACCTCAACGAAATGCTTGGGTGCCTCTTTTCTAGTATCAGTGAAGGTACCAGCTGGAAGCCACAACATCCCCAGCTTTGAATCAGGACTTTTAGAGAACGAAATCAAGTGAAATACCGCAAGTCGAGACGACGCTCGCATAAAACGGCAGAAATTCTCTAGCGTACAGAACTATGCCTCGCCCGATGTAACCGCTTCTTTTGAGCTTTAGCCAACTTCTCTTGAAAAACTGCCGCCGCGCCGCCCCACTAACTTAGAACGCACGGGCAGCAGCAGTCTCCATTTTGAATTGGCCGAGAATTAACAACTCTACCACAAGTGGCATTAAAAGGCCCAAATATTCTAACACCTTTCCAAAGTGGTCCAGATTGCTATGATTTTAGCCAATTTTTCAATTCTTAAAGAAGCTATTTCAAAACTTGTGTGCATATAGCAGTAATAAATATTCGCAAACCTTTTAATAATTTTATGGACTATTCAATTCACCTGTCATCTGTCAAAAAGTGACCAATGAAAATCCAGAATTCTGACGTTTCTTGACCAATCAAAAAAATATCAGTGGATATATCTTCCTAGAAGGTATTCAAGTGACTATTTTTAACAAATGCGATTTTTATTAGAAAAAGTCGACATTAGTGTTCTGTTACTATAGAAATTGCGTAGTTTGTTGCTAGATTTACTGAAAACTAATTTGAAAAAGGTAGTTTGGTTCATTAAATAGTCCCTCGAATACCATTCTTAGTCAAAGTTAAGTAGATTATTTTTGCGGTGGTATCACTACTCATATCCATTGCGCTTGGGATTCGTACCAAAGCGCAATGGACATTCGTCACACCACCACAAAAATAGTCGACATAACTTTGACTACTCATGGTATTATAAGTGAAAACTTGATTTAAAACAAAAAAATTTTTAATTGTTACCATTTTTTCAAGATGGCGGCCAAATCCGGGCTTTCTAGGGGTGCAATTTTAAGAGACATTTCTTAACACGAAATCAAACAGATTAAAATTCATTCCAGCTTGTCCGGAATTGTTCCCGCTAACAGCTATTTTAAACGACTTATCGACTGGCCTATACATATTTCCTTAAATGTTATCATAGAAGCGTTCGTTAATAATTCACTCATGCTTTACTAACACTTGTAACTGAAAAAATAAAATAAAAGTACGGACATAGACGGTAGTTCAGCTGCATTCATTAGAAGAGTAGATAATCAGGGGCGCAGGAACAGGGGGGGGGGCTAAGACTCACTTACGAAAACTCCAAGTTCTACAAAACAAAATCACAAGAATTGCAGTGAACGCCCCGTGGTTCGTCAGAAATGAACGAATTCACAGTGAACTAAACTTACCTAATGTGTCAGACTTTATAAATACTTTGTGTACAAGATTCTTTGCCAAAATATCGGAGTGTCCAAGTGCAGTGTATTATAACCTAGGCCAAAAGAACCGACATCAGAGACTCAAAAGAAAACTCCCACAAGACTTATTACCCTAATTTAAATTATTACAACTAAGCATGATTAACGTTAGCTAACTCTTATATATCTCACATTCAGTGGTACCGGTACAGAGGAGTCAAATGATGACCTCACTATGCAGTGCTTTTTTTGTAAAATATGAGGTTCCGGTACTGTAAACTACCGGGGGGTACCCCCTACCAAAAACGGGGGGGGGGGAATTTAGACCAATTAAAACGATTTTAACACTTTTTGACCCCTTTACAAGTAAATACAGGGTGGCTCATCAATAAGTGATGGTTATGAGTTATTTACTTAACTACTGAGACCGAGACGGGTGATGCCACGTGATGTGTATACAAGAGCGTGGCGTAGTTTGGGGGAGGGAGGGGTAGGATGCATGAATCAGCTGTCCACGCGCCGGTACAGTCTGCTCACAAACTAAGTAGACTTAGTTAAGACTCTACAGCCGAACCGTTCATCGTTCCACATCTCCAAAACTCGCAATTCTTTTTTTTTGTTTATTTATTCTTTTTCTTTTTCTTAGAGGTGCCGGTACGGCGTACCGGTGCGTACCGGCAGAAAAAAAGCACTGTCACTATGTATATATTAAAAATTGTTATGTTTAACAGAATCATGTATAGCAGATATATACTGAGCTGATTAAATTCTAATTAAAAAAAAAAGAATATATTGGAGGGGGGGGGGGGGGGTTGCAGGCGTAATTAATAGGATTAGGTATAGGTTCTTTCGGTTTTATGGTGTATTGGCACACTTTCCTGTCTCGTCGACTGTAGCCATTTCTGTGTAAAGCTTCTTTCACATGTCTCAGTTCTTGTGGTTTACTGTCCTCGTCAGAAATAGCGTTGGCCCGATCAATAAGAGTCTTGATCAATGATCTCTTTTGTTGGGGATGATGGTGAAACGAAGCATGCAGATAGCGGTCAGTGTGAGTCTACACTGTATGGTAAGTTCCCCGTAACCACCGTTCAATTGTGAATGATCGCTGTGCATACAAAATTTAACGCATCACACTCTTAACAGGATTGTACTCGCATACTTTTCGTTATGCTAGATTACAAAAACTAAACTAATTAACAATGAAAAATCATACAAACACACACTGGCTATATATCTAAATAATAAAATAAATAATCCAGGGAAGGGCGGTCAGATGCCCGTTCACGGTGATTCAGTGTGAAAATTTTTAAATTCAGTACTTCTTCAGAGTTTCAGAAAACTCAGATCCAAAAAATATTATGCAAAACATAATTATCGTCTCCAAAAATTAAATTTTTATCAAAATTGCAGTTGTATATTTATTATCATTTTATCTAACTATACTCGCTTTTAGTTAGACGTCAGAGCAATGCAATTCACATGTGCAAAACGTGCAGGAAGGTATACCGTCACCATTCGTCATTGTGGAAGCATAGAAAATTTGAATGCGGTAAATGTCCCACGTTTTCTTGTTTTGTCGGCGGCTGCAGCTATAAAGCTAAGCGAAAAGATCACCTGAAAAAGTATTGATTGCATTATTATGCTGGCAACAATCAATTAATTGTTTTAGTTTCTTGTCTAGATTTAAGTATTCTTTAGGATTGTAGACTAACAGAGTTGTGCTGAAAAATACTAATGTTATACTCACAACTGCAGAGCTGATACTTTAAATATTAGATCAAAGTAGATATGAATTTGTGGATACTTAATAAGTAACTAAATAAAGTATAAACTCTTCGTGTCACCATCAATATAAATTTTCTTCACTTTTTTATGCTAAGGGAGCAATACTACGAAATAAATAATATACTAGACTGCACTAGTTTACTGTGTGTCAGATGTTAAGAAGTGTAAGTGAGTTTTAACTACATTTTGAATTAATAACAATGGCGAATCGAAACGTTTGTGAGAAATGCGAACCGTATTGTAGGACAAAGAAAAAAACCATGAAACGGGGCAATGCGTGCCACCTGTATTCATATATTTTATACCTTTTTCTTATATACATTGCTAGCAATAAGCCTAACCGTATCCTTTATGTCCTAGCATGTTAAGCTAGCACGCCGTATAAGTAGTTGAGCTGTTTTAAGCGGTCATGCGCTATAAGTGCCTTAACGCGAGTGCAAACGTGAGTGAATGCGCAACAACAGCTATTTCGGAACGCCGAGTGATAAAAAGATCGCAACATTACAGTTATGAAGAATACCGACGATGCCGTGAAGCCGGGGGAAGTCAGTCGCATCCAAGCTCTTAAGAAGTGCGTAGTGCTCTCCAAGCCAGGGTCGCGAACAGATAGACGATTCTTGCAATGCTCAAATTGTGAAGTTTTGGCCTGTTGCAATCGCCGCGGGCACACGAAGGTTCCAGAGTGCCGAAATACGACTGCGAGAGCATCCTACCACTTGGACGACCCCGCCAAAGGTTTGCTGCATCTTCCCACAGAAGGAAGCTGTGATATACCGCCATAGCAGCGCTGTTCGTGCCCTGACACGAGAACACTTGGGGTAACCAAAAGCAAGGTTAGTTCTTATTAGAAACTTTACTATGAAATAAGAGGCGATTGCAACATCCTCGGCAATTGCTTAAATGCATGGTGGCGTATCAAAGACACCGGGGATTTACCTGGAAGAAGCTGACGCGAAGTTATTGCGTCATCTGCTTCTTTAACACGTTGTTTAAATTGAACGGGCCAGGCCGCGCGACTTGCAAGCGCATTGTAAGAATAGTCAGGTTCACTGTTTTCAATTCCATTTCGCGTTAGTGTCATTGAACTTTGGATTGATAATTAAACTCTAGCGGCCTATTTAAGTTGTTTTTCATACCTGTAGCGTACAGTTTTTGTATTGTGTATTTTTTATATGTATTTTCTTGTATGTGTGTTTTTCTTGCAGATTATATGTATTTTTATGTAAACTGTTGGGTTTTCATTGCTGGTAGTGTGGGCCGGTGTAAGTTCTACATAGGTTACAACGAGTTACACCAAGACAATATTAGCTTTCGCTTGGTTGCACTGACGATATTAATAGACGCTTATACTTCTCCGACTGAATAAGCTAGCGACCCAGGGCAATACAAAGTAACAGTACAGCAGAGTGTAGGGCTAGGTAAACGCCGCGTTACAACCAATCCATGTGATGGAGAATTCTGAAAATTGTAGAAAATGCTAATGCAGAATTTATGTTCAGATATGACATTTTGAAACGATGTAGCTCTGAAGGCGTGGTTGATATTAATTATTAAAAGTAGAACTTACATATGATCAATATAAGGAACTCCAATCTCATGTTTTGCAAATTGTTGTGGTGCTTTGGCGGTATTTTTTGTTATGTAAAAAAGGTGCAATTGTTCAATTAAATACATTTTGTATTCTATACCACATGATGTAAAACTGCAATTGCAAATAATTGCAATGAAAACTGATTGTTTCAGATTCCAATGTGGTAAAATGTACAGTTTTTGCGGTAAACCAAAAATACCAAGTTACTATGGATGCATCTTATGTATGAATGCTGGAAAACTACGTAATTCCATTGTCATATCTGTCAGTTTAAAACAATAGTACCTACTGAAATCAAGTTTGAAGTCCCGCGTACTTATTTGACATGGGATTCAAATTCGAGGCTTGTTCAATAGAAACCCATAATTATTTTTTTTTAATTTGGAATTATAGCGCATCGACTACATAGGTCATTAGCGCTTGATACTATAAATTATTATAATAAGTGATACAATTGTATAGATATAAGAAACTGTAATATATTGTCTGTGTTTTCTTGCTTATTTCCCAAAGCCTCTTGCATGGAATCCGGTATGTGGTACTGGGATCTCTGTACAGTATATATTGTACATTCCGTGATTATGTGTTTTATGGTTATTTGTTTGTTGCATGGGTTACACATTATAGGGTTTGATCTTTGAAGAAGAAAGTTGTGGGTCAGTTGGCTATGTCCAATTCGAATTCGGATAAGAACGACATTTTCTTTTCTGTTAAGTTGGTTATGATCATTGCTTGGTTTTACTGATATTTTTATGTTTTGAAGTTTATTGCCTTGCTCTTCTTCCCATTGGTTTTGCCACTTTTTTAAACAATGGTCTTTGCACATACTTTTAAGATCATTCGGCATGATTATGTTGACTAGAACTCGTGGCCAGCCTACGTCTGGCCCGGCCAGCGTAAAGAAACGGTTAACAATAAAAATGCGTGCTGAAGCTGGTAGCCAGCCGACGTCCGGCCCTGCCAGCGTTAACAATACAAATGCTTGCCGCGTCGCCACTTGTGCGCGTTCGTGCTGCGTGTTGCTGAGCGATCGGCAGGTGCGCGCGCCTGCTTACGCCTGGACAGCCGGCATCGGCTCTTATAATATAAGATGTTTGTAGCTTCTGGGGATTGTACTGCTTCGCGGGCTCTTCGGTCTGCAAGTTCATTACCTTTTATTCCAATATGAGATGGAATCACAACTATCACCACTACTTTGTTTTCACTATTAATTTTTGATACACGAGTTGAATGATTTCTTCTATTAAAAAGTTTGTGGACGATATATCCTGTAAGGCTTTTACTTCACTGAGCGAGTCGGTAAGGATTAGAAATTTTGAAGCTTCTTTGTTTTCTTTCACGAATTTCATTGCTTGTAAAATTGCAGTTACCTCTGCTGTAAATATGCTGCTTAATGAAGGTAATTTCTTTAAATTGTATTTAAGAAGACGATTACAAAAATTCATCCTGTACTTGAAGGCATTTATCTCACTATGTCACCAAGCAATTGACACTCTGGTAAGAAAATGTTTGTGGCTGCTGTTTGAAGAATTCTTGTACAGGTATATGCACTTCTGCATCTGACTAGAAACAGCGACTCTGTAACTTCTTTAATAGCCCAAAACTACCTATAGAAATCTTAAGATGAAAAATGTATACTTACACCAACAATTTCTGAAATTTCTTCACACATGTCATGTTGCTCTCAGTCGATGCAGTCAGTATGCGCTGTACCCGGTCTTCAATTTTTAAACTTTCTGCACCATTTGTTACAGTTGGAACATACGTTTCCATGAACAGCTTACATTCACATACAAATCTGCAAGGGCTGAACACCTTCAGCACAAAAAAAATAAATATTGTTGATCTTGCTCAGACAGATTTACGGCTACAAAATACATTTCTATTCCAAAAATTGTAAACACGAAATGACATTTAAGCGTCTATGACTTAACAGTGTGTTAGTAACAAACATTACTATCTGTATGTATGTATTATACGTAATCTCATTTACCTTGCGGTGTAGAGGTTGGTGCTTCGTATACAATACTACCTAATAATTAAATATCCAGAATGATTATTGCATTTGTTTGTAAGATTAATTTGATCAAATGGATTTTTATATAAAGTGAAATCTTCCAAATAGTTTAATGCTTCTTCATTTAAATTACTGCAGTGTTGTATATTATAACTATCACACTTGTAACCAAAATATAAATTGCAAGTTCTTGTTTAAGATATTCTTATCATAATATCATATTAATACTGCAGATCACATCACTCCGTTTTATAAGTAGCCAAGTATTTTAAAATCAAGTTCAAGATTTGAATTACAACTAGCAGCAGCGGCGGCTTGCTATAAGGAGTCAAGCAGCCGTGGTCCTACCATAAAGAGCCAATCATTGAAGAATTTGGTTATTCTGACAAAAAAATCTACTTATTTTTATTTTTTTTTATATTAAAGCTTAAATAAAGCACGAGTAATTTTTATTTCATGAATATTAACTGTACAATAAACGCTTGTTTGCTTTCATGCATGTATTGGGCCAGATAGACGTTGGTCCAGTTTTTCAATACTATGGGTTGCAGCGGTGCGGAGAGGGATGAATGAGGTAGGCGCGAAGATACGCTGTTTAGCAATGAATTGGGGCTACTGCAGATTTGGCCCGAGTAGTCTGACTGCGGTTGTGATAGAGTGCAGTTGTTGGAGTGCGTTACGCATATAAAGCATCTGGCATCTGCAGATCATCACCTTAAATACACCTTAAATACAACTGACAAGAATCTTTTAAAAAAAGCTTTTTTCGTTGTATTCGCTCGAAGAAAAACTTGAAAAAATGTAGTTAGATAGACCTAGCAATAAATTCATATTATTATGCATATTTACTCATTTCATGTAAAGATAAACTTAATTTTCAAACAGTGAAGATGCAATTGTTTGGACGGATCATACATGTAAACGAAAAATTAAAAGGAGACATACGATTCTGTTCATCGTATTTTATTAGCCAGTAAAGTTTGGTAATGCTTATTCACTGATACTAACTTTTGCTAGTTCACCAGTCCATATGTCTTGCTGTTTTTCTTGTGAGAGGGTGGAAGCTGCATTTTACATTCGGTTACCACCACTGGGCCATTTGCTCTGAGGTACTATATACTTTACACGTAAATTCATATAAGTAATTCAAAATATATATCATTAAGTTATTCATTCAGTAACTTGAACTTTTCATTGAAACCGTTATAAATCGTGTATTCATTAAATAACTGCTTACTTTGTTCCAGATCTGTCTGGCACCAGTGAAAACGAACAAAAATACTTTTGCGCAAAATGCAGCAAACTTTATAAAAATAAAAATTCGTTTAGTGTGCATGTGAGTCAGGACTGTGGAAAAGAGAAACGATTTATTTGTAGTATATGTTCCCACAGTTTTAAACGTAAGTATGATCTAAAGGTTCATTATGGTGTCCGACACAGGTGCTAATGTTAATTTAAATGATTTGTAATATATCTTAAAAGGTAGACGTATTCACATTATTTTTTGCATAATGATCGTGAAAGTCGTCTTTTTTTAACGAAAAATCGTATTGAAATTTCCACTTTTTTCAACGCAAAAATCGTGAAAAAAGTAGACTTTTTTAACTATTTTATTGAAATGTCAATTTGACAGTTGTCAATTCCGAAGTCCTTTTCGACTAAATTTCGACCAAGAGATCACTATGCAAAAAAACTACGTGTACAGCACGTTTTGAAAGTCGTTTTTTTTTATTCATTCGCTTGATTAACTCGGGCTTCGCCATCGTTATCAAACTGCAAATTCATGAAAAAAAGTATGACTTTCAAAACTAGTTGTACAATAGTAAGGTCCCGGGTGGTGTAGCTTGAACAAGCGTCCACGTTCGATCACTAGTTAAGTAACGCTCTTTCTGGTCACAACTTGGATGGGAGTTCCATGGCTGCTTCTCTCGGCGCCTCGTGATACGGCTGTCACGGAAATAGTTGGTCCCGGTTGTTATAATAACATCATGACAGACGTTAGTGGGGTTGGAAGTCCCCACAAAATGTACAGCGACGCCTATAATTGGCCTAACGGCTGTTGGCTGAGTACTAAAATAAATAAATAAATAAATAAAATACTTAAAATAGTGCATAGTGGTCTCTTGGTCGAAATTTAGTCGAAAAGGACTTCGGAATTGACAACGGTCAAATCTACATTTCAATAAAATACTTAAAAAAAGTGTACTTTTTTCACGATGTTTGCATTAAAAAAAAGTGGAACTTTCAATACGATTTTTCGTTAAAAAAAGACGACTTTCACGACCACTATGCAAAAAATTACTTTTCAAGTACTGTTCTTTTGTAATAAAGGCTTGCATTAGTCCTGATTGTTGTTTTTTGGTTGAAAATTACTTGCTACAATATTAGCGAGTGTCTTGGACCAAATAATTTAGATAAATGTGAAGATTTGAAGATTGACTGGAAAATAACACAAATAATATGTACTTATTATTATCACAAAGTAGAGGAACTGCAGCGTAGCCTAATTGGTAATATTGTCCATACGTGCAAAGCTTAAAAAGTCAATATATAATGGAAATGCAAGTATTTTATCCCGTCGTCTGAGAGACGAAGGAAGTACTGTAATCGCTCAGATCTTCAACGGTCAGGGTCCCTAGATGATGAAAAACAGGTATTTTCAATTCCATATGCTTGCCTGTTGGCGGTATAACTCAAAAACTATTTATTGTTGGAAGACGATACTTTGCATGCGGTTTATATGTCTACCTGGCACGAAACCGATAAAATGTCTGTGACTGAGTTTTTACCTTTGTCATAGTTTATGTTTGTTACTTTTTTTTGCTTCGTAAAATAAATTATTGTAATCATGATTTTTTTCGAATTCGAGATTTTTGCGGAAATATCCATTTTTCTGTTTTCTGATTCAGGTTTTAGAAGTGATGTCTGTCAAAATATATATTTTCCTTTTTAATATAAATTCGGAGATACCAGTGATACTTTACTCTTATGTTTTTTTCCGTTTTCCGGGAAACTTTTATAATTGTTTGATAAAAATAAGCGTTTATTTGAAATCGGCATTAAAGTACCTCGAAACCGCCATTAAAATGCGAGAAATCGGCGCGGCAGTAAAGTAATTCATTGTTTTACGACTTTGTGTAGGCGACGGGGCGATAGCTAAACGTCAACCGACGTTAACATAACCTACAAATGTTGGTTAAAATGTAATTTCACGATTTCCCATCATCCCCATCATCTCACCATAACCCATGTTACCCTTAACATTGTGGATTATAATAATAACACACACGTCGCTTATAAATACTGTAACTCACTCTCAATTAATTTGTCACTTTGACTTTTCACAACTGTCAATGCAAAATGTATGCTTTTTGGCATTTATTGAGTTGTTAAGATAAAATTTTGTATATCAGACGTTTACTATAACAAATAATGCACTCGAGAAAGGAGAGCTCTCGGCCTGACTGCGTCGCGGGCTCAACTTTTCTCTCGTGGATTATTTGTAATACAGTGAAAACCAAAATGATTTGTTCATTTTTAATTAGCAGCCACTAAATATATATTTTACCTATCGCTAATATATTGTTGATAATTGAAAGAGGAGGCTTTCGAGATATTTTGACAGTAGTCAAAATGGAACGTTTTAGAAATTAAAAAATTTGCTCTGGAGTAGTATTTTGATAGATTTTATATAAACCTAAATATTTAATTTATATACAGATTGGTGGCGGAAAATGCGAACATAGGCAGTCAAATGTGCTAGAATACAGTTTATGGGTTTTGTATGCGTTAGACAGAAATAGACTTATATGCAATTAACATCTAGCATCCGCAGAATGAAAGTGTTTTGTTTTCAGAAAACACTGAATCCTAGGGTACTATATTTTTATTCATATATGTCTATTTCTGTCTAACGTATACAAAACGCATAAACTGTATTCTAACTGATTTGACTGCCTATGCTCACATTATCCACCACCAATTTGTATACATTATAGTATGTTAGATCAACTTGGTGGTACAGTGGATAGTATGCCAGGCTTGCATTAAGCAAGTTCTTTCGAATCGAAATTTTCTACGCAATCTACTGGATCGATACTGAACCTTGTGACTATTCGACGTTGGGATACAGTTGATGTAGCTCTCCTCTGAAGACTGGTCTAGGAGGTAGAGTAACAAGACTACACACAAAACATATACACATGACTTGGAGACAATATGCGTAAGTGCACGTGAATCTGGTTCACTTTCCACCTAAAAAAAATGTTGTCTAATATTGTATATTTTATTTTAGGTTATTTCAATCTACAAACGCTAAAGAAACATCGACCTTTCGTGTGTATTAGATGCCATAGATCATATACTTTACAACATAATCTGCGACGGCATCAAAGAGTTGAATGTGGAAAGGAAAAGCAAGTCCAATGTAATCAGTGCTCGCTCAGATTTTATTACAAGCAAGAACTCATTCTTCATGCAAAGAAACATGCATCTTCAGTAAACTAAAAGTGTATTTCAAAATAGTATTGTTTAAATATGAAACATTTGGTAAACACATACACATATTTGATTAATATTTCACAACATAAATGCAAATGTTTTTTCAATATTGCCTAAAAATTCAAATACACGTTTTAGGCCTTAGGTATGACACAGCGTGTATAATATTTTAATTGCTTACTTCGAAAAGTTATATCAGCTTATACCTATGTAATAAAAATAGTTTACTTATTATTGTAAAATCATTGGAAACCTAAAATAAGAACTAGGAAGTGGTTTCGTCAATTTGGAACAATATACATCTAGAAGAGTAGAAGAACTCAACGAAAAAGTGGAGGAAACTGTGCCCACTTCCCAATATATTTAACGATAAATTGGCTTATCTATTACATCCAATAGTTTTTACAAACAAAAAAGTTGAAAGATCCGACCTGGAAACCAAGTTGATATGCTAATAACACGAGTGAATATTTTGGTTATAAGATGATGTAATACTTAGTAATAAACGTTTAAGACCATGTGAGATTTTGGAAACTTAACTTAAAAATTAATCAAATCGTTTTAATTTGTTTATTTATTACTTTAATTCTTCCCGCCTTGTTGCTGGTACTGCATTTTTTAAAATTGTGTATTGAATTTTTTATATAGCAATTTGTTCTACCAAAAACTTCACATTCATGAAAGCAAAAGTATCAAGTATTTTGTACCAACATGCACATAGATTAAAAATACAATGCCTCTCTTAAATCTCATTAAACTAATAATTTTTTAATTGGCGTTCATGTTTTAATTAGTGTTAAAAATGTGCTATGAAAAGTATTCAAATATTTTTTAAAAATTATCGCAGTACGCGGAAAATCATGTGGGCACATACCCTTTATTATATTTTTATATCTTCCTTTATGTAATGCCAGTTCTTTACCACACTAAAGGATGGCCACATGTACTCTAAAGCAGTAAATCTGTTAAAGGATTTTTTTACGACCCTTACTAAAGTTAGGCCTTTTACCAATACCTTGTCGAACTAAGAATGATATATTATAGCTCAGCGTGCTAAAAGTAAATTCAGCTTGTATGAATTTCTATCAACAAATGCACCAACAAATCGGCACCCTTTCATTCCTGGACAATCTGTATTTTGGAACTTTGGGTTTTTGATTTAGTGCAAGCCAGTGGTTTCAAATTTCTAAACCCATGATTTGATTGCATGGGCGGTTATAACTCGGACGCCATGCAGAATATTAAATTGACGACAATATAGCCGGTGCGCAGAAACGTCATTTCTGTAATACGATTTCAAAGCGAAAGTACGATGCTCAAGAGACACTTTTCCATTTTTACTAAATGTGCATCTACGATCAACACAATATCGGATAATAACGTCTCCCACTCCTACGACAAGTTATAAAATCGGAATTTGAAAATTTTCCGCTCCTCTGGCCTGTTCTGAATACATGCCTTGCAAGGAAAATGGAAGTAAGAATTGTAGAAACTGATATTCACAAGTCAAACTTCAACAGTTTGAAATAACACGTCTAAATCAGTAGCGCATAAAGTTTGAACTGTTTGGTCAAACAAAGATTTTAGCTTTAATTCATACCTTGAAAGACTATCAATTTGACTAATATAAAAAAATGCAAACTGAACTGACAATGTTAGGCACTTTTTTGCATAATATGCATGATCATGGTCACGTGGGAACTTGACTCAAACAATTAATCAAACATATTACGGCGAGGACTTTAGTATGCTTTTTGAAGGGGATAGGGAAGACAAAAATCGGATTTGTGGAAAAACAGTTTTTTGACGGAATAACATATCCCAATACTGTGTCAACTACTCGTAAATGCCAAAATTCATTGCAGAAAATCTATTTTTAATTCATATAGGAGGTGGAAATAATTTGTTTTTATCAAAGTAAGTAGGTATCAATTACTACCTATCTAAAAACTATATTGCCGGCACAATCTAGGACACTGTATAATTAACCAAACAGATTGTAATAATTACAGAATAAATTAAAAAATAAGAAAATGATAAAGCGGGGATAACACTTATGACAATTCTATCAGTAACTCGCTTTGTGTATGGTAGATCATGTCAAATTTATTTAATTGTATGGTTAAGACACTGTTGCACATTTATCAATTTGTAAACCGCACTTTAAAAAATTGTAATGTTACTATTATGAGTGCGTTGATTGATTAGGCTAAGAACCCATCGGATGAACTTGTATATTAATCCTACTATTACGTTTTATTAAAACTAAACTTAATGCTAGGCTATATATAAAAAGGCACGCACAAATTAACAACGAAATAAAACAGGTAATTTGTAATCTAATTTGTTACGGTTGGGCCCCCAAGCACATAGGCAAGTTAGCAACTTTTCTGACACGTCAGCAGAGCGAAATGCGGCTCTCCACTTTGGGATGCTGCACGCACCGCCGCGGGTTTGCTAGCAATTCTGTAAATGCCAGCCACAGATGTAGAGACTAGCGTGTGCACTTTTGACTGCGCACGCAAACCCGTGCAAAATCCCTGTACTCTGTTGAATGGACACGCAAGTCTTAACGTAAGTCTCTGCTTCTGTGGCTGGCATAACTAACAATGTTGAATGCCCACTCGGGTTTTTGTCCTTGAAGTCGGAGCCAGGTGCACCTATTTTGGGGTTAATTGCAACCCTGGAACAAAAAACCGCGTGTGGGAGTTTAGTTTGGAAGCTGTACGGCGCTCCATAATAATTTTTCCTGGCCGGTCTGGTTTGTACTGGGCAAAATTCACTGCCATCGGGAGTCCGAGCGCTGTCGAAATGTTTGGCGAACTTCATCGCGGGTTTGAGTGCAGTTTCTTGGACTCGGTGTAATTTCACTATGGTCGTAGGAGCTTTCTGGTTGTTCTGAGGAAACGCCTGCGTCACATAAGTAGCGCCTTTAATTAATTACTGCGGTGGTTGTGTTCAAAATGTTTCTACCACGTCGAAATCAGGCTAATTCTGATGGTCTCGCCGGTGCTGGAGATTTCCTTCTATTATCGTAATTACTGAGCCCTGAGTCAGATTATTGTGGGAGATGATGTGGACCTTCGTTACTGAGAATCGGCTGCGTGGAAAGATGATTTAGGCTTAAGAATTCGGAAGGGTATTGGAGCTCTGGATGACTCCTTCTGATGGGTCTCTGGACTCAAGCCTCGAAATGGCCTGCTGCGTATTTTGCAGGATAAAGCGAAGCTGGCAGTGGCTCCAGACTGGAAGAGCTCGACTTGAGGGTCTACTGTGGCTGCAGGTTCTGAACCTCGGCTGCTTGCTGCTCTGGGTCCACAGGGACGCACAAGCGATTTGATCCAGGTGGGCATCGTTCTCTTATGCTCGTTCGGGTACCTCTCCACTTGGATATTCTTGTGGGTGCTGATGACCATGGTAGGTTGCTCGTAGACACATAGCAGATGATTTGCTGCTATCATCAAGTTCGCGCTGAATACCAAACGTCGCAATTGTGGCGGCGTTCAAATTCTAACACATTATTTATGTGTAAACTAAAATTGTACAGACGCAAACGTAACATCGTAACCAATGATTATTTTTATAGTGATATTTTTTATAAGCCTGTATTTATTTCGTTGGAAGTATGTGATTTTGATAAAAAAATTATTGACAGTCTACTTTCGATACATGCAAAATAGACGTCATTGTCTCACATGTGGTGCATCATATAAACACAAAAGGTACCTTTAGAATTATATTGCTCATGTATGCATAAATGCAATTCATGAGTTTCATGGAATTATGGACGAAGTTTACCCAAAAACTCAGTTTACAAACACATGAAGCATTATTAGCATGTAGGTACTACAAAATTTCGTAGAATTGTAGTTTCAGTGATGCATGTTAATGTAGATTTGGATCATGTATATCAATAAAATGCAATAATTAAAATTTATCAGTAATATGACCTCCGTATAGATAAATATTACTGTTACTGATAGAACACCAGTTGCTTTTCAAAAGACAGCAGCGAATAGTTGCCATTTTTATTTTATGTTTTTATCTTTATGATATCACCATACATATTTGGAAATAAAATTTCGACAAAGCAGCATGTATAGCTATCGCATCTTTTTAACAAAACAGCACTTCTTACAGCCATAAAGAACGAAACTTGACTATGGTGTCATTCCGTACTATGGTCCCTCTTTTTAAAGATATCAGATTTCATTTGTTTTTATTAACTAAATTACATCAGCAATCAGAATTACAAAAGATTCAATGAGCTGCTCGTATTATGATTAATTAATCACCTTGAAGAAGTTGACATCCAGCAGCACCACCTCACCTGTTGGTCCATGTTGTTGGATTCATACTGGTAGTTTCTTATTATTCTGACAGATTCCAGGGCCATTTCGGTTTCAGTCACCGAAAATTTGGCTGCTGCGTTAGTGGTGCTGCTGTATCTTGTGAATGGTCTATAAGTCAACCATTATAGCCGACTGCTCGGTTTCTAATTACGTCACTCACATATGGGGGGGGGGGGGTTAGAGTATGTATGAAGAGCATGGTTCGACACGTATCAAGCAAGGAGAATCTAGAAGAGTTCTTAATGTCTTGGATCGAAACCTTTGTATGATGTCTGTATTAAAATAAACAAGATAGCTAATCATTGGGTTTCGCAAGTAACTTATTTTCTGTTGTGGGTGAGGGGGACACTTCTCGCTTATAAACCAGTACATGTTTATGATTTTCAGATCCATCTGCTTCTGCTTTTTTGTATGTGTTATTTTCAAGATAAGCTCTCATGTGTGGAGTTAATCAGTTTGTTTTGCAAATGACAAAGTTAAAAACGAAAAATAATTTTTTAAATAGTAGACGATGGAAAAGTATTGATCAAACCGAAGGAAGTTAATACAACTTGCAGTTCTCTTCTTTTAATTCGCTATAAGTATAATATGTTTATACTGTCTTATGTTGTACTAAATATCTAAATGATATTATAAGTAGCTAATTACACTGACTATTTGCTAGTAGCATCAAAATTACACTGAGTATTTGCTAGTAGCAAATTACAGCGACTATTTTTTCACAAACCATTCAAATCGTTCTTGTGCTGTAACACAACTAGCTAAAAGTGGAGTAGGTGAGCAGGAGTTGTTAAAAATAACAGGACACTCATCTGGAAGCTCCATCAAACCCAATCTACAACTTGAACTGTTTAAAAAATAATCACGCCGAATTACATTCGTGGTAATAATTTTTGTTATAATTTTAACTAGATTAGCACTCATCTTTGTTGCTATTAAGAAGAGATTTCTTAATAGCAACAAATATTCGTGAATCTAGTTAAAATTATCAAAAAATTATCACCACTTATGTAATTACTGTTGATTATTTTTATAGTGATATTTTCAATAGACCTGAATTTATTTCATACTAAGCATGTGATTTTAGTAACAAAACTAATTATTCATGCTTTACTTTTTAGGAATACAAAATAGACATTATTGCGTCACATGTGGTTCGTCGTACAAACACAAAAAGCACCTTCGGCGTCATATTGCCCATGAATGCATAAATTCAGTTCATTAGTTTCGTTGTAAATTATGTGGACGAAGATTTACCGTAAAACACAGTTTACAGGCGCACGAAGCATTATTTTTTATTTTTTTTTATTATTAAATTGTCACCAGCTCAGCAATCTATGCTATACATGGTTTTGATGATTTTAAAACATGACTTTACTTAATGACTAAACTAGAACTAAGCCCCTCTTAATTTAAATAGTTTACATTTATATTTTACATGTTTGTCTTCCTTTGATACTTGATAATAGTTATAAAATAAAAGAATAACTGCTAATATGTTAATAATACTTGTTATAAAATAAAATAAAATAATAAATTCTGAGCAATATTACAAGTATATGTCCTGTGGTAGTTTTCGTTTAATTCTCTTATGTATGTGTCTTTTACCTAGTTCATAAGTTCCCGCACTTGGACATTGGTGGATGGTACTAAATAACTTAGCACATATACTTTGTATGAAATTTTCAATAGTAGGTAGGTTGAGTTCTGCATGTATCTGACTGTTGCGACAAAACCATTCGGCTTTAACTGCTACGCGAGTCACTTTGTTTTGAAACACTTGTAGTTGTTTATTTGAGTTTTTGATGCTGCGCCCCAAATTGCACAACCGTATGTTATAATTGGTCTTAGTAACGCTGTGTAAAGTAACACACTGCACTCTATTTTTAACGATGATGCACTATTGATGATCGGATATAGCATTCTTAATCGAGCATATGCTTCGTTCAATTTGTTATTAATATGGTGTCCCCACTTGAGTTTTTCATCTAGGTGTATGCCCAAATATTTTACACTTTGATCTCTACCATTCCAGATGATGGGCTTGTTGGTTATTTTTAGCTTTGTGGGATTGTTGTATCTTCTCAATGTAAATATTTTGGCTTCAGTTTTGCTAGGGTTGATTTGCAAACACCATTTTTCACACCATTGTTGCACCGCGTCTATGCCATTTTGAAGATTACTGATAGCCTGTTCAAGGTTTTCGTGCTGAGTTATGATTGCGGTGTCATCAGCAAACATGGCTAGGTCTGCGAATCTTGGTTCTTTTATGTCGCTAATATATATGTTGAACAACACTGGGCCAAGAATGGATCCTTGTGGAACGCCAGCTTTTATATCCTTTTTTGTTGACAGTGTATCATTAATCCTAACAGAAAAGCGACGGTTTGTTAGAAATGATGTTGTTATTTTTACAAGATATTGCGGTAATTGGATGTTAACTAGTTTCTTTATGAGTCCGTTGATCCATACACTATCGAATGCTTTTGTTATATCTAGGAATGCTATAGTGGTAAACTGTTTGCGTTCAAATCCCTCTTCTATTCTTTGCGTAATTCTTATTAGTTGATGATTCGTTGCATGGTGTTTTCGGAATCCGTGTTGGAATGGAGGTATAACATTATGATCGTTAAGGTGTTTAGTAATTCTATTATGCAAAATTGTCTCTAGTAATTTTGACATAGTAGTTAGCAAGCTAATTGGGCGGTAGTTGACGGGTAATTTTGGATCTTTCTTTGGTTTTTTAAACATCATAACGTGAGCAAGTTTCCATTGTTTTGGGAAATAACCTATTCTCATACAGGCGTTGAATATTATAGTGAAGAAAGTTATACTTTTTTTGGTTAAGTTTTTAAGAACTACGTTAGTTATTTGATCGTGCCCTGGTGCTTTCTTATTTGATAGTTTATTTATAACGGCCTTAACTTCTGAGGGTGTTGTGGGTTCTATCGTTCCTACTTCAAGTCTACTAATGTTTTCAGCCATTTTGTTGTTTTCGGCAAAGAATTCTTTATGATTTATATTGTCCGATGTAGTGAATACTGTTTCTAGATAGTCCGCAAATGCCTCACACTTTTCTTGGTCTGTTACATAGGTCTTATTATTAGCTACTATTGCTGGTATGCTGTGTCGTTTTTTAAGAATATTACTGGTAGCTTTCCATAAATTTGGATCGTTCGGGTGGATATCCTGCAGGTAAGATTGATATTTATTTATCCGATAGTTATCTAAAGCTTTTTTTGTTTGGTGCGTTAGGTTGTTCAGTATCTTCTTAATATGGGGTTCTTTATTCCTTTGCCACTGTCGTCTAATTCTATTTTTTTCGTGTATTACCTTGAGTATTTTAAGTGGAATTTGATCATCAAGTAGGGTTCTTCTATTATTATTATTACTAATATGCTTAATCGCTAGTTCGATCGATCTTTTGATTGCTTCAGTAAAGTTGTCGATTGCGGCGTCAATTTCTTCTGCTGTGTTGATGTTAGTTGGGCATTTTATTTGCTCGTCCATCCGAATACCAAACTCTTTCCATTCTATTGGCCCATTTATTAATCTAGGATATGGTTTAATGAATTCTACCTGCTGGTTGAAAGATATTAAAACTGGTATGTGGTCAGAGTCGAGTTCGGTGACAGTTTTTTGGTATACTAGTTTCCTAAAATTTTTTGTTTAACAATATCGAGTATATCAGGTTTGTGATCGTCTCGGAAAGGTACGTATGTTGGTGTCGTAGGAGCTAGTATTTGCACTGCGCTTTCTGTTGCAAACTTTAATAATTTAGATCCGTTTGGGTTGTTTGCTCTACATCCCCATGTGGTGCTTTTACAATTCAGGTCTCCTATTAGTAGTGTAGGGTCGCTGTCACTGAAGATTTCTCTTATATCTTGTTGGATTAAACTTTTATTAGGTTGTTTGTATGCGCATCCTATTTTAATTTTACTGTTGTCTTGGAGAATTAGCTTGGCTTCTATTACTTCAATGCTTTGCAAGAGATGTGACTGTAGTGGAACCATTTTGATGTTCTTTTTGTATATTATTGCGACACCCCCCGCTGCTATGTCAGATTCCCTATCTGTTCTTATTATACAGTAACCTGGTATGTTAAATGTTTGATTTGCTAGTAAATGAGTTTCACTGATGCATGCTACATCTACTTTATATCTGTTTAGAAATTCTATAAACATAGATCTTTGTTTTTTAAGTCCATTGGCGTTCCAATTGGCTATTGTTAGATTATTTATTACTCTTTCCTTATTTGTTGCCATTGCTGAGTATATTGGCGACAAGTGACATAAAGAACTCTTTGATTTGGTTCATATAAGGTTTAATAAGATTAATTATTTTTTCCATTAATGATGAGTCTTGGTTTTCCTTAACTGTGTATTCGGGTGTTTGATTTGTATCGCTAGTTATAGTTTTAAAAGGTTCCGCTAGTTTTGGCCAGAAGTTAGGAAGTGAGTACGGTTTTGGAGTGTTGGTCGCTGTCTCTTGTGGAGTGTTTTTCCTGTTTTGTATTCGCGAAGATTGTGCGTCTAGTATTTTGGTTAGATAGGGGCATCCTCTGTAGTTTGCTGTATGATCCTGGCCACAATTGGCGCATTTCGGTTTTTCTTTAGTTGCTTCTTTCTTCCTCGGGCATTCGATGGTTAAGTGCTCTCCAGCGCATTTGACACATTTTGGATCCAGATTACAATAATTTTTGCTATGTCCATACCGCTGGCAGCGATAGCATTGAGGAATTTGTCTAGATTTATGTCTCGGTTCTACAGATACTACGCAGTAGCAAATTCTGGTGATATTGTAAATATTCTTGTTGTTGTCTGTTTTTGGTAGCTGTATGATTGCTAGTGGCATTGGTTTCTTCTCTCGGTTTAACATTCTTGTTACTTTACTTATTTGTAAATTATTCGATTTTAGTTCACTTTCGATTTCTGTTTCACTTATAGATAGTGGTAAACCGCGTATTATCACTTCTGTTGACAGATCTTCCGGATTTTTAAATGTGTGAAACTTTACTTGGTTTTCGTTGTAGAACCTTGTAAGGTTTCTATAGTCGTCGATTTCACTAACATTTATTCTTAGGAACGAACCTTTGTAATTCGTAGTAAAATTTTTGTTCTTTATTACTTCGTTTATTTCTTTTATTACTTTTTGGTAGTTATTTGCATTATGCAAATATATTGGCGGTATTTTAATTTTTCTTGCATTGCTGTTATCACTTTTTGTCGTTTCATTTGCTTCGGTAATGGCGTTTTCAGTGTGTTGATGAGGTAAATAGTACCTGTTTTGCGATATCAATAATTCGTTGTCTAGCATATACCTTTTATTTCCGGTATCAGCTTCCGGGGTTATTTGGCGTTTATGTTTTATTAGATGTTCGTTGGGTTGCTTTTCATCTTGGGAGATGTTTCCGTGTTCAGTTACAGTTACTACTGGTTCTATTGAATTCATCGGGTTATCTAGCTCGATTATCATATCCTCAACTATATTTGCCATATTGGTGATGTCATTATTAAGTAGTGCTGATAGTTTATTTTTGTCTTTTCGATGTTTAATAACAAGTTTGCTTGCCGAAATATCGGCTGAAATTCCTCTTATAAACGGAATTTTTGTGTTTGGGTTAAGATAACCTATCACACAGCGCCTGCGGCGCGCGATAATATTAAGTGTATCTTTACCAGGATTTGTATATTTATATTACAGCTGTTATATGTAAAGTATATTACCTAATTTTTGTAGGTAGCACTAGAACTGTTAACACTAGCAGCTACAACTATTCTCGGTCGTGGGCTGACCACAACTCGAAGCATTATTAGTGTGTACTAGAAAATACCGTAAAACTGGAGTTCCAATGATGAATTGTTGAACGATATATTTGGATCATGTAAATCAATAAAATACAAAAATATATATCTCATCGGTAATGTAACCACGGAATAGGTAAATACTTACTACTGTTAAGATTGAAGATCATTTGATTTGCAACCGACAGTAAATGATTGCGTATTTTGTGGTTTTTTCTTCATTATTTGTTCATTTATTACCCCGCTTAGGTAGTTGAGTGCCTGAGAGCCTGTTCAACAATCATACGGACATGGGTTCAAATCCGACCGTAGCCGAGAATTTTCTCGGAAGCAGAATAGATTTGAAGTTATTAGTTAAATTAGCTATAGGTTAGGTTTAGGGCTGCTAAGTGTAATGGGGAGCGTGATTTAAGTTGTGTACGACCCATTATCACTATAGCACTTCTCGCGCGGTATAAACGATCGTCGACACCGAAAGGTAAAAGAGGATGAATATAATGAAGGAATGAATGTCTATGATGTCACTATATTTGCAAATAAAAATATATTTTTGAAATCTATAACTTGTATTTATTTTTTTTTAAACAGCATTTTTAGAACTGCTAAAAACCGAGGTAAAACATAACGGTATTACAAAAAACAAATTCCCCCATCTTGAAGATATTGATTGAACCAGTTTAATTTTACGAATGACAAAGTTATAAGCGAAGAATTATTTGTGAAGAAAAGTATTCGTCAAAGAGCAAGAAGTGAGTATTAGTGAACTTGGAAAGTTTTTATATTTATTTCTTATTTAGTTAGATATTTGTATAGTTTCTTCATTTGAAGTTTTAACTATTTAATGCCAATATTCATTTATTTATGGTTGTTAATCGATATTTCTACGATGCAGAACAATACTAAAACCTTAACTTTTAAATGTTTTCGGGAAACAGTGAGTATACTAATATACAGTAGCACTTCTCATGTAATTACGCACATGATGTAGATGTAAATTAATCGATATGCTACAAAATCACCACGCTAAACAACACAAAGATAGTTTTAAATTCTGCAATTGTGAAAGTCATTATTGATTTAAAGCATTTGGTTGAAAGTTAATATTTCTTTTGAATAAAACAATATACCTCTTTAACCTATTTACATTAATTTGCCAGTTGAAATGAGGCATTTCATAGCCGCCTTGTTGGGACGTTAAATTATAATGAGACGTTTCATACGCCTTGGGATTTTTATAAATAATTTGCCCTTGCTCATCTAGTTAATTTAGCTCATGAAACTCTTAATGCACGTTTTTTCATGGCTATGAAACATCACCATCTACCAAATCAAGAAGCTGACATGCAACTCGGGTGCTGAAAATAACTTCAAACAAAATGCGTAAGAAAAGTCGATTTGCAAGCACAAATAAACAAAGATATATTTCCAGTAAAAGACAGAACATATTAATTTTGGTACGCATTAACCTACACGCAAATGCTAAAATCTACATGCATTAAATCGAACTCAAATTGATTTCCCCCATACATAAGGCTGCCAACGGTCCCGCCAGTGTTGCCAGACGTACGATAATTATCGTTTTTGTACGATAATTTTACCAGTCGTACGATGTACGATAGCACATATACGATAATGGCAAAATGTACGATAATTTGGCTATTATTGAAAATTCTCGCAAATTTGCAGATAAGTACTAATATTGACCGTATCTTCAATATGACAGTTACGTGCAGATATTTTTACTGAACCGGTATTAACCACCAGGTGCTGGAATTTAATTCGGTGCTGCTATTATTTATGATAACAAACTGATCATATACATCACCGACTTTCCACATGCCTACTTTCGACTTGCATCTTTTACAAAAAATGCATCCCGAAGGCATTCTCGATTCGCGGTTTAATTATTAGCACTTATCGTCGATTTACAATCTTCTTCTATCACACAGACCATGTATAATCGGATTTATTTCAGAATGATTTCTTTCTTGTAGTTATATTTTGCTATGTACCATCCAAAGTATTATAATAGGATAAAATGTACGATAATGTACGATAATTTTTACTACTGTCGTACGATAATAATGTTTATTCGATCTGGCAACACTGGCGTCCCGCGTTGTGCGGAACGGTCCCGCAATAGCAGTACTACTCCCGCATTCAAATACTGCATTAAAAACGTCCCGCAAAACGTCAAATGCGTCCCGCTAGTCCCGCATTTCGTAGTTTTGAATGCTTACGAAACCTCGGGCCTCGATTTCCCAAATTGCATTCTCCATCTGAAAAGTATAACTTACAATTCATGCATAAAGCTGTATTTTATACGAAAATCTCTATAACAAAGTAACAATTTAACAAATATGGATAAAATGCTAATTTATTCACTAGTGAATAAAATAGTCCATAATCCGTAGCAACTAGCCAAATAAATACGTGCTACTGTGGTAACTAGTACAAAAACCAGCAACATGATATTGATTTGAAATTATTTATCTAATTCCAAACTTTATATAACTAAATTTAGGTATTGGAAAAAAATTGATATGCCACACGTGAATAAAGAGATTTTATCAATTCGGGGAAATTATCTCACTTGGCTTTATCTCGTGAGATTTTCCCATTATGAAGAAAATGCCTCTTTATTCACAAGTAGCATATATAATAAATTGTTATTATATGTCCCGCATTGAGGCTTTCAATAGTTGGCAGCCTTACCCATACACATTATTTCACGTATTTATTTATACAGAGTGTTTCAGAATAACTGTTCCTAATTCTCAGAATTGAGAGAGGGCATGTTATTCAACACTTTTTAATAATAAACTAGTGTTCGGAAATACTTCCGTTTCGAGATAATACGACATTAACGAATTGAGTATTTGAAATAATCTCAATGTGAAAAGTAACGATTTTATTGATTTCCAGCGGTTGCAATTTTTATTAATATTTAAAAAATGGTATTACACAAAAATTATAAGAATTGTTCAAAATTATGGCCGCCATTGTCGACACACAAGGTATAACGATGTGTGATTGACCGACGAATTCTTCGAAATATCTGCGGACGATCACGAATGTCATCAAAAGCAAGAGTAATTCGAGCCACTACCTCCTCTGCTGTGTCCACAGGTGTCGCATAGACGAGTGATTTAATATGACCCCAAATACAAAAATCAATTGGAGTCATATCTGGCGAACGTGCAGGCCAAAAAATAGAACCTTGTCTCCCAATCCATCGGTTTCGAAATTGTGCATTTAAATAATCTCGAACATATAAACCGAAATGCGCTGGTGCACCATCATGTTGAAAGACTCAATTCCTTAATGTCGTATTATCTTAAAACGCAAGTATTATTAAAAAGTGTTGAATAACATGCCCTCTCTCAATTCTGAGAATTAGGAACAGTTATTCTGAAACACCCTGTATATTAATCGCATTGCTTTTCGGTATCGAAATATTCACACAGCTTACAGCGAATGCTTAACGCTCGAACAGCAAACTAAGCTAATGGCTTGAAACTGCAACGTGTCCTCGGCGGTATCTACTCGGACACCAAAGTACTGGCATTACGTCATCAACTTTGAACGGCTCGATGTAGGAAAATTTACCACTGGGGAACCACCGCGAAACCCATTTGGTTTCACGATGTAGTTAGTACTTATCTACTTATTAGTAGCTTCAGCGTACTTATGCGAACGTTTTGTCCGTCCGTCCGTCCGTCTGTCTGGATCGCCTGTAACTTTCGAACGGCTACAGATATCGAAATTTTGAAAGGGGGCAAAGTTGTTGCTAAGGTCCCGAGCACCTTCATGCGCTATTTGGTTTTGGCGAAAGGTGGCGATTTTCCACTTTGCAAAATTTCCAAGCATTTTAGCACAGTGGCGGCTTGTCCACTTGGCGCCATCTACAGAACTTCGGTGGTCACGTTTTGAACTACACATTCTGGGTGCACTATAATTCCACTTGGCGCCATCTACAGAAGTTCGGTGGTCACGTTTTGAACTACACATTCTGAAGCTACTCTTTAGATCTGTAGTTGAGCAGTTTATTTCAAGTGCAAACACTGGCTGGATGCACACAAGCACTTACGCCGTAAATTCCATCTACTCCCCGGCGTCAAGCCTCTTTATTTAGTTTACTGTAGCCGATTTGACACTTTGAGCCGCTTAAAAACGTGTGCTCTGAGGCTCGGCAGTCGGCACATTGATTTTCATTCGATCTCTGAACAAATCAGTATTGCCGTTTGTACGATTTAAAATTATGGGATCGCCGAGACAAAATTATCAGATTTTGCTCTAAATTATGTTAACACCTATAAATGGCAACGCAAGCAGTTTTTTCGGCTCATCCGCCATTTAATTGAAATTAACATCGCGAAATTAAACATAAATTGTGCTTGTATGATAATAGATGTCGTCAAACTAGATCAACACACTAAAGTGTAAGGTACCGCCATTTAGTGATTTTTTTTTATCTATCCTTGTCGCACAATTTTCTCCAACTGGGGATAAAAACACAATCTAACAAGAATTTGAATTTACGGCAGTGCCATTACACCAAAAAGAAAATCCCCAAAAACTAGTGTCTTCCTTATTGCACTTGAGAAATGTGTATTTGTTATCTTTATCTCAGAATTTTCTCGCATTCTCACACGAGGAATGGAATGGCGGTACCTTAACGTAGTGTGTTAATCTAGTGACCATATACTTTCTACAGTATCTGTAGAATCTTATATACAGATACTCTAGGAGGTCGCAAAGTCTCTATATATAGGTTAGTAAACTATATACAGGATCTCTAGGAGGTCTCCGCTGCCCGGGCCCTTTATTCTGAAGCAATCAAAGGTGCGAGGTACGAGATGGCGCATATAAATATTAGCAATTGCAGAAAGCCGACGATACGATAATAGAGAATAAATCATCCATGACAATAAAATTATGTTAAAATTGATAATTATGTTACTTTATAATGTTTTACCAGAATGGCGAAAAAATTATGTTAGAATCTGATCGGCAACACTGTAATAAACATAGTTCAGCGTTTCACACACTAAAACAGGGTCACATGCGCTCTTCGACACACTAGACTACAGTGATTAAACATAATTAACAACGAAAACGCATCCAAAGACAAATCGCCTATATACGTACGTCGACATTAAGATAAACAATTCGGGCAAGGAAACCAGATTCCCGTTTCACAGTGGATGTGACATTTTAAAATAGTGCATATTAAATTTTCAACAATGTTACTTTCGTTTTATCTAATGGGATTCATTTGCAATCGGCTTTTTTCTAACAGGTGAGCAAATGAAAACGAAATCAAGCTTGGCATTGAATAAATTAAGTCATATGCTCTATTACGTCTGATGTGTGTAATTTAATATGCCAGTTATTTTAACAGTAGAAGTTGTTTAAATTATCAAATTTTAAATTATACAATGTAATCAAGAACAAAAAGTTTTTATAATCGAAATGATTGATGTAGCAAATGTAATATTGTTTGTTGGCTTTTATGTTAATTTTCAAATAAAATTAAGTTATGCCTCGAACTTTGAGACCAATATTGTGGACACCAGAAATAACTTCTAAAATTAAATCCTTCCCGATGTGGCCTGGAGTGGAAGGTCCAGTGAAGTACATTGCAACTATTTGCTTCTACTTGGTATCCACCCCCCCCCCCCCCCCCCAGCAAAACTACAGTCAAATGATGATCTTTGTCTTCAAATGTAATACTTCCCACAACCTTTAAGGGATTTTTGTCGTAGTCTAATATATCAGAGATCCCTTTCTATTTCCTTCATTTCAGTCACTTTTGACTTAAAATGTCTAGCACATTGGTAAACACTCAAAAATCGATTTGAAATTGTTGAACTCTCCTATTTAAGGAGCTGGGTGCTGGACAAGGGTAACCCATTTCATGGAAATATTGGTAGCCTTTCCTCCACAAAGCAAATCTTAGTTTCAGTCCTATCAAATGCTTTCATCAGACCATCTACGGTAAGTTCCATTTAAGCTGTCCAGGAGCCAAAAATTTCGTCAGAATTTCATTTTTCTCACTGACCTGTTGCTACAACATAACAATCTCTTGTTTGGTGTTTTGAATGACACCCTCTTTCAATTCCAACTCATTCCTCAAAGAGGCAATTTCATCCAAAAATTGTTTCCTTTCAATATTCCGTAAATATTAATAAAATTGATTATTTAAAAATTTGATAATGGATAAATATCACCTACAAAAGCTTCACATCTACATATAATTCCTTCCACAGATCCCACACTAGGATTGGGCTATTCACTCACTTCCTGAGTCTCGAACAAGCAACCGTACCGATCGGACGCAGTGTTCAGTTGTGAATTGAGTTTTAATAATTAAAACCGCTAAAATTTAAAATATTTGCGTATAAAATTCATTAACGCGATACCACACAACTTGATTGAATAGGTCAAGTGCGCGACCGACTGCCGCTATCTACGCGATAGCGGCACACGCCAAATGTGTTTTAACATTAAAATACCAAATAAACAATTGTGCATTCTAACTTATAATAGTAAGTACTTACATTTAAGTTAAATGTCACACACGCAACCAGCACAGTTAAAAGCACCAACACTAATCTACCAAGGACCCAAAACCCAATCAATGGATCTCGATAAAGAAGAATCCAGCGAAAAAAACACCAAAAAACGAGGATTGTCATCACCAGATACTGATATCAACAAACGATACATTTTTGATAGCAATACCCTGCTTACCCAGAACAGATTTTATAATCTGCAGAATACACAGGAAAATACACAAGAAAACTCTAGCGAATCTCAGCACCGAAGCGAGGAACCAAATTCAACAGAAACACCCAAAGTCCCACCCATATTCCTACCTAATGGCACTCATCATCAGAACATAATCAAAGATATTAAAGCAATATTAAAAAAGATGATTTTTCCACAACTTACAAAGGTACCCAACTTAGGATTAATCTAAGCAGCTCTGATGATTATAGATCACTTACCAAATTTTATGACGAAAACAATGTAAATTATTATACGTATCAATCCCCACAAAACGCAAATATTTCGGCAATAATAAGAAATGTCCCTATTTCTATTAAGGAAGATGAAATCTATGCAGAATTACTCCAGCTAAAATTTCCAGTAATTAAGGTAACTAGACTACTAAACATAAAGAAAATCCCTATGCCCCTTATAGCAGTAGAACTAAAAAAAGTAGAAAAGGCGAAAGAAATATTCAACCTAAATAGATTATTATACTGCGTAGTTGCCGTAGAGCCACGACGTAAAAGTAGTGATACTCCGCAATGCACCAACTGCCAGCGAGTGGGACATACTAAGAACTACTGTCATCTCCCCCCGCGCTGTGTCAAATGCAAGGAACATCACCATTATAGCCAGTGCCAAAAAACAAAAGAAGTTAAACCGGCATGCGTCAATTGCGGGGGCGATTATACGGCCAATTATGGAGGATGCCCTTATATAAAATCCTTTAAACGAAACACGACCCAACGTAACCAACCAACACGGAACATCCCTAGAATTAATCCAACCAACCCTAATGCGTTGATAACTGGAAACATAACCGCACATCGTACATATGCTGAAATGGTAACCAATAAGACATGCGACACTCAACAAACAACAAACCATAATCCCTTTATCACAAACATCATCCACACTATTTTAGAGCTATTAACTCCATATATTGAACAAATTAAAACCGAAATAATGTCAATGATTCCGATGCTATTCAATGGCGGGAAATAATCATAGAGTTCTACAAAAGTTAACACTAGCAAATTGGAACGCTGATGGGCTAAAAAACAAAAAATCAACATTTATATCATTCATTGCAAGACATAACATCGACATTATCTGTGTCACTGAAACACACTTTATACAAAATGAAAAATTTTTGATACCAGGTTACAGAATTTTCAGAAAAGACCGAGAAACTGGAATAGGCTGGGGCGGAGCGGCCATCATTGTCAAAAATAACCTATTAGTTACTCCACATGACCTTCATCATATCAACAATATAGAAGCTGTAGCAATAAAAATTAAAACAGCAGACAATTCCACGTTAAAAGTAATCGCAGGATACAAACCACCAAATAAACAGTTCTTACGAAATGAACTCCAAAACATATTTACAAGCTCAGAACCCACTCTTCTGATTGGTGACTTTAACTGCAAGAATAGCAACTGGGGATGCAGGAAAACAAACCCTAATGGTGTCAAACTCGAAAATTTTGCTTCAGAATTAGCTATACAAATAACAGCACCCACGGAATTTACATATTATCCATTTCGAGTTGATCATTTTCCCGACATATTGGACATAGTTCTGCACAAAAACTTAGTTACACCGGTCAACCAAGCTGTCGTTACAGAGTTAGATTCAGATCATCTTCCAGTTATCATAACCCTAGGCTACACAATCCAACAATACCCCAAAATCCCTAAACTAATAAACGGCCCAATCAACTGGAACGTATTCCAAGCATCAGTTAAAGAATCACTGACATGCCCAGCCAATCTAGCATCACATACGGATATTAATGATGCTATTAAAAATTTCAATGAGAGTGTTACTCAAGCAATCCACAATGCCACTATCACAAATCGGCCATGTAGATGCCCTGACTACCTAACCCCCCCCCACTCGAAATTTTAAAGCAAATTAAGGACAAACATAAAATAAGAAGATTATGGCAAAGAACACATGATCCTGCAACCAAAGCTCGTCTCAACCAGTTAATTAGGGCAGTTAAAGAAAACCTAGATAAACATAAAATCCAATCATATAATTACTATATAGAAACCTTAGATCCCGGGGACCCTAATATGTGGAGAGCTACCAGAAAAATTCTTCGGCAACCTCAGACAATACCAACACTTCGAGTAGATGGCCAAGCTTATTCAGAAGACCAAGAAAAAAGCGAAGTGTTCGCTACTCATTTGGAGCAAGTATTTACCACTACATATGAACAAAACAACACAGATCATATTGAAAAAGTACAGCAAGAAATTAACAACAGTGGCCTTAATAATTTAACACCAATAGATCCAGTTTCACCAGCAGAGATTAGCGAGTACATCAAAAAGCTAAAAACCAAAAAAGCCCCTGGAAATGACATGATACCCAACATCGTATTAAAAAACCTTCCTCCAAAGGCAGTAGCCTACTTAACAGCAATTTTTAATGCGTGCCTTAGAACAAAATATTTTCCTAGCGCATGGAAACAAGCACTCATTCTGATGTTTCCTACACCCGGTAAGAAACATAACGATCCAACAGCGTATAGACCAATAAGCTTATTATCAACTATATCCAAGCTTCTTGAACGAGTCATTCACAGACGTCTGACTAATTATCTTGAGGATCACAATGTAATACCTCCAATGCAATTTGGGTTTAGAAATGCGCACTCCACCAATCATCAGGTACTAAGACTCGCAGAAACTATTGAAAGAGGATTTGAAAATAAAATGCATACACTTATTGCATTTGTCGATGTTCCACAAGCCTTCGATCGAGTATGGACGGACGGACTAGTATATAAATTGTTAAAAACGGAAGTTCCCACATACCTGCTACAAATCATACAATCGTTTCTGACATGCAGAAGTTTCCAAGTAAGAATTGGATCTTACAAGTCCTCCACAAGACAAATAAAATCGGGTGTTCCTCAAGGCTCAATCCTGGGACCAATTCTATTCAACATCTTTATGTCTGACATCCCAACCATTCCCAACACCGATCTTGCGATGTATGCCGATGATACAGCGATCGTAGCTCAAAATACTGACATAATTAAGGCAAAAGAAAATCTCCAAGAAGGAATAGATAAATTAAGCGATTGGTTCAAACACTGGTGTATCAAAATAAATGTTAATAAATGCGAATGTAAGATTTTTACGCTACGCAGACCTAAAGATCCACCCAACATAACAATTGATAACATCTCAGTACAATGGAATCCTAAGGATAAAGCTGTTAAATATCTTGGACTATATCTCGATCGTAGGCTAACATGGAGCTACCACATTAACAAAAAATTAACAGAATCGTATGCAAGACTTAGCATGATGTATCCAATCTTAAATAAAAAATCACCACTTAAGATTAAATGTGGTATACTTATCTATACATCAATAATCAGACCAATTTTCACCTACGGCTGCAGCATCTGGAGTACTACATCTAAGACAAACCTTAATAAACTACAGGTATTACAAAATAAAGTGCTCCGCATCATAACAAACGCTGAGTGGTACGTAACAAATATACAACTACACAGGGAAACGGGCATCCCGGCTATACAAGAATTCATAAATAAGACATCCAGGAAATTCTACGAAAACCTCAACCAGTGTAACGGTGCAATTCACTATAGGCTAGGCGCAAAATCAATACATACAAGACTGAAACGGAAGCTACCAATTGATCTACTAACAAGTGACAGTGAATAAATAAATAATCCTTTAAAAACTATTAAAAGCAGTGCACAGACAACGCGAACATAAATTTAACATGTGACACCAAAACTTAGTGACAGGTGCAATGGACACCTCTAATGTGACTCACAGTGACCACACCAAATGAACAGTACCATGAATAGCAATACTGCTGAACTGGTAGAACAATCTATAAAAAAAAAAAAACTCACTTCCTATGTTGGAATTGCTGCAATTGTGGGAGTGTTGAAAATTGTTGGAACAGTGAAAGGTGACAACTTTTTTCGTCCATCAATTCTCTTCGTCTCAAATTGAGTGTCTTCGAAATGTACCTGTACATTTATTTATTTTAATAATAATATAACTGGACAATATTTCATATTGTTTGATTGTACTAGTATACCGAATATTCATAGAGCATGTAATAAAAATGGTTAAGTAGATATACATACATTACACAAAACTGAATGGGCGCTTGGAGTCCAATTGATTATTTCACAATTTCTGGTGCATATTTCGCGTTGTTCAGGATTTGCAGGGAATCTATAAAATTTAAAAATTCCATGTCAAGAACTGTGGGCACAGTTGCTTCCCGAATAAGTCATTTTGGTGAAAAACACGTTTCTGAAAAACTAAACATTAATCTCTGTTTCAATAAATAGCAATAAACATTTAAACATACCCATAAAAAAACAAACAATCAAAACAGTTTAGTCTTAAAAAAGACCGGGTCTTAACCAAATTAAAAGAACGTAAAAATCGGAACGCAAACACTGTTAACTCACACGCACGTGATTCAAACTAGAGAACTTTAATAGTACCTTAGTTTAAACAACAGTGACGAGTGACAGACGACAGAACGCTTGGCACTAAAGTCCGTGTGACACAAAATCTAGTGGGATAAGCTTGCCTAGTCTATAAAGTTCTCTATAGATAACTATGGGGGCCCGCTTAGTGTCTCGTTTGTCAATTTAACAAATAGTGACAATTAATGACATAGTAAGGTTGCAAACATTTATCAAAAGTGTAAATCTGATTTCAATTGTGAATATTTCGGTTGTACATAAAATGTTATATGCACCTCGTGCATAACTAGCATTTATGGCCCTTATTATGCGCTTGGTACCTAAATAGCTATCACAACCATTGGGCTACTTTCGATATTGTAGAATTAGATTTTTTTTTAACTTGATATACAGTGTGTCTGACGACCTACGGACAATAGGGAAACGCCAATTCCACGTTATCTTTGCACAGTATGCGCTGTACAGCGATTATTTGTTGGATCTGGTTCTGTGCGCGCATAAAATGCATTTATTTACATCGCCCTTATCGCTACTTATCGATGTAGGTTATTCAATTTTAGAATGGGTTCTATTTACGATTCGTGTTCAGTTACAATGCGGTTTTATTGTGATTTCTAACAAAAATGAACGAATTTCCGTATTTTCCGTATGGTGGCAGACATACTGTACCTATATTTTTTTAAAGCTCAATTAGCTCTACACGAACTATAAACGAAGTTTTTAATTTTGGAATTTTTAGAAAACTATACTTTAAATTTAGTAGATTTATAGATCTGCTATGCGCCAGCATAGACGAGCGGTTAGGGACTCGACTGCGGTGCCACGGTAAGGGGTTAAATCATCTGGCATCTGGCGGGCGGCCCACCCAGTCGCTGTAAAAATTGGGTACCGAATCATCGGTTGTGGAAATAGGGAAAGTAAGGCAGTCGTCGAAGGCGTGATGTTGATCACATCACCCAGTACGCCTTTAACAGGGTGCCAAATGACTAGGTTTCGGAAAGATGCTTGCCGCGTCTCAGGCCATATTCCTACGTGTGGAATGAAGCGCTCTGAACTTTACTTTATAAATCTGGTAAATATTTGTGGTTGATATAAAATTGTATCTTACGTTTCTTTGTAACGCTCTCTATAAATGTTTATACTGTAAGCCATTGACCGTCTGCAATTTTAAAATGAAAATGTACCGTAGCATTTAAATAACTTACGCACCTATGTAAGTTTGAAAATGTTGCGATATTGAATAATTTATTAATTAAATCTACTGCCGCTTGTAAAAAATATAAATTCAAACTAACTAACTTGAAATAGATTTCGAATGAAACTCTTTATCTGTGGATCTTCGGTCTCACTCTGATGTTTTGCCGCTAGGCTGTTTGTGATTCGCTTTATACTCAATGTCTATACTATACCTATGTAGGTACTATTCATAGTTGTCGAGCGCAATTGTTGGTTGTAGGATGTAAATCTATCAAGTGGAATTCAAATATTTAAGTTACTTTTTTAAATTATATTTTTAATTAAACATGAATTTTAATGCCTTTTTGGTTTAATTTTTTTTATTTCAGGAAAAGGGCAATTTGTCAAAAACGTTTAAAGTAATGTAATTAGAAATACTAATGCGTTTCAAAATTTGAAATATGTTAAGCAAATATTTGTAAGTGATCAAAAAAATTAACTAACTGGCAATTTTTAATTAAAAAAAAATAGAATTTTACTCTATACTGAAATTTATTGTGTCGATATAACGTACAGCGTTATCAATGAGTTGAGTGTATTTATTTTTTTTATATTTTAGGTACCTTGATTAAACCAGGGTGGCAAATGGAATCCTCAGTGAACCAGAATCAGTGCCATAATTGTAACAGGAGATATAAGTATCGCAAAAATTTAATTTCTCACATGAAATACGAATGCGGAAAGGAACCACAATTTGTTTGTCCCGTTTCCAACTGTAACCACAAGTCGAAATTAAAAGGAAATATAAAGCAGCACTTATTGCTTAAACATAAATCTTTAAATATGTAATTTAGCAATCTATGGAAATGAAGACTATTATGTAAAATTGTAGTTAATATAGATGGCATAAGTAACAAAAAGGTCTCGAGACGTATGTAGTCTAAAACTCGTCCTTTGCGAGTCATAGATCTTAAGTTCAATCAGAGCAGATATGAATATATTATCATATTGAATAATTAAGTCATTTAGAGGAGATATTCAAAATTCTGCGATAATAAACTAAAAATATTTTAAAAGTATGCATTTGGACACGACTCCTATCAGAGTTGGCGGCACTTTCTATCTAATTTTAATCTCCAGTACCTCTGAATCCGATAGGAGACACCTTGTTTTTTTATTTATTTACCTTCCAGTTCCTAAACATACAATCACAAATTTGAATTCTAAGGTAAGTTTACCCTATTCGTTCCGGTAGTGAATGTGTTAACTTAATCATCAAACTTATAGTTTCATTGGCAACATTTTTTAAATAAAGGCGTTTACTAAAACGGTGTTCTCCTAAGATTTTTTAAGTAAAGATATTTTCTAAATGGGGTTTCAGAAACTGGTGTACGGAAATCAGGGCATTTTTTAAGATATGTCCAAATGGACACCTTAAATTTGGACACCCAGTAAGTCTTGAATTGGACAAGGTAAAAATAAAAAATACACACTAAAATGCACAAAAAATTAATTTATAATTTATAAAATAAACAACATTTACGTTCAGAACATTGAACAAAGAACAAATAAAATATGAAACATAAATATTAGGAAATATCAGTTTAAAAAAGATAAACAAAAATATTATTAAATGCCTTCAGTTGTTCTAAAAAATTTTTTGGCGAAATCCCGCTGGGCGTAAAGTTCCAAATCTGGTTCTCTAAATGTACGATCTTTTTTTTGCAAAAATTCGGCCACAGCCTGACGAGGATCGTAATGTGCAGTGCCAATGCCTGTCAGTGAAATAAACAATTTGTAGTTCATAGATTTTTCCATTAGAGAAGTTCTATGTTTTGATTTTATTTGATTGTAATGCGATATGACCGCTTCTGTGGTCATATAATGTGGCGATGTGATTAATATTGCACAAAATAGTTTTTGGACAATATCTGTGGTTGTGATTTTTGCAACAATATTTTTTAGTTGGACACTATATTTACAGCCAACGTCTCTGGTGTCTGATTTCGGTAATTTACTAATAGTAGGTCAGTTATCACAAACGCTATCAGCAATATTACTTAAATTATCCTCTCCAAACAGTGTGTTGACTAGTTCTCGGCCAGCATTGATCAACTCTGTTGGGCGAGTCGTCCTCCACATTTAGTCGCGCATTTAAAAAATCTGGTATGATACACTCACACAACTTCCGTTTACAGTGATCTTATAATTAGCCAAAAATTTTATTATATAAGCGGTACAAAATAGGGCGTTAGTGCAAGAGACAAATTTTCTCTAAAATTTTAAGCTGAATTCAAAAATGTAATAATATATCGGGTGTTCTATTTAAAATAAGAGTTAATAAAAGAAATTGAGTAAAAGAAGAAGGCACCAATTTTTGAAGTATTCAACTGGAAAATCTCTCTCACATCAACACACATTAAAAATGTAATAAAAATGTAAAGTTTGAAAAAAATCGTTAAAACCGTTTTTGAAAAAATCGAAAAACATTGAAAAAATCGAAAAACACTGAAAAATCACAAGAGTAAACACCTACTTCCGGTTATGGGATTTTCTTCAAAACCTTGCTGTCTCGTCTAAGGTCTACACTAAGGTACTATATTTATACGAGCAAGCTCGTCCGCCATTTTGAGTTACTGAAAGTGGCGGCAAATTCAAATGCTAGTTACTTTCCAAATAGCATACGGTAAGTCGGAAAAACAACGATCATGTCATTTAATTTTATCCGTCTTAAAAAAGATTGGATTTTAAACAAATAAAAAGAAAGCAGAAAAAATCGAAACGAAAATACTGTTAACTAACACGCACGTGGTTCAAACTAGAGAACTTTAATAGTACCTTAGTTCAAACAACAGTGACGAGTGACAGAACTCGATAGAACTGACAGCACAGAACAACACCTACACACTGCATATAGATTTAAATAACCACACTTGGATGAAGACTGTAATTATAATTAGCATCGTAATGGAATGCACTAAGATTTAAATCGTATTGATCGAGCAGTACGTACACCAACGGTTTCTAGTCTTGCTTGGTTGACAGATGACAGAATGCAGGGTTACCGGTCAGCGCAGCCAACGGATTGGCTCTAAAATCCCTGTGACACAAAATCTAGTGGGATAAGCTTGCCTGGTTAATAAAATACTCTAGTCTACACATTAACCTTTTGCTGTAGCGTAACAATTTTCTCTCTTTATTTAACTACAAGAAACTGGACGAAACAAAAAATCTGCAGTTTTCGGTCAGGTCCGCTTTAAGTATCGCTTGTTTTATAATACTGTCAATGTGACATTTGTCCAAAATGACAGTAAAATAAAGCACAATAATAAACAAGCGAACAAGCCCAAAATCTTATTTTAAGCGTTAGAGACTTCTTCTAAGAGGAGAAACGTCGGACTACATAGGTCAAGAGTGTCTTGGTTTGAATAATGTGCTAAATGAGCATCCCTTAGATTGAAGGTTAGGTGTATGTCAAATTCTTTCGAAAGTCTACTACCTGCGATCTGAATGATCTTTTTGAATTACAATGCAATATAAGACATACGTTTTCAACGCTATGTTTTGTTATGTCTGACGTAACAGAAAAAGAATTCTTTATATTCTCAACTAGCAAGATGCCCGTTCTTCGTACGGGCTACAAATGATTTTTCTTCTAAATCTTAAATGGATTCCAGGGCGCACCCCTATCCCTCACTCAATACGCTAAACTAACAAACGCCGCAAAACAATATTCTAGGTAAAAAGGACACAGAATTCTTCCGAAAAAAGGCCTCCGCAACTATTTTATGCTTCACGTACCCCCTGGAAATGTGTACATAATTGTCATTCCCCTTGTATTTAATAAAACTATAGTTTTAGTATAACAATGAGATAAAATTCAAATATATATATATACAAACTAAATGTTGTATTCATAAATTGGTGGAATTTCGGAAATACTCCTATTTATTCTAAGAGATATTGAGTAATTCGTAAAAACACAGTTTACTCCTTTTTCACCCCTTAGCGGTGGAATTTTGAAACATTCTTTCAGCCCATATTATCCTGAAATAAACCCACAGCGAAAAATAATTAATAAATTTAACGCCCTCCTCCTTTTCAGTTTTCCCTTTTTACCGCTTTAGGGGTAATTTTAAAATCCATTAAACCACTTTCTAAATATTTTAAGAATACATCTATATGCCAAAAAGCAATGGTCTAACTCAATAAACATAGGAGATAAGAAAGGTTCTTTAATTCAACCCGAATCCAGATTTGCACCTTTAGGGATTGAAATGTGTTTTTAGACACTTGTATTGGATATCTATGCGAGCAAACACCAAGCCTATATCTTATCGGGTTTAAGAGATATTGAAGAATTCGTGAAAACACAGTTTACCCCTTTTTACCCCCTCAGGAATAAATATTTAAGTCCCCTTAAACCGCTTTCTAAATATTTTAAGAATACATCTATATGCCAAAAAAGAATGCTCTAGCTCAATAAACATAGGAGATACGAAGGGTTTTTTTAATTCCCCCCGAATCTATATTTGCTCTTTTAGGGGTTGATTAGGGCAAAATTATGAAATGTATTTTAAACAGTTATATTGGATACCTATGCAAGCAGACGCCAAGTCGATATCTTATAGGGTTTAAGAGATATTGTAGAATTCGTGAAAACACAGTTTACCCCTTTCCATCCCCTTAGGGGTAAAATTTTAAATTCCCTTAAACCGCTTTCTAAATATTTTAAGAATACATCTATATGCCAAAAAAGAATGCTCTAGCTCAATAAACATAGGGGATACGAAAGGGTCTTTAATTCACCCCGAATCTAGATTTGCACTTTTAGGGGTTGATTAGGACAAACTTATAAAATACGTTTCTAGGTATTTGCGTTGATAATCTTTGCAAGTAAACACAAAGTCGCTATCTCGTTGGGTCTAAGAGATATTGAGGAACTCGTAAAAACACTTTTTACCCCTTTTCACCCCCGTAGGGGCGGAGTTTAAAAAATCGCTTTTAACCCATTTTATTGTGAAATGGAACTCAAAGAAAAAAAATGATAATTTTAACCCCCCTTCCCCTTTTCAGTTTTTCCTCGTTTTTTCCCCTTTAGGGTTAAAATTTTTATATTCCCTTAAACCCCTTTCTAAATATTTTAAAAATACATATATATGCCTAAAAAAATGTTCTAACTCAATAAACATAGGAGATACGAAGGGTTCTTTAATTCACCCCCAATCCAGATTTGCACCTTTAAGGGTTGATTAAGGCAAAATCCTGAAATACATTTCTAGGTATTTGCATTGGTAATCATTGCAAGCAAACACAAAATCGATATCTTATCGGGTGTAAGGGATATTGAGGAATTCGTGAAAACACATTTTACCCCTTTTCACCCCCTTAGGGGTCGAATTTCAAAAAATCCTTTCTTAGCACTACCTTACGTAACAAATTGAACCGTGCACCCAAATTTCAAGTTTCTAGTACCAGTGGTTTCGGCTCTGCGTTGATTAGTCAAGGTTATGACTTTCCTTTATATATGTATAGATTGCTAACAATTTTTCTTTTTCGCCACCTGGATATGGCCCACTATGAATAATTTCCAAATTTCGAATGGCATTTTCTTTGACGTTGATAATATCTGGTAAAATAATATAGCTTTTTTGAAAATGTTTTTGCAAATCTTGCATTATAGAGCGGAATGGGACGTTTCGCCGTCGCCTTTTCGCCGTCGCCATTTCGCCGTCGCCGTTTCGCCGTCGCCGTTTCGCCGTTGCCATTTCGCCGTCGCCGTTTCGCCGTCGCCATTTCGCCGTCGCCATTTCGCCGTCGCCATTTCGCCGTAGACTATTTTACATTTCCGACTTAAAAAAACACTTTTTCACTTATCTATATCTAAGCAAAACATGGAATCAAAGTTTTACATGTTTTAAATGATACATGTTCGAAATCTTCAATAGCTTTAAAATATTATTCACATTTATTTCCCATTAGGAGGACGTTAAAGGTTATTAAAGTTACACTTCTTATATGCATTAAACCCTCTGATTAGTTGTTGATGGTAATGAGCATACTTTTTACTTTTTGCTAATCCTTTTATCATGCACATGGTGGTCATTATAATGATTTGGTTTAGAAAATTCCCTTTATGTCCTACCAGTACATTAATTGAAAATAATGACACTATTTTAAGGTATCTTAGATACAAAATAACGCTCCAGGGCAATTATTTTCTTCAAAGAACACTAGGGTTATTATGAAAAATTAACAGTATTTGTTTCCATGGATACAACTTTATTATGCACCACTGTCACAATGAAAATTAATGACAGCTCAGCTAATGTCACAAATCTAACTTAGATCAGCTAACTAGATCAATCTTAAATACTATATCATAGTAATTATATGAATTGAATATGAATATGAATTAGGTAAGAAAATTGGTAGGACATAAAACCTTGAAGGCACCACGGGCATTATGAGCTAAGAGCCCGCGATTGTTGTACACACCTCGGGCCAAAGCCCCTCGGTTAGTACACTAATAATCTTGGGCTCTTATTTTACTCATAATGCCCTTGGTACCTTAATAACTATTATGGTAGTATGGCCGTTATGATGATTTTAGTGATCTGCTCTTTTTTCAAACTTTACATTTTTATTGTGTATTGATGTGAGGTAGGTGATTTTCCAGTTGAATACTTCTGAAATGGGTTTTTTTTGTTTTTTTTTTCTATTTTTTTTAAATTAACTCCTATTTGAAATAGAACACCCACATCCGGTATATTATTACATTTTTGAATTCAGCTTAAACTTTTAGAGAAAATTTATCTCTTCAACTAACGCTCTATTTTGTACCGTTTTTGTAGTATTTGTGATTTTTGAAAATTTGTGACAAATGCTTAAAAAATAAAAATCAAATTTTTGGCTAATTATAAGATCACTGTAAAAGGAAGTTGTGTGAGTGTATCACACCAGATTTTTTAACTCAACTTCAACGTCTTACATCTCGCTATTATACGTTTTCGATATAAGTTGATTAACGTTTTCCGCTTTATTTTGAAGTGTTGTGTATATTCCTAAAGTTTTCCGAAATAAATTTGAACCACCCTGTATATATGTGACTTTACAATTTAAATATTACTGTATACTTGCTGTTTAAGTACAATAGAAATTATTAAACTTATTATGCATTTTCTTCCGGCAACGGAGTACAATTAGTATATTATTAAGTTATATTATTAAGTTAACAAAGAGCTTATGTCTATGAAAATCCGTTCGGTTAATGCTAGTAGCTCACAAAAAAACCTTTTACAGGTTGGACACCTAGTAGCAATTCCTTAAAAAATGCCCTGACGGAAATACCGCATTCAAGATTATTTTAACCAGTTTAGACAAAATCGCTGATTATTAAGGCGCAATGGCTGATTGCATTGTTTATGTTTAATCTCAAATAAAATAGATTTAAATTTCATTTCAAAATTTGAGAAATTCAAACTAACGGTGCAATTCACTAATTCATAAAAGTGTAATATGTTTAAAAATGCAACTAGCAGCACATGCATTAGTTCATGAAAGTTCAATGTATCACAACTGCGTGTCTCGTGGAAGCGGCTTGCTTAAACGCTGACTGTATGACAAGCATTTTGCACTTGGAAATAATGTAATTTTTAGAAGTAAGCGATACGTAAATATATATATATACCTATATGCCGAGATTTAATAATAAAAACGATCAGCATTAAGTGTTTGATTCATTAACATCGAGGTACTACCTTTCCAAGCCTAAAATTTTGAAGTGCCTTAACACGGATTGCAGTCTCAGCCGTATTTTCAGAATTAAAGGGACGGAACCAGCGGAAATAACAAAAACCTGTTCAGCCTCCAGGTAATTCTGTTCAGTTTATGATATATGCTAACCGTGCAGTTGACAATTGACAGGCGGCTTTGTTTTCAATTTTATATATTTGCACTGTACTATACATCAACTAGTAAAAAGTTTTGTAAAGTAATGTAAAGTTGATATTTGGTAATTGGTTTTATTTACTAAGTTTAAAGTGTATCAACATTTTTCACACATTTACATCATTATATTTTATTACATTATATTTACTTGTTCATTACAGGTAATTATGCAAACAACGTGCATAGCTGTGTTGATAGTGATAAGGTTTTAACCAAGTTTAGTATTTTATTAGATGCTTCTCATAGCAGATATTTTTTTCAGATCATCTAAGGTCAGAAGATTATCCTTTTGACTGTACAAATTGTGGGAGGCGATACAAGCATAATAGATCACTTTACAAGCACAGGAAATACGAATGTAATAAGGAACCTCAATTCATATGTTCCATATGCGGTCACAAGTTCTATCAAAAGGCAAATTTAAAAACTCATAAACTTCGACACGAATCTGCAAATATTATTATACCTATAAAGCGGGCTTAAGGAGAAACAAATGTGTATAATAAATGACCAGTAGGGTCATGCTAATTTGTAGTAAATGGCATCCCAGGAAAACTTGAACTACATTGTAACAGAATTCGGGGAATTGATTTCATCTCTTTGTTCAACAAAGGTTTAATAACAATGTTTATATCTTTTGTGGCATTTCTGCAATAAAACTTATCTTTTTGAGAATATTAACTATCATTACAATAGGGATTTCAATAGTAAATTCTTAATTGACAATTATTTGCGCCCATAATTATTTTAATTACAAGTTTTTTATAGAAGAAAAATACTTCATCAATTCATGCTATTGCTTCCAATTTTCTTTTTTAAGATATGTTGAAAAGCGGGAAAACATTAACCGCCCCTTTTAACAGTAATCTGTAAAGATTCGGCATCGATTATTGTTGATGTGTTACGTTAGCGTGTTCCCAACTAGTGCAATTAGTAGCGGAAACCTACCGGCGACTATTGAAGAAACTTTTCATGAGTTTATTCACAACCATATAGTATTTTTTAAAGTTTGAAAATAAATTTTCGCCGCCCTGTATCATTATTCGATTAACGTTAGTTTTGAAGATATGTCACTAACAGAACCTGTTATAATTTTATTTTCCAATGAAGTGGAAGTTTACATTGCAGCCTCGCTCTCTAACTAATCTCGATGCTCCGTACTTGATAATCTATCTTATTTCTAGGCTTTATCAAAACATTTTCCACGTCTGTACGTAATATACAATTATCCACGCCTGGGAAATGAATCTCACTTATCCCACTCATGTTGAGTAAGTGAAGAGCTCCACTACCGTACTATTTTACTCTACCGTACTTTTCTTTAAAAGTAAATAATAGCAACAAAAGTGTATTAAAATTTATTGAAAGTTTAACAATAACCATAAAACATAAACACTTTATTATAAATATTAATAAAGCACATTGTCAAAAAATAATGAGAAACGTCAGATTATTTTTAAACTTTTTTCTTGAACAATAGTATATTAAAGTATGAGTGGATAACAAGGTCTTTAAAACACGAGCGAGTTTTCGAGCACGACGGCGTAGCAGTAAACTGAGGAGAAATGGCTTGGGATTCTGCATTCTAGTTATTTTTTTAATTCAGAAACTATATAGGAGACTAATAAAACTAATGTACTATTTTGGACGTGTAACAATTTGCTCTGGTCAGGATAATTTTAGTAAGTTACTTTCCTTAAGGTGAGCGGAATGCTCCGCAAGCAAATGCTCGCATCTTAGGCGGCCGGCCCCGGTTCGAATCTCGGCGGACTCTAGAAGGATTTTAAAAGTCGTACGCTCTCCGGCTATCACGCTAACACCTGTGGTAGTCGTTAATCCCTAAACAGGGGAACTCTTCCTCACTTTCGACGGGCACGGCTAGCCATCCATCCGGTCTAAGGACAAAAAGGGCTCATAGAACCACTTTGTGGTTAAAACAGGTCAGTGCCTTATAATAAGGGGAAGAAGAAGACTTTCCTTAATTGATTCCTCTTTTTGGCAGCTCATATAAGGTAAAAGTTCGTTTTATTTTCGAGTGAAACAGAATAAGAACCTTCTGAATTACATACGCATATTAGTCTTTATAATACAAATTAAAACATTTTAAAATCGAATTATTTGTACCAATTTATGTACATGAACCATAAACAAAAACTACATTCGAGTTTCTGCAGGGTACGGGTGCGCTTACGTGTGTAGGCAGCCAACACCGTGTTTTCCTTGAGCACCTGACTCCCTGACAACGCTCGCCCGGGACGGCGCAGCGTAAGTGGCGTTTATATCTGAAATTACGGTGCTGTTATATATGACTTTTAAGGGCGATAAATCCCTTGGAGGTGTTTCTCCATGTGTGCGAGGACCGTGACAGTGATAATGATCGCAGTGTGCCAATTAACACAGCCACTTTTTAGCTTTAGAGGCAGTCCGGCCAGAGGCTTAAACGCGCGCCAGCTCGTAATGCAGGGCTTCAAACGGCGGTCATCGGAGTTCTGCAGTAGGCTATAAGTTCGGCTGGAGGGGCCTTGGTACCGTTTCCTTAACTGAAACGAAGCTTCGTTGCCACGTAAGTTGATTTCTTGCTTAATGGGGGTCCAGGGGTCCGGGTCGGGAAAAGCGGTTCTAAGGATCGGAATGCTCACTGCCGATGACGGCTAACATGAGTGGGCAGGTCAGGTTTCTAGGAGAAGCTTTGGGCTCAGAACTGAGATATCCTGGACGTCAGCGACTCGGTCGGCAGGATCGGGTGAAACTGGCTTCATCGGCGAGATGAGATCCCAGCCGCTGAAAACTGAAAAATTGGTTTTTAGGTACTTTACCCCTAGCCAAAAAAGGTGCTATGCATTTACATAAACAGCGGGCTTAGCAACCACTAAGAATATGTTCGCAGTGGCTCATTGCCATATATTTAATGTCGTAACAATTTGACAGTGTAGAAATTCTTTTTTAACCCACCTAAAGGTAGGGCTTTTACCAGTACCGTATCGAAATAAAAAAATAACATATTATACATCAGCGTGCTAAAACTAAAATCAGTTTCTACTTTTTGCACACGTCCTAAAAGTAAACAGTTGATTTTGAATTTGCGTATTTTAAGCTGGAGATGAGGTTATAAAGTTATATTATTTACTAGCAACATTATATTGTTCATTTTCATCATAGATACAAAATATCAAAAGCTCCTCATAACTCCCAAGAGATTTTTCGAATTATTTCTCCCTCAATCTCATGGTAACCATGCAAATACAAGCAATGTCTTAGCAACCATACATTGATGCACTCCTTGATGTTACTTACATATTCTTAGTTTAAATGTACTTATGTCATTTTGAAATGTCATACTATTTTTATTAATATGCTAGTAAATAAGATATTGTATGCACCACGGATGATATTCGTGTTTTTTACCTTCGGTTGACTTACAGTCCTCGGGCCGGAGTCCCTCGGTCTATAACCATGCCAACCTCAGGGAAAGACATATTCATATCTCCCTTAATGTATATATATCTATTAGAATGTTTTAAATATAATCATTATGTAATGAACATTGTAAAATTTGTAATAATTACTTTTGACAACTGACTTTGACATCTACGGGTTGCAGAAATAGTCACTTGTACTGGCTACCTATCCACTGCCATTTTTTTATTATGACAGATTACAACTGTCAAAAATGTAAACCTTTGTTAAATCGATATTTATGGATTAATGACAGTAAATTTAAGATCGTCGAAAAAATAGTGTATGCAAACTGGTGCCAAAAGTGTTATTGCACATGATATGATGGATTGATTGTGTAGCCGTAGGCTTCGTTTCATAATTTTGATGTTTTCTACCATAAACTGTCACTTTTAGCACTTGCATCATAAATAGCTATTTTGTACTATCTATATCTAACGTCCTACTTTACTATCTCAAAAGACGGACTAAAGTGCCACTTCTCCCAACAGAGAATTTAGAAAGAGCTAACAAAGTGCATCGCACACATACGCAGAGCAAGTGTTCATATTTTCTGCATCTTCAATAAACATACTTATTTAATTATTGGTGTTTTTAAATTGTTTATAGACATGAATGCAACAAAGCATACCAAAAATTAATCAAATACTCAACAATTAACAGATACAGATGATCTTTTCCCCGGGTATTATTCTGATAAGTACCTACCTAATCTTAATTGATCTATTACGATAATGACTATACCATTCATGAGGATAGAAACCAATAAGAATGCCTAACTTTCCATGTTTTACAACAGTTATTTCAGTAACTATGACGATATCGATTGTGCAAACCTTTGTATAACCCGTGTAATACCAATCTTTCTAGAATCGCAGTTATTAAAATGTAAAATCACATAGCCTTTAAAAAATATGACATATACTAAAACAATATTAAAACTACATTAATTAAAATTACAAATTTGACAAGTCACAAAATTATTAAATGTTTGTTTTTTAATTTTACTTATTTTCTTTACTCATGGTATAATCTACCTGTATGAAACACCATTCGACACTACGCGTCTCCTGGTATTTCAGGCAATACGTCTCGTATAATCGATTATTTTCGATCGTCTAGTTGTATAGCGACGCCTATAATTGGCCTAACGGCTGTTGGCTGAGTGCAAAATAAATAAATAAATAAATATATGATTATATAATTCATTACATAGTAAGCCAATCGAAAGTTTCTATTTATCATAGTTACGATGTATATATCAGCGAATATACGCTTGACAACGTGATATAACCCTTTGGGTTTTTCACTGGGTCCAACAATTAAAAATAGTCAATCTAGAGCCATGATTTTGAACATCGTTGTTATAGTGACATTATTGGGATTTTAATGTTTGATATTACTACAAAATAATACGATTTTTTCTTGTTTAATTAATTTTCCATTCATTATATAATCGTAACGAATATCACTCGGTCATCAAAAATAATCGATTACTTCTCACCAACTCGACGTATTCCTTAAAAAATTACTTCAGCTGCGCTGTCGTGATTTTTCGCAGAATACGTCTCGTTGATCGGGAAATAAAATAATCGATTATTTTTTATGCTCTTGTGATATAATAACTGACTATACCATTCTTAAGGTTATTAACCAATAAGAATGCGTGCTTTTCTTATACTAAATTTCAAATAAGCATACACTACCTGGAATTAAGTAGTAATCATAACTATGGCCGTGATTGGTCGAAACAAAGTCATCATTACAACCATCTGAAAATCAAATATTTTTTGAAATTGTTAATTTGACATTAGATATGAATTCGAAAAATATAAAAGGAAAACCGTTAAATAGTGGACAGCAAAGGCTGGCTTGCAACGTTTATTTTAATTATATGGGACAAAATTATTGTGAAACGAACAGTCAAACAAACTTATATTTTCCTACTGTGAAACTGAGTTTGCGTTTAGAGCACTCCCTATTCTAACTTGAAATTAGTATAGTTATCATGTATTAGAGCAGTTATTTTAATAACTATAGGTAACGAATTTCATTACACAAACCTTTGTATAACCGATCGTACCAACCTTTGTCTAAACTCACTTTAAGAAAAGGGGATACTTCAGTCAATTAGGAATCATCGTCTTCATCGAACTTGAAAAAAAGTGATGCTCGACCAAATGTATATAATAATTTTACATTCGGTATTACACAGGGTGATTCATAACTCGTTGAACAAACTGAACAGGCGTTTACAGCATCATGTTGTCAGGTCATTTTGGTATTTTAATTAGCCACCTAGGCTTTAGGGCAGCGTGCCCGTATGCTAAACCCTTTTAGTTACTTATTTGGCTCCATCGCCTAATTCCATAATAATGATTTTGCACATATTTGGCCCCAAACGCAGTATTTCTCGTCAGTTGGAACACCCCTTTGCTGGTACTTTGGCAGCCGGGTGTTATCGCTCGCCAGAATTCCGAACCTTCTAGAAATCACGCCGTTGAGGCTCCTCGCCATTGGCTGTCTTTGTTACCGGAATTTATTTGTTTTATGGAGCGCATCGCCATTGGCTGCCGAGAGTCACGTGGTAACGCCGTTTTGGCTCACGCCACTGCAGGGGTCGTAACACTGCTTGCTTGGGCAGTTCAGCTCACGCCGTTGATCAAGGAAGTCGCAGAGTGTGCCGTTTCGCGGCGTTCCCGCCAATGGCGGGGACGCCAGCCTGTTTTTCCCGTCTCGTGCTGTTTCAGCGAATGTTGTGTAAATTGCCGTTGTTTGTTAGCACCGTTGCTGTGAAAGCCTTCCTATTTCCCGTGCTGTTACAGCGAATATGCCATAAACTGTTTCGCCTTTAAGAGGTCGCGTGTGATTGTGCGAGTGGCAAGTCTTTACGTCAAAGCGTGGGTGTGTGATGGGCTTCACGGGGCCAGTTCTGCGCTTGTGAGAAAGGGGGCTTTCCCTTTTCAACTCGCTGTTTTCGATGATCTTTCTAGGCAGGACGAAGTAGGCCTCTTTGCCGCCGTAGGTGTGCTCTCAGGAGAGCGTCCTAACACCGCCATCTTGGCGGATTCCAGCCCGTTTACCCCAGATGCCGTGTTTCGGCGATTTAGCTGCCACAGACTGTCGTCTTCTACCAACTGACTGCACGCAACTCTCATAGACCGTCTACGGACTAAGGTATTTGTAATTACAACCATTTAAACATATTAACTGTCGCTTGTGCGAGCGGTGGTGCTTTTGTGCTCAACTTTGTGTGGGCGGATGCATGCCCCCTTGCTTGCTTGTCGCGGCTTTTAATGCCGGTTTGAGGCCACCATGCTTCAAGACGCTACTTTGGTAGCCTACTAGTAAGTTCATGTGCGCGAGTTTCGCGTTTCATCGCCTAAATAGCTAAAGAACTCTGCGCCTATGTTTTGGTGTTACGTTTGTGCTAACTTTTAATTCAGTAACGTTAGGTGCGCGAGCTTCGCTATATTGTACCGATTAATACATAAATGGAATCAACGCCTCGCCGGGCTGAGCCTGGCGCGCCCTAATCTGTTCGAGCTCTTTGTTTATGTTTGCGAGGGCTTTGTGCTTTGCTTATCAGGTGTTAACCGCAGCCAACGACTGCGTGGGCGACGTAGCAGGGGCTGGCAACTATTCCAAATTCGCATGCTTTAGTGAGGCTATGGTCAAATATTGCAGTCACGCTGCCCCGCTGCCTAACGAGTTAGGCCTTCAATTATTTCGTCGCGCTTTTGTGCGGCGTCGTGCTTTGCTGCTAGCTACACTGCTCCCGTTGCCTTTGCAGGTCGGCGTCTGTTATCGCGAACTAACGCGCCCTTTTCCGGAGGGCGTATTTCTAAACTGTATACTCTAATATGTAAAGTGTCGAGCCCACTGCGGCCGGCCACCCATAGTGTGTTGTTTACTAGCATAGCGCGTCCATCAGCTGGTGCTTAACGTAAGAAATACCATAAGCTTGGCGGCACGATTTGCTGCCCAGATGTAGTTATCGACCAATAGACGCATATTTAATTAAGGGACGTATTATTCCTATTCGACCTGTGCATGCTTTGTTTCAGATAGCGCATTTTACAGTGTAAAGATTGGTGTACGGCGAGACGTGAGAGATCAGAGCGTGCAGGTAGGTCCAGTGGTTGCGCAGTCGCGGCCCAAAGAGTCCCAATATTACCATTCCAGTATTTGCGATCACGAAATTGTTATTTGAGCTTGCAGCTCATGAGAATTCTTATCGACGTAGTATCTTGAATACTTCGCTCCCGTTTAACCGCCCAGGCCCGGTTATTCGGGTTAAGACAGGCTTGGTGGCGCCCTCATTATTTTACCGTTAGTTACCGACCTTCTGGCCGTTACCCTCAGATAATCTCGTTAAAGACCCGCCCATCTCCACTGAAAGCCTAGCTCGGCCTAACTTGTTGCGGCGTGGGTGGCGGCCTAGGAGATATTTTGTCCCGATTTCGTCACTTACGGCCCGCGCCGGCCGTTTCGTTATTGTATGAGCCGGTGCGGTGTCGTAAAGTCAGTTTAAGACCGTAACAATGTTCTGGTTAAAAAATGCTAAATAACATTTTTGCCAATCGGCTTTTGTTTCCGTGTTATTAGACCTCAAGTTTAAGTTGACATTTAATAAACTTTTTGTCACATAAATCATGCCCTGGTATTATTAAAGTTAAAAATTGAAATCGCAACCGTAAACCTTGAGGCCTAATAACACGGAAACAAAAGCCGATTGGCAAAAATTTTATTTAGCATTTTTTAACTAGAACATGATGCTGTAAACGCCTGTTCATTTTGTTCAACCAGTTATGAATCACCCTGTATACATTAGCGCCACAGACCTTATAGGCCCAGGGCTAAGCGGTGTTAATAATTATTAAATTTATAAATTTCGGATTACTTTTTACTTCCTCCGTCTAAAAGTTGAAGGAAGTATTGTAATTCTGAAAGAAATGGCTTTCCGTGATTTCTTCTGATCTTCACTTTTCACGGTTCCTAGATGACGAAAAACATGTTTTCTTAATTCCTTCTGTTGGCGGTGTGGCTCAAACGCTGTTTGTTGGGAAAAGACGATATTTTGCATGCGGATTATGTCTAACACCAGGCTCAAAACTGAGAAAATTTCGCGCATATACAGGGTGCCCGGATTTCGTAGGGACAACATGGGTAACTTTTGTATTTGAAGAGATAGAGAGATGGTTAAATTAGCAAAAAGGTGCAGATTTGAGAGCTCATTAAGAATCCATCTTCAAATTTTACTTGTCATGGCCCACTTGTCTAAAATTTAAAAAAAAACAAAATCTCCTAATTTCTGTTATATGCCGTAACTTTTTTGTTACTTAAGATATTGAGATGCAATTTAAACTAATTTGCATGGTAATTTAAATACATTTATTGGCACTTAATAAAACCAATTTTATTTGTGCAAATATTTAGTAATCTAACCTAACCTCAATATTTTAAATTGGTACCATGCATTTTTTTTGGCTCTTTTGAGAGAGGATTTTTTTCTGAATGCAATGATGTATTACATGATATGGAAACTTCTTCAAAATTTTGAAAAACTGAGTTTATTCTTTTTACAGGCAGAAATCACTAGTGCCATGATCACAATAATTTTGTTTTTTATTTATTACGTTATCTGTGAAATTATGTTTCGAAACAAAAAGCAGGCTTATCATCATACGTTGTGATATGTTTTTCGGACTTTTTCCACTGTCTAGGGTGTAAATCACACAACGTCGGACATTTTCCACAACGTTGTGTGATTTAGTACACGCTAGACAGTGGAAAAAGTCTGAAAAACATATCATATTAGACCACTGCCAAAAAATGAAATTCAGAGAACAACTATCATCATACGTGCCTGTCAGTAGTGTGAGTGTTATTACTTCAACTTATAATGGAAAATTTTTAAAATATGATTTATTTTGTGCGTATATCAAGTGCTACAAGAACGTAGAACTTACACGTCAAACATACAGAATACACTTACACTACTGGAAGGCACGTATGATGGTAAGCGTGCTTTTTGTTTTGAAACATAATTTCACAAATAACGTAATAAATAAAAAACAAAATTATTGTGATCATGGCACTAGTGATTTCTGCCTGTAAAAAGAATAAGCTCAGTTTTTAAAAATTTTGAAGAAGTTTTCATATTATGTAATACATCATTGCATTCAGAAAAAAATCCTCTCTCAAAAGAGCCAAAAAAAAATGCATGGTACCAATTTAAAATATTGAGGTTAGGTTAGATTACTAAATATTTGCACAAATAAAATTGGTTTTATTAAGTGCCAATAAATGTATTTAAATTACCATGCAAATTAGTTCAAATCGCATCTCAATATCTTAAGTAACAAAAAAGTTACGGCATATAAAAGAAATTAAGCGATTTTGTTTTTTTTTAAATTTTAGACAAGTGGGCCATGACAAGTAAAATTTGAAGATGGATTCTTAATGAGCTCTCAAATCTGCACCTTTTTGCTAATTTAACCATCTCTCTATCTCTTCAAATACAAAAGTTACCCATGTTGTCCCTACGAAATCCGGGCACCCTGTATATATATATATATATATATATAGGGTGGCACATTAAAAAATTAATATTCTGCTTATTTTTGCTTTAACTCAAGAACTATTAGTTAAATATTTTATATCAATATTTTGCACATAGCGCAGGGTTTTATCCTTGACGAAAAAGAAATATTTTGAAACCCGCAGATACAAGGTGAACACCTTAAAAAATTAATAATTTTTTTCTTTGATATTTTTAAAATTTAAAATTTGTAATCTTCCACTTACGAAGAAAGTTCCGTGTAAAGCTCTTTACAGATTTTTACTTTATTTTTTTTATGGTATAATCTACTTGTAGATTAAATTTTAAAACCTCCACGTTACTAACTTTACCTAAAGTAGTTTTCTTTCAGCGGATCAATCATATAAATCAGGAGCTGTGGGACCGAGTGGAACTACTGACTTAAATATCTTAAACGAAGGTGAATAAGAAAATTTGTCTTTAAGCTCATTTCAACTAAGGTTTTGTAAATCTTACTTTCTAGTGGGTCCAATAGCAAAATATGTTTGTGAAGAAATTATGTTTATAAAAAACGAAAGCTCGAATCTTAGAAATGGGTTCTCTACATTTAAAACCGAAATTAAACAGCAGATTAAAGAAGATTATTCCAAAATTAATCGGAGTTTAGAAAACATTTTCAGAGTACTTGGTATTGGTAGGCAGACCACTCGTAGAGAAATTGCAGTATCCAACCGAAAACAAGACTTGCTGCAAAATGTGAAGTTTCCATTAGCATCATGTGAAGAAATATCTCTATTAGAAGAACAAATTAGAAATAAGGAGTTTCGAACACAGCTGGTAATAGAAATATGTTTTAGTATTAAAAAATTAGCTCCATCCAACTCACTGTTACAGATTGAATTTTTATCAAACATTGGAGGCCGCACCGGAGTAGAGGATGGACCGAAGATAGCGTACAAAATAGTTGATTATGTGTTCACATCAGAAGTTTTGATGCAATATTCGTGGACTGGGGTATCCAGAGGAACGTCATCAGAAAAAAAATCCTTTCAGATGTTGGACGGAATAGTGGGAGTATTTTTTGAAGTTGTTTCACTTGCGGACAACAGACATACCAAAGAGAAAAACTACACAATTTTTAAAGATGGAGTTTTGAAGCACGCGAAGAAAAGGGCTGCCCGCAAGCGGTAGGTTTAATCAGTTGCAAATAAAAAATATTTGTAACAATATTTATTGACAGCTCAAAACCTACTGATACTTTGCCTGATAATAACTTGGTAACTGATGAAAATGAAGTCTACATCAAGCTTGAAACTAATGATACTGACGCAGAAGTGGATAGGATCGGCAACGATGCAAAAAATACCTAATGAAAATATTTTACTTTTATGACACATTATACCAGGTGTCCATTCTCAAAGTCGAACATAGGGAATTAACATTAATGCATTCACTCGCTCTTCAATGAAATAATTAATTTTTCTGTAGATAATTTTAACAGACGTTGACAGAAAATACCTGATTTACGCCAACTAATTACCAATTTTTTTGACAAATGCTATCGAACTTGAAAAGCAAGGCATGCCATATTTAGAAATTCTCAAGTTTTAAATTAATATTTTAAAATAAAAATCGCAACTTGAATATTATTATTGGTATAATTGGATGCGTAATAATTTTATCTTTCCATTGATACTATTACCTTTCCTGTAGGTTGAATTGGCGAGCAGGAATCGGCAAAAACGTTCAATACAATGTTAATCGCCTATGTTCGACTTTGAGAACGGACACCCGGTATATTATTTTATAGCTTTATAGTGTGTAGGTCTTTGTTGTACACCAGTTTTTTACCCAAAAATAAAAATAAATAAATAAATAGCATTACTAATTCAATCAACGTTTTGTTTTATATGAATCAGGGTCATAAATGCAAATTCGTGTTTATATTTAAGTGATGGAAGTTTACATGCAATCTCTTTTAATGAATACAGCTCTGGCATTACTGTTCGTCCATCACATTTATATATATTTAGATATGATTTTACAGATAATTCATAAAAGTACGACGTTACTTATGGTGCGGAACCATAAATATGAATTCATCCAAATCATCATTGTTTCCGGTCACAAACCATTGGTTCTTGATGCCAATAAACAGCATAGAATCATTAAAAATGTAAACATTATTATAAGTTCTATTGCAATTCAGTATCCGAGGCTTTGCAGTACAATTAAACATCGGAACTCAAGCCATAAAACTAATTTTTACACACTAACAGTAACCCAATAAATTGTATTACTGATGACAGTAACCGCTTCCCAGCATCAATATGTTCTTTTTCATTATAATACCGTTATTGTATTAACTTATTACTTTATTGTAAAAGGAAGTAAACATTTCTCGTACAACTTGCCTATTTCTAGAAAAATACAGAAAATCGTTTGTTGAGCTTTCATTTTCAAATTTACTGCACAAAAACTAAAAAAATACTAGTCCTACGGAAAAAGTTAATAGTTCACGCACTTTAAAACGCATCGATTTTCAATATAGCGTCAAAAGCAACCAAGATATTTGAATAAAAGGAGTTTAATACTTTTTTCAAGATGCCCCCCCCCCCCCCCCCCCCCCGACCACAAAATATCACTTACGGCGGGTAACTGTCGAGAATTTTGAACATACCGACTGGACTATACTAGATATAATAATATTGCCCTTTAGGGAACTACAATCAAAAGAACCAACTGGTTAAATGATTCGCCTTTTTAATGTGATTAACACTGCTCAGACAAGTGTTATTTTTGTAAATTTTTGCTATGCTGTTTTTAAGAATGTAATTATAACAAGTATTAATTCTCAGCTTTGAACGGCTTCTACAAGAAAATACAAAAGATGAACTTTGTTTTCTTAGGTTTTCGATTTGTAGAGCGCTTCTTGTGCGACCTCTTAGATACATCCTGTATATGGCTCAAAAACTTGACTGAAACTGTCTCCCTTCAAATAATATTTTTATTGTCGACTGATTTTCAATATGTTCAATACCTCGTTAACTTGCATCTTATAAAATATTTAGATAGGTACAATATAATTTCGGTGTTAATAAATATCTATTACCGAGAGAACGATGCCAATTATTCTGCAATTTGTGTTTTGGAATGAGAGTTTGCCATTTCAATTAAATCCCTTTTTGATAATTCGGGAGATCTATTCTTTTCAATAACGTTATTTTATTTCAGCAAACGATGAATTGACAAATTTTATTTTGATTTTAGTAATTTTTTTAATACCGAATGTCACACTGTTACGATATACACATGCAAAGCGTGCTCAGCGTCACAAAAGCTGTGAATGGGGTAAAATGGAATGGAAAGAATACTATACGATGGGTGAGAGAAAGGAGGGGTGGAGAATGGAAGAATGAATTACCACACGTATCATTAAGTTTAGGAGGGCTTAAGCTTTGCAAGCTCCATCTAGAGCAGACTTTTCGACTCGCGCTCTTTCAGCGAAGCCGTCCCACCAGCTCAGCTTTGTCCGACAAAGCGAGCTCCAGGACTCTGCTAAACTCGCAACCCTGTAGCTTGAACCATTCCTTCGTGACGCCGACTTTCAGTAACGGCAGCTACTCCTATAAGCGGTTCACGACCTTTTTGGGACAGAGTTGGCTATGATTTTTTCTTTTCATGTTGGACTAACTGATTCTATGATATAGCGGATGCATTTTTTTTCTGTCAGTGTCTGTTCGACATTTTCTTGCCACCACATTGCCAGATTTATTATTTTAATATTCGTAAGAAAATAAATGATTTATCAAATGTGTAAAAATAATTTTAATTTCCGTCAAAGGAAAAGTCAAAATGCCCAAAATAATTTTGTTACAACAAAAAATTTCCATTAAACGATGCTACTTCCAATTTAAAAAGGACAGACCAAATTTAAAAGAACGCGAGTCGATGTGGAGACTAGAGAATATCCGGCAACAATGTACCTATTCAGAAAATATAACCTTAAACTGAAAACAACGTAACCTAACACAAAAAAAGTGTCAATTTTCATGAGGAAGTTTAATTGCAACAGAGGTTCTGCCAACAAAATTACTAGATGGTCACCTGACCCAAAAATATCGCGAACGGCTTACCTTATATATCTGTATCTTGAAGTCCCTGCTCGGGCGCCAATTCTTTTGTGCTTGCTACGGTTTTGTAATGAATTAGTTTCTTTCTGGGAAAGATTGGAGGTGGAACCACTAGCGGTGATTATCTAGAGGAACCAGCTGAGATGGATGGGGCATGTGAGTAGAATGATGGATACAAGGCAAGTCAAACGAGTGTGGCAGTCGAGAACACAGGGAAAAAGACCAAGAGGAAGACCAGCAAAATCATGGAATGAAGGAGTGGCCAAGACAATCAACAGACGAGACCGCACCTGGGAAGAGGCTCTAGGATTAAGTGGAGATATTTCTGCAGACGACCGATCAGGGAAGACTAGTGGAATCACACCTCTACACTTTAACCGGTAACTGAGGTCAACGACTAAGTAAGTAAGTAAAGTAGTTTCTTTCTGACACAAAATAGCTAGCTATTATTTATGACAATTTATAAAATACGTCATCTTGCACCTTAAAAATATTAGCTTAAGTAGTACATTTTATAAGCAGACTACTATGTTTGTGGCAAATTTTAATTAGCTGATTTTAAAATGACGACCAGGTAATTCCGCTTCTACCGTGGCTAACATATTCATGTTCAGTGTCCGTCGAAAAGGTAGTAACTAGTATGGGTCCTTTTTCCTGTTTTTAAACCAATATTTTAGTAATATATCTTTAATTTCAGGTTTTCCGACATCGAAATGTAACCAATGTGGAAAAAAATACAAGTACCAAAGGTCACTTATTGTACATATTGAATATCAGTGCGGAAGATCATCGACTTTTCATTGCAGCATATGTTCCTATAAAACCATAAGAAAAGGCGATTTAAAAAGTCATTTGAAATTTAAACACAAGCAGATATTTTCAAACGGCAATTCATCGTTCTTATTGTAAACAATGGTCTGTATTGTTATCGCATGCCTAAATTTAATCATGTCGTGTGTGTAATTATTAATTAACGATAACAGATATGCTTGCTGTAACAACCCAATGTACAAGTACTTGTCGTTGATATGAAAATACGACTTCATATTGTTTTGTGAGCCCTATTAATTACTAATTTGTTAATGTATGTAGTAATTAGTTGTTATAGAAAGAGGGGAATAAAAGCAACAACATATCAATGCACTATAATTTAAGTTTATTTCTAGTCAGATTTAAACAACAGACTATTTTCCAAAGAGGTTTTCATTCATAAAACACTGTGCGCATTATCTCCCAGTAATATAAAGTGATTCGCCATGACTCACCTTGTTATTGTCAATTATACTAAAGCGATTCTAATTTTAGAGACGAATCCATTACAATGCTTTATGTGCGGGAAGAACTACAAACACAAGCGATCATTGTTGGGGCATGTTAAGTATGAATGTGGAAAACTACCGCAATTTCAATGCCAACTATGCACCTTTAAAACTAAGCGTGAAAGAAATTTAAGGACTCATGTTGCTGTAAAACATCAAATATTATATTCAAAACTAGTTTAAGGTAGGGCCTTCTATGAACATATAATCAGATACTAAGTAAGCCTCAAAAATCATAATCAGGTATTGTTAATATAAAAATATTCCTGTATATATAGTTAGTCGTAATTAAAGGAATTAATAGTGAGAAAGTTACTATACTATGTCATTTTGAAAACCTTTAACCAATATAAAAATAATAATGACACAAAAAATTTATTATTGAATAAACAATGTACAACATGCGTACATATCCCCTAAAGCTAAGTTTAGATATAATATGGTATCATGGGGAACGTGAGCGATTCCTTTATTTAAAAAAAATTAGTTTTATTTTCCGTCTTTTAAATTGAAATGTTAGATGCGCTAATGAAACTCATTTATTAGTATGACTGACGCGTAATAGATATTAAATACTAATAAATGCAGTATCACAACATTAAAATATCTCGCCAATTTGTACAAGACTCGTTCACTTTTCTATGTATCTGATGGTACGTGAAGTGGTACATCAGATCTAGCACAAGTCTCTATTTCAGCATACTGTTAATTTCCTGTTTAGCGAACAGCAATATGCACATTTACTGATGAGTAACGGTGAAAAAAACGAAGGACAAGTACCAAATTTGTGGAGTAGGGTTCGAAACACTTGCTTCTTACTTATTTATACGCTCAGCAGATTTTTAAAATGTTGATCAAATATGTTTCTTCGCATTGTAGTAGATACTAGATTGTTATTTACATCGTCTATTTCCTCCAATAGAGTCGTCATCTTGGTAAAAATTATACTCTGGCAGAAAAATTATACCTGTAAAGGTATACATCACTTTTTCGCGCAAAGTTATTTGTTTATGTTCTGTGGCTATGTATAATATCATATGCCCAAGTTGCATTTCAATGATTTTTTGGTCTATAGACAACATAAAAGTCTATAAGTTAACTCTCATAAGTCAATGAAGTTGCTGGTCATAAATATCATTCCAAGATGAACTCCTATAAAATATCATGTGGTTCTCGAGCCATAATTTTTATGTTTTAAGTTATGGCTGAGATAATAGCTATTTATGCAACAAGTGCTAAAAGTTGACGTTTATGCACGAGACATGAAAATTATGAAACGAAGCCGAAGGCGCGCGGACGAATGTTTGCGGAGCCAGTACTGTCAAGGTCAATTACGAAAGGTAGTTATTAATACTACACATCTTACTGTATTCATTACATAACGCTTTAATTATTTCAAAAACACCTGCAAAGCAAGAAGTAATTAGAATAACTTTACAACTTCACTTCCAATTCGAAATTGTAGTTTTATAACCTCACTTCACTTTATACCACACATACGCTTAAAGTAAACAGCTGATTTCTTTAACCACGCTAAACTATAAAACGTCACTTTTAGTGAAACAAGCTAGCGCTAAAAGGCCTGATTTTAGTAGTGGACGTAGATACAGAATTTTGTCAAACATCAATATCCTTTTCATTGCTGTTGTGATTTTTTACTTTCTTTTACAATAAAGGAAGAATTGGGTTTACCCCAAAAAATCGAAATGAGTTTTCAACAGATGTTCACGTTTTGGAGTTCCCTGAACCCAAAAAACATGTTTTTGTTCATTGTTCTGTCTGTCTGTGTGTTGAAACTTCATATATAAGTTTTGTGTACTATCTGGTTGCGACAGCAAGCTTTTGAAGAAATCGCATAACCGGAAGTATGGTGTTTACTCTTGTGATTTTTCAGTTATTTTGATTTTTTCAAAAACGGCTCCAACTTTACATTTTTAATGTGTATTGATGTGAGATAGGTGATTTTCCAGTTTCTTTTGTTTTTTAATTAACTCCTACTTTAAATAGAACGCCCGGTATATTATTAAATTTTTTAATTCGGCTTAAAATTTTAGACAAAATTTGTTTTTTCTACTAACGCTCTATTTTGTACGGTTTCTGTAGGATTTGTAACTTTTAAAAATTTCTGATAAATTCTTAAAAATTTTAAATAAAATTTGTGCCTAATTATAAGATCACGGTAAAAGGAAGTTGTGCGGCTTGTATCACACCAGATTTTTCAAATCATAATAACTATGGCTTACAACTGATGACAATTCAGCTGTGAAACAAGTCCTTTGTTAGCCCCTCCGTCGCGTCGGACGTTAAATTCAAATAAGACGGCTCGCACGCCTCAGTATTTTTAGAAATTATTTGCCGTGTTCGTTTACCTAGCCAGCTCAGTATACAGGAAACTCTTACTTTTCTCAACTCGTAGTTTGGGCCTACACGCATTTAAACACAAAATATAGCAGGCATCAATATATGCATGTACATTTATATAATTTTAAAAAGAACGCCGAAATAACTGCATCGAAATCAGGCGTCGGAATTTCATGAATCAAAACCCGGTTCTCAATTCATCTACGTATTTAATAGTTTATTAAGTGCTCGCGAAAGCTTCCCACAGCCTAAAGCAAACTTATCGCGTAAACTGCAATAATTTGCTGTATCCGGTTACCTTATAATGCTCGAGACCTACAGATTGGGCTCACTTTAGATTACGTCATCTTGCGAATGACTCGTATGGAAATTCCCCACGAAGGCTACGGGAAATCCGTTGTTGTTCGCTATTGTCACGCGGTCAGCTGATGTCACGGCATCAAATGGACGGCACTAAATGTTTTATCGATCTCGTAGAGTCGTATTTACGCAGTATATGGTTATTTTGTACTTTACCTGAAGTGGTGAATATACTGCTTGCTACGCGCAAACACTTATAGGTAGTATTCTATCTACTGCGAGTCTTCCCGCCGTTTCTTATTTATTTCGCTGTAGGCGAAATTCACATCGCGTCGCTAACAAACGTTCACCCTTGAGCTGGGTACGCTAGCGACTGCCACTTGTTGAAGTTTTCCGCGCACACCGTAAATTTTCATTTGTCGCAGTACTCACGAAATCCAGCGGCTCACACTGAAAAGAGCCGTATTCGCGCACTTTCAGGTATGGAAATTACAATGATGAAATGTAATTAACAATGAACAAGCATGCATACACTGGATATATATTTAAATATAAAAATAAACAATCCAGGAAAGGGAAATCAGATTTCCATCTCAAGTGGTCAGGATCATTTACATTTCATTACTAAAAAAATATTTTTGTTACACAAAACACCACTAAACATCAAGTTGTAGAGTGCTATACTATTTAGTCAAAGCAAATATTGAAACAATGAACCGTAATACATTTGTGTAAGTTTAAGCCAAGGTATTGGTATGTACCTACCTGGTGCGTCGTTCAGGCTTCGCGCTCATTTATTTATCTGCATATGAAATAGTTACAAGTAACCGTTGAAACCCTTATATCGTTAATAGTATATTATTATATGAGCGATTATGACAGCCATTATTCACGAAGATGACATTTGCGCCACAAGCCGAAGGCGCGTGGCGCAAGTCATCTGAGTGAATAATGGCCATAATCGCGAATATAATACGATATTTTATCTACTCCTATGCAATAGGAGCCTTGTCTTCATATTTCAGAATTATGACATTTGTGACAGCTGTTAACTTCAAAAGTCATTTAATAATAAGAATGAATTTTGTGATTGGCTACAACCTATTGAATAATTAAAATAGAATTTTCTGATTGGTTGCAATTTGCAAACTATTGAATAATGAAAATAGAATTTTATGATTGGCTGCAAACCGTGAATTATGAATCATAATTCATGGCCATTGTGCAGTAGGAGTAGATAAAAATACTAACCGAACAGTAATCGTGTTAGCATAATCGTAAAGAGCATGGAACCCCATTCGCGAATTGCGCAGTACATTGTGCGCGCGATCCTTCTTCGCTCCTCACAAGCGGGGAAAATGATACACTGCATTTTAATTAGTCTATCTTGGCAACCGTGAGCGCAAAACGACTGTGCGTCGACAAGATCTATTCAAATATTTAAAGAGCATATCGCAGTGGCGTAAACTAAAAAGAGTAATAATTGATTTCGTGTGTTCTTGGTAAAAATTATGTTTTTTAAGGTACGTTTATTGCCAGATCAACAATCATTTGTCATACATATCATAGGTAATAGCTATTTAAGTAACAAAGAATGTAAGGACCTATTAACATTTAAGGTAGACAAGTACAAGCCAAGGCGAAGCCGCGGCTTGTTGTCTGCCGAAAAATGTTAATAGGCGATACATTCCGAGTTATCTTATTATATTTTTCCCGCCGTTTATCGAAATTTTCCTAGATTTTTGAAAAAATCGTTTTGTTTGTCACCTGTCACCAGGATTAATTTTCGTGAGTCGTGTTAGCTGTGAGTGTCACATGTCACATAAACACTTGCAATTACAAACAAAACGTCTATGTCTGCATCTTGCGTTGTTAATTTTATTATCCTAGGAACATAATATAGATATCTATGCATTAAGGGAGATATGCATATGTTTTTTTTTCTGAGGTTGACCGAGGACCTCTGGCCCGAGGTCTGTAAGTCAACCGAAGGTAACGAACATGAACATCTCCCGCGGTGCATGGTGCATACAATATTTTATCTACTAGCATATTAGTAAGAATGGCATGAAATTTCAAAATGTCATAATGATATTTAAAATTAGAATATGTAAGTAACATCAACGATTGTCTCATTGTATGGTTGCTAAAACGTGTAGTTGCATGTAAACCATGACTTTGGGGGATAAATAATTTGGCAAGTCCCTTAGGAGTTATGAGTAGCTTTTCATGTTTTGTTTCTATGACGAAAATGTACAATATCATGTTGCTAGTAAATTAATAATACTAAGTTCCGTTGTCAAGGCAAAGCAGCAAACAAATAGCATCACCGACTTACACGTTTTGTTACTAACATTTACATGATCAACAGCGGGAAAAATATTTTGTGATATAATAGTAACTTAGACTATACATTATAACATTGTGCGACAGAGTAATAGGCGCAGTGAGTTTACATTTTGTTTAATTGTGTCTTTGTTTTATTAGAACTAGGTCCTGGGGTAATTTGCATCTAAGCCTGGAGGGAGTGTGCGTTTTGAAGAGGTCATAGTATACCGCACCACTAACCACTACATGCACTCGCGTTTGAGATGAATATTTCGACACAGTTTTTGATATATTGGTCAATGGGTAAGATGCGGAGTTCTTCGTGCAGCTGAGTACTTCTAACGTACCACGGTGCGTTGACTGTTAGTCTTAGAATCTTATTTTGGAGGCGTTGTATTTTCTGTATGTTGGTGTTTGAGGTGTTGCACCAGATCGGCGATCCATATAGGACAAGAGGTCGAATTAGGGTTTTGTAGAGTAATGTTGCGCATTCTGTTTTTAGTGTAGATTTGCTGGTTAATGAGTGGGTATAGTTGTCTTAGCATAGTATAGCTTTGGGGGAAGCTTCTGATTTATGTGGTACCCCCAGCTTAGGCGAGTGTGAAAGTATAATCCCAGGTATTTGACAGCGCTGTCTTTGAGATTCCATAGTATTTCGTTGTTCTCTATTTGTTGAGCCTTCTTAGCGAAAAAATTTTGGTTTGGTATTTTTCAGGATTTATTCTGATGTTTCAGGTTTTGAAACATGATAGGAGTTTGTCAGTTGCGGTCTGTAATTCGGTAATTGCTTCATTAAGATTGTCGACTTGTGTGAACATGGAGGTATCGTCCGCGAAGGTTGCTATTGTTGGACCAGGCTCTGGCAGGTCAGACGTGTATATGCTAAAGAAGACCGGCCCGGATCTTAGTGGTTTCAGACAGGGTTGTGTTGAATTTTACTGCAAATGTTCTATTGTCTAGGAATGAGAAGATGATGGCCTTGAGATGAGTGGGCATTGTAATGTCTAGGTTTTTTCTTAAGGCCTTGTGTCCATACCCTGTCGAAAGCTTGCGCGACAACGAGAAAAATTGCTACCATATATTGTTTGTTGTTAAAGCCTCGTTCAATAAGCTGGCTTATTCTTTGAAGCTGGTGACTCGCTGAGTGACCTTTCCTGAAGCCTAATTCGTATTTTTGTATTGTGTTTTGATTTTCAATATGCTTCAGTAGTGGACTATGAATAAATTTTTCAAGGAGCTTTGAAAGTGATATCAGCAAGCTAATGGGTCTATAGCTGTTTAGTTTCTTTCCGTTTTTATCCGGTTTTGGGAACATTACGATGTGTGCGTGCTTCCAGGCCTGCGGAAAGTAGCCCTGCCTCATGCAGTGGAGTATAGATAGGCTATTGTCTTTTTCGTAAAGTGTTTGAGAATTGTATTGGTGATTAAGTCGTGGCCGGGAGATTTTCTGTCTGAAAGTTTCTGTATGATATTAGTAAGTTCGTTAGGCGATATTGGTTGAATACAATCTGGAATTGGTGCTCTTCTTTCGATATCATTGATAATTTGTAATTTGTGGGCAGGCGTACAAGTGATTGCAGGGGTGAAATTGTTTTCGAGATGACTGGCATACCATACCACTGGGAGTTGGTTTTTTTTTATAGTGGCGTCATCCACGCGGTTCAGGTTATTAAGCCCAGACCCCCGTGCCCCTCCGTGTTACTATCCATGGCTCCAGATTTCACTCTGTCCACCATGGATCGTTGCAACGCAGGCGGTTTACGATTTGACGGAAGTTTTAGACACTATCCGACGTCGTTCACACCCAATGCAGGCCCTTGACCACGACATGACAGTTGGGCTAGGTAGCTTGGTCTACGGTGCCGCTTTAGACCGGTACCAGCCTACGTTTTTACACGCGGCAAGCAGTCCTATTACCAGCACTGACCCATTTGCGTCACATACGATCCTTCGCATCAGGGTCTTTCCCTTATCTGCCACCTGGGGACGCGCCCGGTAGGGAGCTACCCCCGGGTAATATAGGGGGATATGGTTCAAACTACATATTAACAGACACGCATTTTAGTGCTATCTACGTACATGGGCGATATTTTGTTGCAGCTTCTAAAATCGGCAAGACTTGTAGATATCTGCTTAAACAATGTTATAACCTAAATAAGGTGTTAATTTATATTTCCAAACCGGTGAGTAATATGGAATACTTACTGTTTTATTGTTAACAATATTTTTTTCTTATTTTGTGTTTGATTTTGCTAATTATTATTTTGTGTATGGTATAGATGTTTAAGTTACTTTAAGATTTAAAAAATGGTAAGTAATTCCTTTTTGGGGCCATTTTTCCCGACCCGGTAGATAATATAGTACTACATTGACAGTTTTATATGTAGCACTATTTTTTCATATTTTGCGTTTGATTGTACTAACCAGTATTTTATTCATTGAAAGTATATATGGTTAAGTTTAAGTTTCTTTAAGAATTGTTATTTTTTACTTAAAGTTTTAGAGAAAAACATTTTTAGTTTGTGGTAATTTATGAGCACATAAATGAACACAAAATCTGAGGTAAACGAATTAACGAATAAAATTTTACTCTGTCAATTACTTTTCTGCTCGATTTAAAAACTTTCAAATTCATTTGTGTAAACCGATATAGTTTTGAAAACTACTTCTGTCTAAACAACCCTAAAAAGGGAATGTGGGAAAAAGGCTTTTTATGTTCCGTAAACCTAATGTGGAGCTGTGAGAAAAAAATTATATTAAAGTAACAAAACCCAACCAGTCTTATATAGAAACCGATTTAACTACAAAAGACGTACAGTAAAAAGTCGCAATTACAAAGATTTTACTGAATCGAAAAATAGTAATTTATTATACAAGACGATAAAGTTAAATTTTATCCACGAGTGAATCGTTTAACGTCGAGACGAAGTCGATACGTTAATGATTCAAGAGTGGATAGAAATAACTTTATCGTCGTGTATAATACAATATTTTTTTCTATAGCAAGAACTTTAAGAATTTCAAAAGAAAATCATGACAGTCAACCACATTTCAAAATGTCAGTAGCTAGATTGGTTTGCTACGATAATACGAAGCTGTCATATTTAATTTAAACAAAAGTTAGAAAATTAAATTACTTTATCTATCCTTGATGTTAAAGTGCTACTTTATCTACCCTTGCTGTTAAAGTAAAACTTGACCTTTTGTTTTGAGTTGATAAAAGCACACTTTAACATGTGCTATAGAAAAAATAATAATTTATTTTAATAAACGTATATGTTGTTCCTGCCTGTGTCCAAGGTCACTAAATCACATTAGCTACGTTAAACTCTGTGTTATTTATGGTAAACCAAACTCGGTTTTTCAGTGGCGTACACGTATAGGTTATAATAGAAATAACTTTAAGCTTCTGTGACGTGAACGCTATGAATAAATATTACATTACAAATATTTTTAAACGTTTTCCTGCTTAAAAAGAGAATTATTACAAATATAAACCTTTATCGAATATTTTGTACTGCTTGCCGCATCCCAACACTTCGGCTATCACAACGCGCATTAGGGACAAACGAGTACTGAATTGGTTTTCTATAGCAAGTGCTTTATACTATTTTTTATTTCTTTTTGTAAAAAGAAAAAATAATAATTTGGGAAATTTTACTACAAAAGGTTATGTTGGTAATAATAATTTATTACAGCTGACGAGATCTAAATATGCGATCTAAGTCTAATATTTTTAACTTTGGTTGTTGGTATGTTATGTCATTCTGGCACAAAATATAACTTCTATTAACGATAGAAAATAAAAGCAGAGAAAATACAGTGACACTGACGTTGTTGGCATTATTTGTAACCTGCAAACAACATATAAAAATAAAAAGTTACCAAAAATTGAAGCTCCTCCTAGTTCTCATATCGACTAAAAAGCGTGCTGGAATAACGTCATTCTAATACAAAAGAATAGAATAGTATATTAAAATACAAGTTGCAGAAGGCATCTATTCAAGATTCAAGCACGAATTTGAAATTCCGAAACGAGCCGCATAGCGGCGAGTTGAGGAACAAATGAGTGCTTGAAGGACCTTTTGCAACGAGTGTTTTATACAAATTTTTCTATTTTGCCGCTTTATACCATTTTATAAATAAATGTTTTTTTCTATTTTGCGTTTAGAATAACTCCATTCTAGCACCCAAATGATGTCATTCCATAGCAACTTATTCTAACACTAGAAACCCAAAAAATCATACATGTTTGTACCAGTATGGCTACCCACATAATAGTACGAGCGGCGGTGACACTAACAGCTGTATTCATAGTCGTTCGCCAGCGACTCGCCGGCGAGTCGCCGGAGTTTCGTTATGAATAGTATGTTGGCGGCACTGTACGTCTATGTCAAATTCGAGGTTAGCAGGTTAGATTTTGTGTCAATTTCTGTCAAAACTGACGGAAAACCTAACCTGATAACGTCGAATTTGACATAGACGTACAGTGCCGCCAACATACTATTCATAACGAAACTCCAGCGACTCGCCGGCGAGCCGCTGGCGAACGACTATGAATACGGCTGTTAGTCTAGTGTGATAAAACTTTTCAATGTCATATATATAATTTGTTAGGTCATTGATGGGGAAACACAAAATGGCAGTGCTGCCACGTGTGAACCGAACGGCACTATTAAAAATTATTAAAAAATTTTTTTTTTAAATATCTAGTATCATAAAACTTCAGGATTCTGATTGTTTCTCAGATCCTATTTTCTAGTATCATCGAACTTCATACAAATTCAAACGTTATCTGAAAGATTATCAATTTCTGTGTAAGAAAAACCGCTGCTGCCTTTTCCAGAAATTAAAGAAAATGGCGGCAGCAGCATTTGAAAGTCGCGATTATCGCAACCGAATTTCGCGTGTTCATTCGGTTTTATCGGCATTAATCCGGTTTTTTTCGATTTGTACTAATGAAATACGCGTGACATTGTAAATTGCAATATATTTTCTATTGCGTTGATTGTTTAAACAAATGAAATTGTATTTTTTATGTAATATTTTTCGAATTTTCCTTATTTCTCTTGTTTTTTTTTCATATTTTTCAAGCCTTCGATTCCAATTGAGAATGAATTAGTTCTATCTAAATTAGATTCTATCAATTATTCCAAGTTTATTAATTTTTGGACCGCTTTTTTAGGTCTTTTCGCGTTTTTCACAGCACGTACGAATCCGTTTCGCAGTTTTATTGAAACATGCCATTTATTTATCAGGACAGGGATTGTGTGAACAAATTAGAAGTATTTAAGTTGGAACATAAAGATTTTTGAGCTATTTTTAAGCAGAAATTGAGTCTGCGGCGTTGATTTATTTCACCAACTGTAAGAGAATGGAAGCGTGTTTAAATAAGTAATAGTCTTGTTTTGTGAAAACGAATTTAATTTCTTTCTAGATTTATGCATACAAATGTTGGTTTATAAAAAACACAAAGATTATGCAAATTTCGCAATGAATTATTATTGCCCATTTAGTAAATTTGGTATTATATTAAAAGTTAAAATTACAGGAGTAGCTAACAATTAAAGCATCGAAGCAACTTATCACTAGTTTTCGTGGTCAGAATCAAAACTTTCTGCGTCAAATTCTTTGTCATCTTCGTCGTTGTTATCTCTTGCCAAAGATAGTATATCGTCAACGAAACAAAGCATTTTTTGAAGAAGTAAAATACGTTGAGATTAGAAAAAAGGACAGCGATGCGACCGTTGCTGACTCCTTCTCAAATGAAAGTGATCATAAAGCATACCAACTACCGACGAATGGGCTTTGTAGGTCCTTTTGCTACCCTCTAGCTAATCAGAATGTGCCACTTGTGAATAGCACAGCCGGGGTCCTACAAAGTAAGTTGGTAAAATAAATCAACGCCGCAGCACAATTTCTGCTTAAAAATAGCTCAAAAATCTTTGTTTCCAGTAAAATACAGTATGGCACATAGTTTCAGTATGGGGTTTAGAGACCTTGTCTATCGATTACAACAAAAATTAGCCTTGCCGCTTTAAAAAAAAATGTTATTGTATTAACAATTTCTGAAAGCCGCCATTAATATTTGTAACCGCAGTTCGGCTGCCATACTGTCGTTTTTGCAACTTACTTGGGCAATATAAAAAGGTTTACTACCTACCGAGCTTGCCGCTATGACTAGTAATTTAGGTGTTATAGGCTCTTGGTCTAGCAACATATTTGTTAAATATTCACAAAATAAACAAAATTCAATGAAAGCAAAACCAGTAGACAATGGCCGTGCAAGACGCAATATTATGAAAAACTATACATCAAATTACGTGGAGATAATCACTGAGTTTGAAGTAAATACTCGAAGAAGGCAGGTCTAAATCTATGCAAAGGTAAATCTTTGTAAGAAGCGGGTAATTTGTTTAATACTTTTACAATATTGTAAGAAAACAATCTTTTAAAAAGCGATGTTTTATGTATAGGAACAGTTAAAGTCCACTTATGTCTTAAATTGAAATTGTGTACGTCAGTTCTATAAGTGATTTTATTATAAAGATAAGGCGGTTGCTAATTTAAAAAAAAAACAAGCAACTTTGAAGGAATCTTTTGTTTTTCATGTTTAGCCAATTTGTTTCAAAAAGTGTATGCGAAATATGTTCAAATTTTTTAATACCATGGATATATCTCAAGCAAGCATTTTGCACTCTCTGAATTCGTTTAATGGTATTAACATCTAAACAGGAATCATAAATTTCTGAGCAAAACGTAAAATGGGAGAGAACAAGAGATTCACAGAGAGTGACTGGTTTACTGAGGTATGACCTGTGTGGATAAAGTATTTTAAGAATGCCATAGGCTTTCTGAATGTATTTGGAAATTTGCTTTTTATATCTAAAACTATTGTCCAATATAAGACCTAGATGTCTTGCTTCATCAACAACAGGTATTAATTTATTATTTATGTGCAGGCTAAGTATGTTTTTCTTAATATCACATTCATTTCTACTCCCAAACAATACAGCACAAGATTTCTCAGGATTAAATATTAAGGCATGTTGTTCGGTTGCTTTTACTAATAAATTAAGATCTCTGTTTATGGTAGCAACTGCATTATCGAAATTTTCTGGCAAAAAGGAGTAATAGACCTGAGTATCGTCGGCGTATATATAAAATTTACAGGTTTTAACGTAATTATGCAGCCTGACAGTATAAATGGCATACAACGAGGGCCCAAGAATAGATCCTTGTGGAACACCTCTTTGAACAAATCGTGCTGTAGACATACGACTATCAATCATAACCTGTTGACCCCTGTTAGAAAGGTAGTCTTTCATTAGGGTAAGAGCGTTAAGACCAAGACCAATGTAATTTAAAACAGCAATTAACAAATCATGATTAATAGTATCGAACGCTTTACTAAAATCTAACAGCGTTAATACTGTTAATTTTCCATTATCAGAAGCAGCTAAGATATAATCAGTTATATTTAGCAAAGCCGTAACACAACTATGAGATGGTCTAAACCCTGACTGAGAAATTGGAAGGATATTATAATTACTTAAATATTGACGTAAATTTTTATTTATAATTTTTTCTAAAAGCTTTGAAAATGCTGGCAGTATACTGGTAGGTCGTAAATCTTTATAGGCTGCAGCATTATTTATTTTGGGGAAAGGAATCACAATTGCATTTTTCCAACATTTTGGAAAAACATTTTCTGATAAACAGCAGTTCAGTATATGAGTAATAAACGGTAATATGTATGAACAACACAGTTTAATCATATTGATGGTTATACCGTCTATACCCGCTGCATTACTTTTTACACTTCTAATTAAATTTTGTACTTCCTCAACGTCAACAGTAGTGAAAGAAAGTTTTTCTGATGTAAGTTCGTTATTACGATAAAAATCTAGAAGCATTTGATCAGAAGTGCTATGAGGTATAGAGTCTACAAAAAAATCATTAACTTCTTGTACATTACTGAGTGTTTCCGGAATATAATTTTGTTTTTTAATGTTTATATTTATTAAATTTAGCTCCTTCCAAATAGCATTTGTGCCTCCAATCCCAAGTTTATGCTCGAAGTACGCTTTCTTTTCATTTTGCATTGCAAGATTGGTAAAATTACGCAAACTTTTATAATATTCCCAGTGCCCAGGGTTCTTAGATTGTTTATATTTTGATTTTGCCTTAATTTTAAGATTTATCAGTAACTTAACATTATCAGTAAACCAAGGTGCTGGTTTGTTCTTCATTTTAGCGGTTGTAAAGATAAAAAGATAATGAACAGATAACTAAACTTCATTTTCAGTTTCTCAAGGTTACATAAATACTATTAGAGATATTTCCAACTTTTATAGGTATTTTGCCTAAAATGCTCCGAAAGTACCAAAAGAAATCATTCTTCCGTTTCTCCAGACACAACGGATGCGCCTTGATACCCTTCAGTTTGAACTACCCTGTATGCGTGCTAGTAAAACTACCAGCTACATACCAAATGGTAATAATAGAATTTTTGCCAGTTCTTCTGAGTTGTGAAACAGTAATTAATATTTTCATAGCGCCCTATAACATTGACTATTTATTTATACGGATCGGTATGCGTTTACCAGTTTACCGGGTATATTGCGATGTTTTGTGAAATAATTAAAAACTCTCGAATTTATTAAACTACGTAAGAGACCACTGTATAGCAGTAGCTTAAAATTTGGAGGTGGTATGTTAATTGTAATTTCGTGGCGGCATACACTTAAAGTTCTTTGAAAAACCTGAACGGAATTTAGTCGTAATATTATTACGGAAGCCAGTATTTGAATACGGTGATATGTGCATGTTACGTCCGCCAGTACAGCAACCTGTGTATAATAGCTATAAGATATCATGAACAAAAAACAGAAGCTTGAGTAACAAAGAGATAACATATAAGAAATATTTCAGTAGGCATATTTAGGTAACATACATAGAGGGTGTTCCATAATTTTCAATCACTTTTATTTTGTTAGTATGAACAAAGTCTAGGCATGTCAAGTATCAGGTTATCAAGTACCTTAACACTTACTGCTGCGATCAAAAGTCCTCCATAGAATTTTGCCGAGATTAAGGAGTTCCAACCCTAGTAAAGCTATGTAGTTCTTAATTTCCTCGCCGATTAGGTAGGCATTAGATAAGAAACATTGCCTTAATTGGCATAAATAAAAGAGAAATCTGATGTTGCCCGTGGTTTAAAAAAATCATGGCACCCTAAATAAATACGGCAATATAAAATTGTGCAAAATGTTCACTTAGCTATACTGTTTTTATGATGCAAAAGATCCTTTACTAGGGTTGGTACTCCTTAATCTCGGCAAAATTCTATGGAGGACTTCGACCATATGACCACAGCGGTCGGTGTCTAAGATAATTCGTCCTCGGTAGAAGTGGACTTTGTTCATAACATACAAACAAAATAAAAGTGATGGAAAATTATTCGACACCCTCTATATTATACATATATTTACAGTATATAACGTATATCATAATTAAAATTAGCGTAAGCCTACTCAAATATTTTCTTCTATGTCTACCTTTTTCCTACTCAAGCAGTTGTTTCTGTTTTTTTTGTTCATTCTATCTCATTGTTATAACTATAATAGTTATTTATGTCCTAAGGGCACAATCAGTAGATTATAGTACGAGAAGCGTAACGCGAACCGGAGAGCTTTACATTTTCCGAAGGCTATAATCGTTATAATGATCGTGGTGCATACAATGTTGTATTTTATTTTGGTTCTCAAAATCGTTTTAATGGCACTTTTAATTTTTAGTGTGCTATAGTTTCTATGTGGATTGTTGATGTTGTTATACCACATTGTTGGTGTTTGTCATACTGCTCAGCAACTTTATAGGCCCTCGGACCGTAAAAGCTATATTACGCCTGCTATCGAGGGTCAATAAACACGATTATGGTTACAAAATAAAATAAATATAAGTATAGCCCCATCGACATATTGGATGTCTCAACAATTAAATTTGTTTTATTGTCATTCAGTTAAATGAAAGGCTTAAGTGTTCATATTTATAGGACTCATGATGTTGAAGGATCAAGTAATTGATTATTAATGACGGTATTTGTAGTATTACAATTTGAAACCAAGTAGCATATCATCATAGCTTTTATTAGTTTTGAAACTAGCTAGAACTGTTTTCAGTTTTGTAGATTTTAATAATTTTTAATTTTAGGTTACTTAATCCGTCCAACAACGAACACGGAAACGCAGTATACACCATATCACTGCGAAAAATGTTCCATGTTTTACAAAACCAAAGCTACTCTTCTTCGGCACATACGGTATAGATGTAAAGCATCATTTCATGTTAGATTGTAAATAAAAAGGTTTTGTAAAAGCTTAAAATAAGTAAAGAAAATGTGTGTATATTTTGTAGTCTAACCTAGTACCATTAATAAATGTCAAATAGTACTATTTCAAGATGTATACAATAATCATGCATGTTTACAGGTTTGTTAAACTTTTCATGCCTACTTACATTGAAAAACTTACACTTACACTTCGCAAATTTACACTGAAATGAATTTTTAAGGACAAATGAGAAACAAGCTTAAAATAGGCGAAAATCTAAAGTCGCTGCAATAACTATATGCGTAACTAATAGAAAAAAGAAGCTTGTAAGGTCGATAAACGGCGAACTCTTTGGACCATTGGATTTGAAAAACTATAAACCGTTCAATAGTTATTTTCCCGGTAGGTAGACATGGAATTTTGTTTTTATGTTTAATAAAATTAAAACTCCTTAGAATCTCTTTCTGACACTTTGTCAGAATCAGCTGTTATGTACAGCAGGCTCACGAAAGTGTCTAATTTGACATTTTGAGGTTAAACGAGCAATGTTGCCGGTGCTTTGATACTTTGTTTGCCACTAGGCATAATATTTATGGACATCGGCGTCATGGATATACCTATCTGTCAACAAATTGTAATACTAAAGCAAATATGCCGAAACTCATTAAAGGTGACACAAAACTACAAATATTTGTACGGCGTAGTGACATTTGGGACGTAAGTATTTATGCATAAAAATTAACTGTTGGTTTAATTTTGGGCTTTGTACTGTTTTAGGTATCTGAAATAACTAATAGAAATATTATTGGGCGGGACAATTTTGAACTTAAACCGCTACAGCTATACAATATAGGTATTTAGTGATGCTTTATCAAGAATGGCCCATAACTTCCGCGAAACTGAAAATGTACACCGGAAGCAAGGCAGTGGTCGACAAAACATACGCACTGAAGAAGGAGTTAACAATGCGAGACAAATTGTGCAAGAACAACCACACGTATCTGTTCGCCATTTAGGACAGCAATTAAATGTTTCGTATACAACATCTCATAGGACATTAAAAAGCAATTTGCATTATTTTCCTTACCGGTTGCAAGTGTATAAGGACTGATGCCAAACGATCCTCTGGTTAGATTGGATTCTATCACTGGTTTATCAATAATTTAGGAAATAACGATGATGCATTTGAGAAAACTTTCTTTATTGATGAGGCATACTTTTATTTATCTGGCTATATTAATTCACAAAATATGAGGATGTGGAGCGCTGAAAATCCCAATTTATATGTTGAAGAACCGCTTCATACACAAAAAATCGGAGTTTGGGCTGCAATTAGTAAAAGAAGAGTTAGAGGTCCCATATTTTTTAAGGTAATTAAGTGCAGCAAAACGATTAAATTTTATTTTAGTAATTCAAATTTAGGTTCGCTAAAAGCACAACAATATGGTACTGAAACTTTGTCGCCGTTTTTTGAAGAGTTACATGCCGATGCAAAGGGGTTACTTTCATCAAGATGGGGCAAAACTTCACACAACACAAGAAAATTTAAATTTACTTGGAGAGTTTTACGAAAACAGCGTTATTAGTCAAAACATGCCTACAGTGTGGCCCCCGAGGTTTTGTGACTTAACTCCCTGCGATTTTCTTCTGTGGCAATATTTAAAAAATTCCATTTTTCAACTTTCACTGGACAATATTCAGCAACTTCAACAAAGAAGCAGTGGAAAAATTTAAGAAATCAATAATAATTCCGTAATATTAATATTTGAGAATAGAACTAGTTAAGGAGTTTAATCACAAGAAATTAAATCAAGGTTAATAAAAGCATCGAGATGTGCCGGCGTGTTAAACAGTATTATGTCCTCAAAACAAATATCGCGAAATACAAAACTACGACTTATAAGACTGTAATTCGACCCACAGCTACGTATGCATGTGAAACATGGACGATGAATGTGGCAGATCAGGACATGATAAGTAGGTGGGAGAGAAAAATGCTGCGAAAAATATTTGGAGGGACTCGGACGGAGGATGGTTGGAGAAGACTTACAAACGAAGAGTTACAAGAGAAGTATGGGGAGGGGAGCCTTCATAAAGCTGAAAGATTAAGATGGTTTGGGCATATATGGAAAATGCCAGATGGAACAGCTACTAAGATAGTATTGGAAGGCAGAGCGCAAGAAACTAGAAGAAGAGGGCGACCAAGGAATAGATGGAAGGAGGCAGTAATGGAAGACATAGCAAGGAAAGGAATAAACTTTATTTATTTATACTGAAAAAAATACATAAATTGTAATATTTATAGTTATTAATGATACGAGTGCGAAAACACAAGCTTAAAGTTCGAGGGTGTTGTTATGCAACGAGACGCAGTCGAGTTGCATAGACACCCGAGATACTTTAAGCGTTTTCGCAAGAGTGTCATTCAAAATTTTCTCTGTTGATCAACCACGTTGGTCACGAATCGCTATGGATATGTTGTTTATTTTATAAACGAAAATGTCAAAGTCAAATCAAATTCCTGAAAATATTTTAAAGAAAGGGAATCTATTGCTAGAAAATGCCGTGAAGTCTAAAGCTGCTTACGAGAAGGTTTATTAAAATTTCTGCCATTGGTGAGAAAAGTCTTCTCGGCAACATAAGAGGTAATTCTTGCCTATTTAGACGAGAAGGTAAGTATGCGATTATTTTCATTTCCGTTTATATTTAATTCATTTGATTTGTAGCAAGAAACGTCACATGCTTCACTTTGGCAGCATTATTCGATGCTGAAGTCATCCTTAAAAGTAAAAGAAAACCTGCGCATTGAGCAGTTTGGGAATGTAACACAAAAACGCATTTAATAAACCCTTATTGTTGCTATATTTGTTTCGTGTTTTAAAAATTTTAAAACACGTTCCGGGAAACGTGTTTTAAGCTGCTGTTTTTATTCTAGGATTTAGATATTAAAAAGATGACTTAAAATATGACCAACAGAAAAAATATTTTTGTATACAATTTATATGACTTTCATTATACCATTATGCCTACTCAACAAAGTATGAAACGTATTCAGAATCAGCAAGTTGTCTTTCATGAAATTTATCTTAACCAATAATAAAAGTGGCACAAAATCCAAAACCAAATCTGGCAACCACGTTTTGTACATTAACATAAAATTATCATTTTGTATAAAATGGGCATAACCTAACTTTTGTTAATGACTGACAGCATATTTACAGGGTGAAATTCATCACCCTAACATGGTCTCCTATGGTGAAAATAACTATTGAACGGTTTATACGTAGTTTCAAAATTGATTTATTAGCGTCCAATTGAAAGTTGAAATTTTCGTTCTGCGATTGCAGCTCTTAAAGTAAAATAGATATTCGGTTTCCGTTTTCATCATCTTGCTCCCGAAAAGTGGGCTATAAACTTTTATCTTATAACTGTAATAATAATGGCGATTTCTAGTTAATCCCATAAAAAATGGGACGTCGTGTACACTCGCCCGTAACTGACGTGCAGGAAGCACTTGAAAAAGTAATAACCACACTCATATAATGTTCTCATGTATACTTGTTGAAATACTATCAACTTGCTTAAGTGGTTTTTATTTGTAGATGAAGACGAAAGAAGTAGCCACACCTGCCACCAATGTTTCAGGGTGTATAAAAATAAAGGCACCTTAACGAGGCACCTTCAGTACGAATGTGGAAAACAGCCAGCATTTCAGTGTGAAATTTGTTCAAAGCGTTTTACACGAAAAGACGCACTAAAATATCATATTACGATTATGCACTAAACTGTGCCTCAGAGTACCTTTAGAAAAAAAATCTGTTCACTAAACCAATGCAACTGCCAATGTCAACTTCCATTTCTTCTGGAATGTACTTCAAAACTATAAAAAAAAAGTTACTAATAAAAGTTATAATTTATCAAATGGTACTTGTCCAAAATATTGTGAAAATATATTTTCAGTGGTAATTTAATAAGATTAATAAGTACTACCATTGATTATTAAAAGAATATGTTTATAGTCAATGGTAGTACGCTTATTATATTTTATAGTATATTTTTTATGAATATTATAGGTTATAATCCCAAAGCTGAAAATACAGCAAAGCCGTATGCGAGTTGTATTTTCTTGCATTGGGATTATAACGGAATGATATTAATTAAAAAAGTATAGATTATTAGACGTACTGGGAATTATATTTAGGAAGATAATATAATGATTTAAAATTTATACCAGAAAGAGTATAGTACTATTTTATTACTTCAGTACCAATGCTAATAATCGATGTTTGTCCCATTGTTTGCTGCTTTTTATGATTAAAAGACACGACATAACCTAGAAAAAACAACTGAAATTTCTAACTTATTTTATTTGACAGGTGAAACAAAACTAAGTTAGCTTGTACCAAATCGATAATAGTGAGTCGCTGTATTGTCAGTATCGTAGAAGCTCCAATTGGACAATTTTCTAAATTTAAGAGGTGATGATTAGCTTAAATTTCAGCCAATTATATTCTCATTTAAAAAAACTAAGTAGTATATTGTTACAGAGTATCCTTCCCTTCCCAGTAGGGTAACCCTCTTTCTAATATTGTTATTGATGTTCATATTTACTTCTTCTTCCTCCTAATATTGCAAAACTTGAAAAAACTATTTACTTAAAAATTTCAAATTTGAAGTTTTTAAGTGTTGCCAAAAACAAACACATTCGTAAGTGGGGCCGGGCCAACTTTAGGGCTGTATTACAGTTGCAGTAGTTTCGTAAACGGATAATATGATATGATTGTGATTTGCAAAATACAATAGATTGTAAAACAGTAATAGAATATACGCTTTCACAACTATTGTCCACTAATTCAAGAGCTTTAGCATAACGTATGTCCCATAAGTTTTTAGAAAAAAAAATCCGTTTTAGCTTATTATAAAAAAAATGCTTCAATCTGGTTGGAGTTGAAGAACATGAACCATTATCCGTTTAAGCATATAATTCTATTAAATGTAGCTGTAGAAATAATTACTTGTCCTTGAATTTAATATAAAATTAAAGCAACATAAAATATAGCTTTTAATATTTTTTCTCAAAATTTATGGGACATACGAGGATAAATTGAAAAGTCCCCGGCCTAACTCATATAGGATTCAAATTTGCGTAATGTTTTTACGGCGTTATATTGTTTCAAGATTTATCAGTCTGGCTCTGGAATAGCAAAAATCTGTAAAATAATAATTGTTTGACAGGCTGTCATAGTTGCTAAGGTTTTGCATGCTGTAAGCATGGAGCAAGTTGAAATTTATGCAGTTATTAAATATTTTCATATTAAAGGTTTAGCCATAAAAGAACTAAAAGCTGAACTAGACGGCACATTACGCGAATCTTCCCCTTCATACACCACAGTTAAAACTTGGGTTGCGGACTTTAAACGTGGTCGCAGGAGTACAGAAAATGCACCGCGTTCAGGAAGACCAAAAACAGCCACCATAACATAAATTATCGAAAAAGTTCATAAAATTGTCTTGAATGACCGGCGATTGAAGTTGATGGAGATAGCAGATACTGTGGGCATTTCAACAGAGCGGACATATTATATCCTAACTGAAGTTTTGGGGATGAGAAAGTTGTCTGCGCGATGGGTGCCGCGACTGCTCACACTGGAGCAGAAGCTGACACGCCAAACAGTTTCGGAGGAGTGTTTGGACTTGTTTAAACGCAATCTAGTAGATCTTTTGAGACAATTTATTACCATGAACGAGACGTGGATTCACCACTATACACCAGAAACGAAGCAGCAATCGAAGCAATGGACTACCAAAGGAGAACCTGCTCCGAAAAAGGCTAAAACAGTTCCGTCGGCCGGAAAAGTTTTGGCTTCAGTTTTTTGGGATGCCAAGGGTATTCTTTTTGTGGATTATCTTAAAAAAGGTAAAACAATCAAAGGGGCATACTATGCTACCCTACTTGACCAGCTAGAAGAAAAAATTCTTGAAAAACGATGCGGGTTAGCAAAGAAAAAAATTCTGTATCATCAGGATAATGCCTCCTGTCACAAGTCAGTTATTGCCATGGCAAAAATTAATGAATTGCGGTTTGAATTGGTACCCCATGCCCCCTACTCGCGGCACTTAGCCCCCTCAGATTATAGTTTATTTCCAAACTTGAAAAAATTTCATGCTGGAAAGAAGTACGAGTCCGATGAAGATGTGATTGTTGCCACAAATGTCAATTTTGACCAGTTGGATGAAAGGGCTTATAGGGATGGAATAAGAGCACTTGAATATAAGTGGACCAAGTGCATTGAACTTGACGATGATTACGTTGAAAAATAAAATTACTGTTTACATGTGTAGGATGCAGAACGGTTTAATCGTAACAAAATGAATACACAGTAATATACAACAAATATGAAATAACAGTAAAACATAACACATAAAGTTCAGGCTTGCTTCGTGCGCGGCCACACTTGTTGGCGTTCATCGGACGACTCCGCGCTTTCCCCATCTTCCGCGTGGCTGTGGCTCTGACTACGACAAGCATGGCGGTGGCTCTGACTACTACAGCTCGGCCATCCTGATGTCCCGGACGTGTCGGACGGGATTGGGTCGCTGTCCGAGTCGGTTTCGTCGCTAGTAGAGGTGCTGGTGTCGTCATCAGGAAGATAGCGACGAAGGCGATCGCTGGATTGCGTCCCAACGTAGTGTCTTTGGGTGCGTTGTGCCGCCGGGATATCTTCGACGATATATCTGTCATGCTCTAAGACTTTGGAAACGGTATAGGGGCCCTGGAACTTCGGTTGAAGCTTCTTGCTATGGCCAGGTTGAGGTGTCGCCTTCACCATAACATAATCACCAACCACATATCGTGTCGGTGGCCGATGTCGGAGGTTATAGCGTTTCTGGTTCTCTTCTTGGACAGTCACTTGTTGCTCCTCCTCAGCTCGTCGTAAGACTTCGCGTTTTTGCGACCAGTCGGGTTCGCCGTCTTCTTGCAAGCAGATGGATATCAGATCACGGAACGCTTGATCGGATTGTATACGAAGATCGTATCCAAGTAGAATCCTCGAAGGGGTTGTCGAAAGGCTTCTTTGTATAGTAGTATTGAGAACTTGCTGAACGCGGACTAATGCTTGGGACCAGTTGCGTTCTGTTTTACTCACTTTCGCAAGTAGGTTAGTTATAGTTCTGTTATACCGCTCACACTGTCCATTCGCGCGCGGGGTAGCGGTAGAATTTTGCACATGAGCCACACTGGAATCTCTCAGAAACTGCGAGAAGTCCTCGGCTGTAAACGCGGTTCCACGGTCACTAATAATTGTCTTAGGAGGACCGAAAACACCGAATATGTCTTTTAAAACTGCGATCACTTCCTTAGTCTCTGTCGTTTTCGTAGGTTTCAGAAACACGAATTTACTGTACGCGTCGATCACAATTAACACGTGACGATGACCGGTTAGCGACTTGTCTAAGGGACCAAGGTGGTCACAGTGGAGTGTTTGGAATGGGATATGACCTTAAGGGATACTGTGAAGACGACCCTGAGGTTTTCCAAAAGTCGGATTGTAGGTGATGCAATTTAGACAATTTTGAATGTGCTTGCGAACGAAACGTCTCATCCTAGGGAACCAATAAGTTCGACGAATTACTTCCATCGTTTTATCGGTACCTATATGGGCGTTGTCGTCATGAGCTGCTTGAACAACACTTCTACGCATGCTCCTTGGTACAACAAAGAGAGCGTTTTCGTTGGGTTGTTGGTAGCAAAGAATTCCATTTTTCATTTTGAAGTGATCGTCTGGCGGTTCACCTCCGGATTCCAGAATTTCAATTAGGGCTTTCAACTCGGGGTCTTTTTCCTGATTAACTTTCACCAATCTGAAATCGTCGTCGAATTGGGTTACAACCAGTGCGTTTACTCTGCTTAACGCATCTACATGCTGCATAGAACTGGAGGGGCGGTGCTCTAGTTCATAACCGAATTCTTCTAATAGAATGGACCAACGGAATATGCATCCATTAATTTCTTTTTTGGCTAATGCGAGTTTCAAGGCATTGCAATCCGTAACTAGTCTGAATCGTATGCCCAAGAGATAAACTCGGAAATATTCTAAGCTTCGGATTACGGCTAACATTTCCAATTCAAAAGAATCATATCGCGATTCAGCATCGCTTGTAGTTTTCGACATGTAGTAGATAGGATGAAACAATCCATCTTGTTGACGTTGAAGAAGTACTGACCCATATCCACTGGCGCTGGCGTCTGTGTGTAGTTGAGTCTCCTTTCCTGGATCGTATATTTTCAAAACAGGTTCGTTTGTTAGAAGCTGCTTTAGGTTTTCAAAAGCCACCATCTGTTGTGGACCGAATTCAAACTTTTGATTCTTCTTTAGCAGTTTTGTTAAGGGTCGTGAAATAGTTGCATACGAAGGCATGAACCTCCGGAAATATCCTGCCAATCCAAGAAACCTTTGTACCTATTTGGTAGTCGTAGGTACAGGAAACTTGGCGACTGCTTCCGTTTTAAGTTTTTGCGGTCGTATCTCATTATGTCTGATCCTAAACCCGAGATACTCCACTTCCGTGTACATGAAGGTACATTTGTCGATTCTCAAGGATAATCCATAGTCTTTTGCTACTTTAAGTACCTCTTCAAGCCGTTTAATGCCGTCTGTCACGTTTTGAGATATAATCATTATATCGTCCATATAAACAAGGATTTTTCGTTCGCGAATCAGCTGTTCGAATACTTTATGTATGTATCGCATGAAGGTAGTTGGACTATTAGCGAGTCCGAACGGTATAAAGTTATATTCATAGAGACCATTATAAGTGACGAACGCGGTGTACCTTTTTGATGCTTCGGCAACGGGCACGTGGAAAAATCCATTTTTTAGATCGAGCGCCGTGAAATAGACATGTGCATTAAGTGCGTCTATTTGGTCATTAATAAGAGGCAAGGGATACTTGTCCGTAAGTGTGATCTTATTGATCGCTCGGTAGTCAACGCATAGTCTCTTTTCTCCGTTCTTTTTATCTACAAGAACAACTGGGCTTGCGTAATTAGATTTACTTAATCTGATTATTCCCTTGGACAATAGTTCATTCACGGTGGTTTCAACGCATTCTTGTTCGGGTCGCGACAGTTGCGTGGGCGAAACACCACAGGTTCGTTTGACGTAAGTGTAATGTCCATTTCGAAGCCGGTAACATTTAATGGCTCTCGTTTTTCTTCAACTGCCTCCATAACTAGTTTTTCAATTTGGCGGCGGTCGTTTTCACTCAAGTCGGGGTTAATTCGCAACTCTTGAGAAGAAATTGTGACCTGTCGTGGCTCTTCACTTTCAATCTCGATGTTTGCGATACCTCGTTCGACCTTAAGCACCACAGAAGGTTGATTCAGCAGGTCTTTTCCGAGAATAATAGGAACTGGTATAGCGTCGTTAGTTACTATATAAAATTTCGCAGTGAACAATTGATTGTTGATAGTCACAGGAATTTTCGCTAGTCCGATATTTTTACAAGTGACACCCTTTAATCCAGTCAAATTTACGGGTTTAATTTCGCTTTGGTCTGTCTCTAAATAGAGCACATTTAATTCTTCGGCCTTTTGTTGCGTCATCAAATTTAAGGAAGATCCCGTGTCAACAAGTGCTTTTTCATTTATGTTGTTAATTTTTAATGCAACTGTCATATCATCGCACGACGTTTCGTGTAGCGCTCGCTTTGTCGCGTCCGTGTGCACCTTATCTTTTTCGCAATCTCGTGCTAGATGACCTTTCGCATGGCATTTTACGCATTCGACCTTAGGACAGTCTTTCATGCGATGCACCTCGTCTGTGCAAAACGGGCAGATTGCTTTATCGCTCGCGTTGAATGAAACATTTGCAGTTGTTTGATTTTTCGCAGGCTGACTAACGCCTATTTTCGATTCCGGTTTTTCTATGGTTTTTCCCTTATTAGCAATAAAGGGGTATTTCGAGTCTTTTTCTTTTGGCGGCAAGTTTTTCCGAGATCTCTCAAAAGAATAGTACGCGTCGGCTTTATGAAGAAATTCAGTTGCTGTAAGCGGTGGATTTGTATAAAATTGCTTTGCTAATTCGTGGTCCCGTAATCCTTGTACAATGTAATTTACTAGACTATACTCGTCAATATTTTGAGCAGCTATAGCTTTCATCGTAAACACGTACGTTCGAAGGGATTCATCGAGATTTTGTTTGCGGTCTCGTAATCTGCGATGCACGTCTATGGAATGAACATGCGTAGCAAAGTTATTTAAAAATCGTCGTTTAAAATACTGCCAGTCGTAGATATTTGGCTCGCACTCTTTCCACAGTTTCGCTGCGCCTCGTAGTTTTGCTTTCGCATAAATAATTAAACTGCGATAATCTAAACCGTAAAGCGATTTAACGTTTTCAACGGATTCTATAAACCGTTCAGAGGTAATATTGTTAGAATCGGGGTCGAATTCTAATATTTCATTTTGAATTTCGGCGCCAAACCTATGGTTCTGCGCATGCATAGTCGTTTGCTGCGACGAATTTGATAGTTGTAGTTGTAACATGGCTACTTGCTGTTGCAACTGTAAAATCGTATCCGCGACAGATGGAGGTTGCGGTTGTTGACAATTGACAGAAGCTTGTGGCATGTAATTCGATGTTTGCGGCAATTGTTGCCACTGATATGGATAGAACGACGATGAAGGCATCGATTGATAAACGGGCACGTTTGAATTAGCCGCGCAAACTTGAGCGAGTGGCGGGAAACGCGCTTGCATCGTCGACGTCACCTCTGCGGCCGGAACGTTCTGGGCCTGCGAGATCGTAAACGCCGCGCCGTTTGCAGGTTAGGACATGGCGGAGGCATTGTTAGCGGTTGTATGGGATATTGTGGAAACTGCACATAGGAATTACATTCGTTTGCTTGGGACACGAGCGGACTTTGAGAAGCTAACGGATTTATTGCAGGGGTTTGCAAGTCGCTACCGGCAGCGCGAGACGTTCGCGTTTCCGGCGATGTTTCCCTGGAGCGTTCACCGCAGCTATCGTACGAGCTCATGCTTCTTAATCGTAATTAGAACGTACTCACCGAATGCAGTCTTTAATCGCACTTCTGACGCTGTAGGATGCAGAACGGTTTAATCGTAACCAAATGAATACACAGTAATACACAACAAATATGAAATAACAGTAAAACATAACACATAAAGTTCAGGCTTGCTTCGTGCGCGGCCACACTTGTTGGCGTTCATCGGACGACTCCGCGCTTTCCCCACCTTCCGCGTGGCGGTGGCTCTGACTACGACAAGCATGGCGGTGGCTCTGACTACTACACATGATTTTCTTTTGTTTTCTTGTCTAGGCCGGAGACTTTTCAATTTACCCTCGTACGTTAGTCTCATGTTTGTCGGAGAGTATTCCCTGAAGTTTCACTGCTTGCAGTTGGCATTCCTTCTTCATGATATGATATTCTTCAACTCTTCCACAACAATTTTTTTCAGTTTCACATCATGAACAATCGTGTTCGTTAAAGTGTTGTACGGCATTGGTGCTTTGTGAATATAAATTAATTACACAAAAGTTCAAAAAGTGTTGTATATATGTACATATATATACAACACTTATATATATATATATATATACAAATATTTTGAAAGCATACACCTAGGTGTACTTAGTTAATGATACAGTATGAGCCTTTGTTGAGTAATAACACAACCACCAATAAACTTACAACTGTCGATGTACAATACATTTTTGAACACGACTGTACGTCGCTGACGTTAATTTACTTTGGACTGGATACTGCAGTTCGTCCAAAACAAATTTCAAGTATTGCAGCAATATGTAATACGAGGGAGATGTCTTTGGTTGTGAGTCATGGCGAAACCTTTGGCAATACTTAAATGTATTTCTATGATTACAAAATGTATGGATATAGTACGTAATTCTCCACTTCTTTTTGTTATCATTCTCTGTGTTTTCCACATACTGTTGACGTCACAGGTACTGTAGCATTTTTTCTACAATTCCTTTGACATATTGATTGTTATTCAAGTTATTATACTAAACTATCAAAGCCGATAAACTCCCATTTGCTTCTATTTGCATAGTCAAGTGATGCCTCGGCGTTGATTATTATGGTACCTATTTAAGGAATTCCACCAATAAGACTTCTCTATGTGACATGTGAGCATATAACATATCATTGACGTAGTGGAACCAGCATTCGAACATTGCTGCAAAGATGATAACAATTGCCGGTGACAGTGGACAAAAATAAGATATTTTTCCACTTCCGCAATCGTAAGTACGTTATTACAACTGTGTACGTAGAAGGTACGTTGATTTTACAAAAAAGATGTTGCCATTGACGACGGGGCGTAAGCAACTCACTTATGTCCCTAGTAAAGGTAGCTAGTCTACCAGCGTATTAGTTGACATCTATAATATGTAGATTTTTAGTAATAGATTCAAATGTCAAAATAAAATTAATCAAACGTCAAAAATCATTTTTTTAGTCACATGGGTGTGGAGAAAATCGAATATGCAACGCGCAAGGTAAATATCTTTGACCAGTCTTGGACTTTATTGCCAACTGTCGCTACGCTCGTGCTGAAAATTCGTCGTCCAATGGTCAATATTATTTATTACCCTTAATGCATAAATAACTATTATCAACACCATACATATAATGAGGTCATTACTGGGTTTTAAGAAGTTAGAAAATAAGCTATTACCAATATTTATTTCCCAACCGGTCAGGAAAGTGGTTTCCATGACTGTGGTTGGAAAGTAGTCATTCTCCGACCGCCGTCGCGGCAACGGATTTTTGCCGTCTTGTATTACTATTTGATTAACATCAGTTTTCAAGAACAGTCACTTCCATTTTCCAATTCTTATTTAGAATAAAATGGTTGTGGATAAAATAATAGTGTACAGCATACAGCGGTGGAAGTTTTCATTACACCCGCTCGCTATAGCTCACCACTGGCTCTGCATTTTGGTAAACTATCTTACTCCTCGGCTGTAATGAAACGTTTTCCATTTCGGTACGTACCTAATGTACCTACTAATATCTTCGGATTATGATGTAGCACTTTCTGTAACTCTGTATTTTCGCACCTAAAACTAATTGACAATATTTAGATATGACCATATGTAAGTTGTAGTTATCTAGAATTAAGTTAACTTGTTTTGAATTCTTGTGATATCTGAATTAGTAAACTTTCCGTTTTTAAAACGAAAAATAAAAATTATATTTAATTTAATTATTAAAAGAAGTATGTTATTGAAATACTATTAAGTTGCTTAACTCGTTTGTATTTCTAGATGAAGATGGAAGAAGTAGCCACACCTGCCATCGATGTTTTAAAGTGTATAAAAATAAGAGCACCTTGACGAGACACCTTCATTACGAATGTGGGACACAACCAGCATTTCAGTGTGACTTTTGTTCAAAGCGTTTTACACGAAAATACAAACTAAAATGTCATATTATGATTATGCACAAAACTATAATGTAAAGCAGGTTTAGATAGGATATGGTTTGTATACTTTGTAAAGTAAATCAGATTGTAACAATAGAATATACGCTTTGACAGCAATTATCCACTGAATCAAGAGCTCTAATGTAGTGTCGTGCTTGTCAAAGATTATCCCTTCCAACTTTATCAGAAGTTATCAAAAAACAGAAGTTGGTGGCGTCTGCTCCATATAAAATATCAGCATGTTTCACCTAGAGTCCTTGTATATAATAAGAAAGAGTTGAGACATGTGGATCCACAAATCAAAACCACTTGATTTTACATTAAACATGTATATTTAACATGGTGGACTAATATTTCTAACACCAATGTCAATACGTCAAACGGCAACAGTCTGCCAAAAATGTAATTCTTAGTTTAAGCTTCTAGTAAGATTCCGGTTACATTTTCTCTAGAATTCTTGGAACTTTACTGATGTACTAGTTATTTACGTGATTACGTGTAATGACAACCTCAAATTTGGAGCATTGCATCATTACCTACATATACCAATTTACAAGTTGAAATTGAGATGAAGGGTACTTCAACTCATACTGAAAGACTAGAAAGTTATGTTGTTAAAATGTATTGGCACTTTAATATTGTTACTGTGCAGGTATCCATTGGATATTTTATCTACCAACAAAATAATTAAAGGAGAAAAAGAAAGACATCAAAAGCGCAAAAAGGATTCTGTATTAATCTTAAAAGATTTCAGCAATGAATAGATACATAATTCTTTACTAATGCACTAAAGTAACGTTCATTGGTTGGTTGGAAATCAGATTCGTTCAGTCTAATAATAATTAAAGGATCATTGTAGTTTTCCAATATCACTGTTGCTCGTTTTATGTTTGCATTCTAGCACGTTTATGGTTCACGTTTCATGTTTAGTCCGCATTACATGAAATAATATGGAAAAACTTAAAAACTAACATTTTGCCAATAAATAGGAACCTGCATAATTCTTAAATAATGCACTAAACTAGTAAAGTTAAGTTAGTCGATTGGTTAGAAACATGAATCAGATTAGTTTAGTTCAATAATAATTAAAGGCACATTGTGGTTTCCCAATATCACTTTTGCTTATTATTGGTGTCTCTATTCTAGCACTTTTATAGATCACGTTCCATCCTTAGTTCGCATTTCATAAAATAATATAACAAGCTGCACGAATTTCTTTGTTATACGATATGTTAATTCACAGTACTGGTCCGCTAGGTTTCATGTAACTTTTCTTCGTCTAAATAATGTGAATCTCTCATGTTTGACATAGGCATTGATCATCTACGAAACCAGTTTCACACACGTCATAAGTAATCCGAATTTAAAATTGCTTTAAAAAAATTTCAACCATTCTTCTTTGCCTTCCATTTTGGAAATGAATGTAGGTAATCAAAATCCTTGTTTGGTCCATTCTATAGAGAATAAGAGATTGCCGATCACGGGGGTTATTTTCTTAGCTTAGGAATAAGTTATTTGTCACTAGTTATATGTATACGTTGAACAATTTTAAACTAACGTCAAAAGTCAAAATAACCTAAAATAAGGCATTCGAGTAGCTTATGTCAAATTTAATGTGATTGTTATATTATTTTTAATATTCAAGTACTCCATGGTTTGTGGATCCAACCAATCACAATGGGTTGCACCAATGACTCGACTCTTTCTTATTATATACAGGGACTCTAACACCCGTATTCATAGTCGTTCGCCAGCGGATCGCCGGCGACTCGCCGGAGTTTCGTTATGAATAGTATGTTGGCGGCACTGTACGTCTATATCAAATTCGAGGTGATCAGGTTAGGTTTTCAGTCAGTTTTGACAGAAACTGACACAAAATCTAACCTACTAACCTTGAATTTGACATAGACGTACAGTGCCGCCAACATACTATTCGTAACGAAACTCTGGCGAGTCGCCGGCGATCCGTTGGCGAACGACTATGAATACGGGCGTAAGTAACAAACGACTTCCGGGATTGGACCGTGTCATGATTGAGATCGAAGAACAGGGACTCTAGTTTCAACTAGTTTTGCCATCGTTGTGGTCAAATGATCGGTTCGTATGGATATAGTTAGTTTCGGTGTGTCGCTTAGACAACAATGTTCTCGGTTGAAGTTATTGAAATTATTCATGATTTCAAGATATTCTTCAGCCCTTGAAGTTGGTGGTGAATCATATTTAGTACTATAAGTAATATGGATCTACAATCGCACAGTAAAGCAAGTTTTTTCGATTGTTAAGGTGACAATTCCCGAGAAGTATCACTTTACCGCCGTACAGCGATAATGTTTACTTTTCAATTGATAAGTAAATGTCAGATTACCATCATGTAGTTATCACAGCTGTCTTGAATGGTTTTTATTATTAACGCTTATAAACAAATTTTGATGAAAATTTGTAAAAATTTCTTTAAGTCCAAGAACAAGTGAAATTTAAAAGTGTCTTCCTATTTCTCGCTCTGCGATATGCATAGTGAAATGATGATATTCTAAGTACACCTCAAGAAAT